>JAQHUG010000400.1:1022079-1064437 GCA_028555095.1 Dicrostonyx torquatus | reverse complement strand
GGGTTGGCCTAACTATAAGCCAGGCAGCCCTTTATTTAACCAATCAAAACACAGAAATACAGGTGGACCCTCCCACATTATGTAGATAGATAGGTGATATATAGATATATATAGCCACAAAACACATAAAATTTCTCAATTAGTAATATGTTGTTTTGTAACTATAATCTATATCACAAGTTGATGGTGAGTTGGTACTTTTAGTATGTTTTCAGAAATTTTTATTATGAATGTGTTTTCATCAATAATTTATCTCTCATCTTTAAAGAACACCAAAATTAATAGTTCCAATGATAAAGAAAGGTTATTAAAATTGGAAAATTGAGAAATTATCTTCAGGAATATGCTTGAATGTTTCATAATATATCTGGAAGTCAAAAAACACTGAACTTAAATCAAAGTATGAGGGATTATTATGACCATTTGCTTTTTGAGGATACATTTAGAGACTTTATGATTTGAGGAGAATTGTCTTAAGCATTACTTTTCAATGTGCAAAGGACTATAAGTTTAATTCCAGAGAGTGTAGGGTGACATCATTTCTAACAAGATTGATCTTCTGATTTCTTATTGGACCACTCTATAAACTATTTTCCATCTAGAAGCAAAAGCCACTGCTTAAGACAAGATCTCCTGAGTAAATTTGGAGCATGGTCATCTTGGGGGAGGGTTGAAGTAGAAGAAAGAGGCATGG
The DNA here is from genome assembly GCA_028555095.1 of Dicrostonyx torquatus. NCBI lineage: Eukaryota > Metazoa > Chordata > Mammalia > Rodentia > Cricetidae > Dicrostonyx > Dicrostonyx torquatus. Next base: position 1,063,743 of record JAQHUG010000400.1, on the reverse strand, counting down.
AGGGGAGCAAAGAAAAATGTAGAGCTCAATAAAAATCAGTAAAAACAAATAGAGAATCAGAATAAAAAGAAGAAAAAAAGTTTTGAAGAAAAAAAAATAAAGCACAGAATAAATCACTTCACTCTACTTGTCAATTGCTGTTTTATGTGTTTTCACACAGATGAACTTAGTATCCCAAACTTGAAGATCGTCCATCATCAGTGTTCAAATTCATTGCATCTGACTCATACATTTTATTTTCTGCTCTGGTCAAACTGACAACATTCAGCACTTAAATCAGTGCCCCGCCCCCAACAAAAGAGCTACCTGTTTTAAGACATTTGTACAACTCTACCAACAGCTTAGGAAAGCTTTTCCTGAGATCTCGTTGTCCCCCTTTTCTTCTAGATATCTGATGAAATTTTAACTTCTTAAAGAGCTCTTTACCTCAGCACATTTTTGGAAACATCTTCCTTACTGTCCTATCACTTTGTCCTATAGAGTGGATTTGACAGATTGCTTACATAGGATAAATCTTTCCTTCAAGCATTTATATCTTCCTCATTAACCTCTATGTCTAGAAGGAAGATTTTGATGACTGTTTAGAAGTATACCTGTTCTAAAATAGGTATACTTGGACTGTGGAGATCACTCAGTTCACTAAAATGAGTGAGAACCTGAATTTGGCGTGTATGCTTGGTGGTGTTGGAAACAGGTGAATCTACAGGGCTTGTGGAAAGCCAGTTTAGTAAATGGATAAGCTAAGGGAATAGTGAGAATCTCTGTGTCAAAAGATAAGGTGGAAAATGTTTAGGTAGAACAGCAGATAAGAGTAATTGCTGCTCAGACTGAAAACATGCTCATGATAGTGTAAACCTACATGTCAGAAGGAGAGGACTGGCTCTCAAAAGTTGTCCTCTAACCTCCAAATGCATACCTTTGCATACACACATACACACACACACGGAGGGAGATGTGGGAATGGGGAGAAAGGGAGAGAGGGAATGTGGTAGACAGAAACTGAGAGACTAAATATAATACAAATTTTAAAAATGATAACTAATAGAAGAAGAGAGCTATTGTTGACCTCTGGCCTCCTTCTGTACACACACATGCACATACACACATACACATTCACATACACACAGAGAACATATATTCGCACCTACACTATACATACAATCTATTTTTTTAAAAAATGAGTGTCTGACCTATTTTCGTACAAAATGTTAAATAATGGGCATTTAATTTAACTCAAGAAAACTCATTCTTTAGCTCAAAAGATATGTCTTACACACTTTCTCCCTCAATGCAATGTGTTAGCAAACTTTAATAAACTTGTAATTTATAAAAAACAGAAATTAGTTTCTCGTTTTTGGGAAGCTAGATGTCTAAGAACAAAGCATCAAAAGATTCAATTGTTTGATGAGAATCTAGACTCAGTTTCAAATATGCCTCCTTAAATAACTATATCCTTTAGAGATTGATGATGTTTAATAAGGATACCTTATTCTATTCATTATAGTGGAATGTGATGGAATGGGCTAATCATTTCTTGAAGAAGCATCCTATTAATACCATAATATTAACAGCTGATGAATGTTGAATTTGGATTATGAATTCACTGCATTGTACCTTCTATGTAGCATCTATTATTCTTGGTGGTAAAGCAGTGAGCAAAACAAATAGAAATATTTGTGCTAGTGGAACTTACATTCTATTAAAAATAGGTAACCATGGAGATAGAGAAGAAATAAGAAGAGAAGCTACATTATAGCAATGATCATAAAGGATATTGGCTATAGTCATATTGGCATGATTATAAGCTATAAGATTTTGACATATTTTGAAATGTTGTAAATAGAATTAACTGATAAAGTGAATGTGAATTATAAACAGAAGAGAAATAATGGATGGCATAGACTATTTTTCCAGATATTGGAAAATGAATTTGATGTTAACTGAGGTAGGCAGATAACTGGATAAACTGCAGTTTTGGGGAAGCATTGGATGAAGTAAGGTTGGTTGTCAGGAGTTCAACTGAAGATGTTTAAATCTGACAGGCTAATAAGAAATAAAGATAGAGATGTCAAATGGACAGTTGGTTATAGAGGTTCAAAGTACAGTTATAAATTGAAGGCATAAATTTGAGAGTCATAAAGTGTATAGATCATTTATATATCTGGGAACTAGAAGATATAAGTGTGATATTCTCTGTAGTTGGAGAAAAAGTAAAGATGAAGAAATGAGTGCTTACATATGGGTGTTCAAGTGATGATTTTTTAAAAAAAATTAATTGCTAGAAAGGAAGAAGAAAAACCCTCATTAATGGTTTTCAGCAAATCAAATACAGTAATTATTTACAAGAGAATAATAAACTTCTTCAAATGTCAATTGAGGTTGAAATGGAGGACAAACAGTGGATTTAATCATGTTGAAGCCATAAATATTTGGGTGGTTTTAGGCAGTAGGAAGTATAAGTATGTGTTAGAATGGACACAAGAGAGAAAAAGATGGAAAAATGAAGGCAATAAACATAGCTAATCATTCAGGATTTTTTTAAAAGGAAGAATATAAGTTAGACAATAGCTGGAATAAGAAATCATAAGTGAGTTGCTTAGGTTGTCTTTATGATAGGAGAAAAAGTAGCTCATTTATGTGAATACAAATGTAATCTATGATTGGAGGATAACTTAATGGTAAGGAAGGATAGAGAGACAGAGAAACAGAGACAGAAAAATAGAAACATAGAGAGGTAAATATATAGTTATTAGATTAGTGAGAGTGGCATATATATATATATATATATATATATATATATATATATATATATATATATATATATATATATATATATATATATATATATATATATCAGAGAGGAGCAGAGAAAGAAAAAGAGATAGAGATGGGAAGAGTGAATATATATGCATATGTATATTATTTTATAATCATAACTATATAAAACTATGATCTGACCATCTACAAATATAAATGGAAGTTTCTGCCCCACACAATCCTACAGTTGTGCAGTCCCAAAGAATTTAGTCCCAGAGGATTAGATTAATTACAAACTGATTGGCCTATTAGCTCAGGATTATTGTTAACTAACTCTTAAACATAAATTAACCCATAATTCTCATCTATATTTAGCCATATAGGTTGGTACCTCAATCAGTGACACATTCATGTCTTGCTTCTTCTGTATCTGTTTTGTGACTGAAAACTGAGCCTTTCCTCTTGCCAGAATTCTCCTAATCTGGTTGCTTTGCCTATACTACCTGCCTGGCTACTGTCTAATAAATGTTTTATTAAAAAAACAATACAAGTGACAAATGTTTGCAGGACACAAGAGCATTATCCCACAGCATACAAGCATCCCAGCTCAAGAATTAAAAGACTAGGTTTGATTTACCTAATAATTTTTTTTATTGGATGATGTTCACCTCATAATTCAGTAAAGATACATGTTCTTCACTCAGCCCACTAGCACAAGTGCTAACTTCTTCCTGAAACTTGCTCACAAACTTCTGTAGAAAATGTTTTTTAGAGATATTTAGGTTTTCTTTAACTAGGTCTAATAGAAACATAAAATTAAGCACCACAGAAGGCTTAAAAGAATAGTATAGATAGTTGGGAGACAACAGACTAAAGAAGTATGACTATAAGGCAGTGCTAAGAATTCATATAATTAAATGAACATAAATTTTATGTAAGACGAATCCTTTCTCTTCTCCTGGCACATTCAGCAAATGTGTCTATGCATAATTAAAAGATCAGTGGAATGATAGGGGAGCAGCAGCCTATTTCAGAATTGTTTTGTGTAGAGGAGAAACCAAAGTTTTTTTTATTATTTGAGGGTGATACCATTCTAGATAAAAACAATTTAATGTTTATAAAATAATAACTAACAACTTATTAATATGAGAGATTAAGATACAAGTTATATTATATAAATATGATATCAAAAGTTCAGCAAAATATCAATTTATTTTCTTTTACTGCCTTGCAAATTGTTAGTTTTAAATGGAATTTTTGACTGTTATTCTATGACCATCCTTTGCACTGGCTATAATTTTATAATATTTTCCATAGAATGAAATATCAACATTTTGTATAATATTGGTTAAATTTTTACTTTTAGTCACTGATAATTTATGAACATTACTTTCATCATCCCAGTTTACCCAGAGTAACAATAGATTTTTAGGATTGCTGTCCAATTTGGGAGAACTAATTTCAAATATAATGCATACATGATGAAATAAACTCTTTTTACGCTTTTATGAGCAGACATTACTATTTGAATGGAGGGTAGTTATAAATAAATTTAAGGAATGGACTCACAACAGCAGTAAACTCAGTTTTTTACTGTGTTTCTCAATGTCATCAACTCATAACAAATCATTTTTACCTGACTAATCTTCCTTCATTAAATGGAGCATAAAACAAGCCAAAGCTTTCTATTGATGCTGTAATAAAACTATTATGCAGTTATAAAGGTACCTTATGATTAATATAAATGAAGACTAAAATGTTCCATATAATTTTGCATATTCTTCTAACCATTTTCATATAAGCTTTCAGCTCTGAATATGTCAAACATTTTTCTTCTATATTTTATATGTATGATATTATTAACAGTAGATAAGATAACATACTGACATGTTGTCTCTCTCTATCAAGTTTCTTCATTTCTGTAGCATTTCCTGTGCTGTACGATACAGGTGGTGGAATGAGGGTAAAGATTTCATGCTTGGGAAGAGATTGTTGCTTTAACTGAAGGTAGTTCAAATATTTTTTGTCATATTTTCAAAAATAACTTATATTCGGTAAATGACTGAGTGGGTAATAACACTTGCTATCAAAGTATGAGGACCTACCTGAATCACCAGTGCCCTTGTAACAAAACTAGATACTTTCGTGTTTGCCTAAACTCCAGCATTACACAGTGACACTGAAAAGATCACAGAAACTTGTTAGCTAGCCAGCTTAGCCAAAACAGCAAGTTTTAGGTTTAGTAGAAGACTCTATTTAAAGGAAATAAGGCAGACAGAGATAGAAGACACAGGATATCATCCTCATCTTCTGGACTTGTTTTGGGCTTGCATGGGAATGTGCACTGAAAGAGAGAGAGAGAGAGAGACAGAGACAGAGACAGAGACAGAGACAGGCAGACAGTAAGCAGACAAGCGATGGATAGATACAGAGAAAAACAAAGAGACAAAGACAGCAAGAGACAGAGACAAAAACATAGATACCAGAGAAAATTAGAGAAAGACATGGAGAGACAAAGACAGATGTACACAGACAGAGTGACAAAGACAGAGAGACACAGACACACACATATAAAAAACACAGAGATATACAGACAGAGATACAGAGATAAACATGTAGAGAGACAGGCAGAAAGGCACACACACAAATACATAAACACACAAGGAAAACAGAGATACGGACACAGAAACCATATGATCTTGCAAACCAATTGTTAGTCTCTTCCTAGAGCATTCAAGAAAACATATGTTGAGGGACCCTGAAACAAATGAAGTTTCAATTATAACAAAGTTAACTTTCTTTGTCTTTACAAAAGATGACGGAGAAGATTCCTCCCCGCCCCATCCCTCTGGCTTTTGTTGTCTCTTCCAATGACATTGAACATTGCTTAAGTATCTTGTTCAAGAATAATATGAACTTTAAAGATGGATGTAAAGTTGGAGACTGATCGGATTTTTGAAGATAGTGCTAAGATATTTATGAACAAATCCTGGAGCCTACCTAACTTTTGTATTTTTTCCTGTTAAATGAGCCAATAAATTACCTTATTCTTAGAACCTTTCAAAGTTAGAAATTTCACTATATAAAAAACATTTAAATATTATTTATTCATTCTCTTTTCCTCAAATATATGTTACTATCTAAGTTTTTTACTTGATTTTGTTTGATGTGGGATTCCCCTTTATATGCTATGAATACCATTGGTTAACAATGAAACTGTCTTGGACTTGTGCAGAGAATAGAGCTAGGCAGGGAAAACTGAACTGGATGCTGGGAGAAAGAAGGAGGAGTTAGAGAGAATCCATGAACCTGGCAACAGAGATAGACACGCTGAAACTTTGCTGGCAGGCCACAGACTCGTGGTGATGCACAGATTAATAGAGATGGGTTCAATTAAGATGTAAGAGTTAGCCAATAAGAAGATATAACTAATGAACCAAACAGTAATTTAAATAATATAGTTTCTGTGTAATTATTTTGGAGCTTAGCAGCTGGGATCAACAAGTGGCCTCCATCTACAATTTTGTCTGTCTAAATTCAAATTTTATATGACATAATGTGATATAATCTTACTTGATATAGTATTTCCAAAATTAAAAAAATTCAATATTCATCTGAAAGGATCTCAGTAAGTATTTGGTGAATTAACTTAATAACGTTTGCTGTTAACAGTGAGAGTGTTAAGTCTTTGAGTCTTCAAATTCAGTATGTTTTAAGATCCTAACTATTTGTGCCCTCAGATAGAAACCCATTGAAATGAAAACATTCACCTGATATTTTGTGATCACCATGCAATTTAATGTCTGACTCGTGTCCAATGATCCTTTAATTTCATTATCCCAGATTATGACTGGTCAATCTACTAACTGAATGTACAATGCCATAGGTAGTATCACCTCTTCTCTATATAGTGATAAATTATAGGCTATCTAACATTTAAAGGAGGTAGAACTATTGGCTGAGAAAAGAAAAATAATATAGACTAACTTTTAGCACTTCAGTGTGCTTTGTTCCTCAAATCCCATCTGTCACCATGTTCTGACATTTCCATGAACAGAACATCATGTGTGTTTGCCCTCTTCTCTTTATTTCTTGAGTAGGCGCCTTCCTAGAGTTATCCCAGAAAAGTTCTTCTTGTTTCAGTGACTTCTACAAAGAACCTTGCTGGCTTCTTGAGCTACTGGAGCTCAAGGTTACATTGTTTTCATCTTGAAGTGATGAAAAATATTATATTCCTTGGAGATTACAATTGACCTAATATTTTAGTACTAATGACAATAGTCAATTTTATCAGCAGCATAATTCTATTCTATAAAATAGTGGAAATATGATTGGATATTATTTCATTCACTTATTTAGTTTATTATTTCTTAATTTATTTGCTTATTAGATACTTGCCATATATGAGATAATTTGGTGAAAGATGAGGATATAAAATAAGATACAGTCCTTGCCTTCAAGATGCTAATGGTGACACAGAGGAAACAGAAACATAAATAGGTAATTACATTATAATGAAATAGAAGCATATATATGGTGTCATGAGAGCACTTAGAAGAGTCATTTAGTTTACTCATGATGATTCAAGGAAATGCATAGAGGAGGTGACTCATGGTAAACTATTAAAGATGAATATGAATTAGCCTAGTTTTAAAACAGTATTGGTGGAAAGCATTCAGAAAAGAGAAAATGCATACCTAAAGACCTAAATAAGAGATAGTATACTAAGAAAATCATTGTGGCTGATTGAAGAGCTGGAACAAAGGAATTGGTTGAAGAGGAAGTAATACAAATAATGTGGAAACAGAATATGAAGAGCTTAATAATTTAAAAGTATGTTCAAGAATTATATTTTCTGCCATGAAAAATGAGAAAGTATTGGTGTATATTGCCAGCATTGACATAGTCAGATTTCCATTTAGAAAATATTTGTATGGCTTCAGTGTGGAAAATTGATTGAAAAGGATTCTAATTGTAAAAAAAAAAATGAGTTCAGACAATAATATAGCAGCTTGGGCAGGAGAGAACTCTGACTTGAGCTACAACTTGAATGGTGGATATAGAAAGTGGGAACATATTTAGAATTTATCTTGGATGTATTGTTACATGAGTTGATCACCGATTAATTGCCACAGAGTTAAAGGGTTGTGAGAAAACAAGACAGGATGGGTGAGTAAGCAAGTATTTTTTTTAAGTGGTGAGGCCCTTACATTGTTTTAGGGATTATAAGTAATACATCTTTATGAATGGATTTTATCAAAAAACTAAGTTAATTCTCACAGACCTAAATTGGTTATTGTGAGAGTTGTTACAAAGTGAGTTTATGATGTGGGATTTTCCTCTTTATGCTGTGATTACCATTGATAAATAATGGAACTGCTTTGGAGCCTATAGCAGAGTTATAGTGGAACAGAGATAGGTGAGGAAAACTAAGCTGGGAGAGAAAAGGCAGAGTCAGAGAGAAGCCGTGGAGTCACCACTGGAGACAGATGTGCTAAAACTTTTATGTGAGGCCATGACCTCATGGTGAACAGATTAATGGAGATGGGTTAAATTAAGATGTAAGAGTTAGCCAATAAGAAGCTAGAGCTAATGGGCCAAGCAGTGATTTAAATAAAAGAGTTTCTGTTTGATTATTTCAGGGCTAAGCAGCTGGGAACTAACTAGCAGCCTTCTCCAACAAATTGGTGCCAATGTTGTTGACTAAAATCCACTTAAAACCTGAGAGAGTTTGGGAAGGAATTCTAGGCATAAACAAAAAAGCAAACAGACAAACAGAGTTACATGGCTTAATGCCATAGCTCCTTTAACAGAGAATTTCCTGATTCAGTGGTAGTGGTAAAAAAGCTGCAGTTTTTTAACAGCGGCTTCCTGGCCATTAGCCATGATGCCAGCCTGAACTCTGGCTCTTTCGGTCGAGCATTTAAATGGGGTTTGTAAGGAGTGTGTTACAAACTACTTAATGGCTCAACATAGACCTGCTGCATTCTTGGAAATGGGGCAATGTGCACAGCTTGCAGAGGCAGTGAATGGACTTCTACCAAGTTGGACTTTGTGGAGCAAGCAGCAAATAATGTATGTACCCTACTAATGCCACATCTTAAGTTTTTAAGAAGCACTTAGCATTTTAAGAAACACTTCTGGACAGTAAAAAAAAAATTACAGATGCACAATAGGACAGATTAAGGCATAAAAGACCTCTAAATGGATAACAGTGTTGGATAAATGTATGTAGGCTTAGGAGAGAGAGGAAAGAGAATATAGACAGTTATAAAAAGAAGTAAATAGTATTTAAAACAAGGTAAAGTCTTTAAAGAGACATAGTAGAGACCATCATAGATTAAAAGGAGTAAAGAAAAATAAGCCATGTAAAGATGGAGAATACACAGAGAGTCTGGATTATGTATATTATTGTGTCTTCTTTGAATTTTTTGACTGTGAAGGAGCTAAGTACAGAGAGGCATTTCATTGTATGAACAAACGCTAAACCACCATTTATGGTTTAAAGTTTTTTTGACTTCAAAGTTTGAGTTTATGAATATATTGCTTTGGAAAATAGGTTCTTTGGTTTCCACAGAGGATGAGAACCTATGGTTTGCTTCCAGACTTATGTGGTTTGATGGACCAAGATCCCCAGATAGGTCATTGTGAACACCTGCAAAAATTTACTTTGCCTAACTGCTGACTGGGTGAACCTAGCACACAGGGTATACCATGAAATACCTGAATAACAATGTCCCCAATCAGCAGGAAGTAGTCTAGAGAACTATGCCCATATCTCCACATATTGTTTATAAATGATTTTTACATTTTAAGGGGGATATGCTATAGAGATTTGCATTAATCTGGATCTTGATTCATTGATACAAATTTATGGTCAATTTTACTGGATACTATGGGCCTGTAGGCCGAAGATTGAATGCCCCAAGGACACAAAAGAACTTTAGATGATTGTCTAGGCAGCAAGTTGTCTCTGTCAATACAAGAGTTTGGGAAGTTGCTTTCTGTTTACTTAGGTAATATTATATCCTTCTGGAGTCTTTGATGGAGTTGAAGAATAGATAGCAATAATATAGTTTTCCTTATTTATGATACAAGATAAAATAGATATAACTGTAATTCTTTCTTGATAGCTGTTGTATGTAATTTTTACTATGTTAAAATTAAAACATTCCTTTTTTATTTAAACAGAAAAAGGGAGGTAATGTGGAATTTTCTTCTGTATGCTGTGATTGCCATTGATAAATAAAGGAACTGCTTTGGGCCTATAGCAGAGCTATAGGGGAAAAGAATTTGGTGGAGAAAACTAAGCTGAATGCTGAAAGAAAGAAGGCAGAGTCAGAGAGAAGCCATGGAGCTGTCACCAGAGGCAGGCATGCTGAAATTTTGCTGGTAGGCCATGACCTCATGGTGATGCACAATTAATGGAGATGGGTTAAATTAAAATGTAAGAGTTATCCAATAAGAAGCTAGAGCTAATGGGCCAAGCAGTGATTTAAATAATACAGTTTATATGTGATTATTTCAGGGCTAAGTGGCTGGGAACTAACTAGTGACCTCCTCCAAAAAGTTTAGACTTCAGAGGCCAGCTTTTTGCTACTTGTATTTGCATATGATTTCTATTGCAAGTGTTCCTGTCATTTGATTTCATCACCTACATTAAAACACAGACAGAAGATACCTCACCAGATGGTAAAAAGGAGATTCATCTCACTGAGAATTTCTACCATCACATTTTGATGGTAAATGAAACTTTTTCTTTATACAGTAGCTAAATTTTATATTTCATTATAGCAATACAAGTACTATGACAATATATGAATTTAAAAAATGTGTCAAACACTTGAATATAGTAATTTTATAAGATATTAGATATTATTAGTCATTAGTGACTCGCACATTGAAACCACAATGTGATATTACTACACTACCAGAAGAATTGTTAAATTTATAAAGTTTGTCATTATCAAGCATAGACAAATATGTGGAACCATTAGATCTTTGGTGCAATACTGGTAGGATTGTAAGTAATTACTAAAAGTTTGAAAACCTGATTGATATTATCTGGTAAAGTTAATCATTCTCATAGTCTATGACTCAAATAACTCAGAAATTTCGCTTCTAGAATGAATTAATTCTGAATTGTGACCGAACATACTTAGATATAACATTTTACAGTTGGGAGGGAGAGATAGACTTAACTCTTCCAGAGTTGTTTCTGTTGCACACATTTCAAGGCCACACAATAGAATTATGGAGTATATTAGAGTTCAGAATTATGAGTGATCTTTACTTTTAGAAATACTTACCAGTAAATAGTGTAATAGTACTGAGAAAAACAGTGAAGCTAGTATGGAATGGTTCTAAATATTTTTACATTCTTTACTATGTTATTAAGTTATTAATTTGTATGTATTGTGCATTGTGTGTGACACATGCATGCATGAGTGTGTGTTCATGTGTGCATGTGTATATGCACACACATTGCATGGCATATATAGAGATCAGATGACAATTTGCAAAAGTTTATTTTTTCCTTACACCTTGTGGTTCCTTGCTGTTGAACTCAGGTCATTAAGCTTGATGAGAAACACCTTTATCTACTTAGCATTCCTGTCAGTCTGTGTCATGAATCTTAATATGAAAATTTGATAATTGATTGGAGAAATACTAAGAAGCCATTATGTGTTTTGGATCCTTAGAACAATAAAATCATAATGTTTTTAAAGCCAATTATTCTTTTAAAAATATTTTACTTGATTTTAGTAATTATGCACTTACCTAATATTTAATCATATAAGTTGTATAGTGACCTTAACTTTCAATACAAACGCCTTCTTGAATTTTATTATTATAAAGAGCTTGACATCATATCTAGTTAGGCTTATTCTTTTTGTTTACTCTTTGATATTTTAATACATTAATACATGTAATTGATATATTGTAATTATATACAACCCAATTAACAACTGGTATCTTCCTTCCTTTCTTTCTGAACTGCTTTTTCTCTGCATATTGCATCACCATGGCTATATGTTGAAATAATGCCCCTCCATCCAACAACTATTAACAGTCACTTACACCTAAGGAAGGATTTTGGCCTCAGAGGCATCGCCTATATGCATAATTGAAAGATTGAAGATTCAGTTTTGTGCAGGTATCCACAGCTGCTTTGTGTTCATGGTTGAAATATCAGGATGAAAGTGTTTCATGAATTCATATTTTAAATTATTTCTGCCCTATCTTTTCTGATGTTCTCTAGGGACACTGCTTGGAGAATAGAGTAATATAGATGTACTATCTAAGAACAGGTATTCAAGTCTATGGTCTGTGATGCCATGTTGAAGTCTGTGTTCTGTGCCACTACCAGAAGCCATATGGATGCACATGGTCTTTGCTGCTGCCAGAAACCATGTGGAAGTCCATGACTTCTACTTCTGCTGGTTGTGATGGCCAGTAAGGCTTCTTTTGCAGTGATGTCAATGATGACAGACTCATAAATGAGAAATGAGAGACATTGGGGCTTCTGTGGCAACCTTCCCCAATCAAAAAATTCAAAATGAAAAAAGACAAGACAGAAAGCCATCAAAGACACTCCTTAAAATTGTGTTGAACATGCTGAGGCGTGGCTCCTTAGAGATGATGGTTCCTGGTAGAGGAGGGGTTGGGGAAGGACCACTGGGAGCTTGATCATACTTCAATGAGTATATGTACAACAAAAAATGGACTTTTTGCTGGGGGGCTGCTTAATGGTGGGAGAATATATCTAGGGAGAAGGGAAGGGGAGTGTGATCAGAGTGCATCCTATGAAAAAAAGATTGGGTACTCATAAGTTACATATTCTCAGTACTTTGACCAGATATTTGTGTCCTTAAAACATATTACTATAGCAGCAGTATGAAAAAGGCACTGCAATAGGAAAGTTCTGGAGAAGAAAGGCTAAATAGGAAACTATCTTCTTTTATTTTGGCTTGGAGTCAGAAAGACATGACCATAGATGTTTCTCTGGGAATGAAGAGAAGATGTAAACCCAAGAAAGTGTTAGGCAAGGATCAACAGAACTTTCAGGATTAAGGTATGATAGAAAAAGAGAATCCCAGGTATAGTTGAAGTAATATGAGTTAACAGTCTTCTTCAAGCCAGAACTTGAATGTGTTTCATAGTTATTGAGCACATTTAATGAGGTAACACATGTAAAGTACTTATCACAGTGCCTCACACATGCTAAGTATTCAATTAAGTTAGCTGCTATTATTCTATCCACAGCTGCTCACTGCTGGAGAAATTCACACAGCCCAGTATGTTAATTCTACTTTAAATTCATCGTTACCAAGCTCAAGTGGGCTATTAACAGATCTTGTTCCTTCAGTCTTTGTTCCTACTGTTTGAAATCTTTTGTTTTCCTTTCACACTTAGCATGTGACTGGCAGTTATATTACAGCAAGTTAGTCTCCCTCAAGAGTTCACCAAAAAGTCTCTATTTTTGAGTGTTTACACCCCAAGTTTTGGTTCTTACCTGCTGTTACCACTAAGAAGTGTGATATCAAATGCTAGAGTTCCCTGGAGAGCATCACTACATCTGGACCATTTGAAAATTTGTGGTCAACCCTACAATTGCCTTTTTAGCTTCTTTGTCTCTAGAGAGGAAAAGTAAAAGCAAGAGCTCTTGCTGCCTGTACTTATATTCTAGCTCTGTCATTTCTCATCTGTGAGACACTGGACAGGCCTTTCAACCCTCTACTCTCCCATGCTTTCAACTGTGAAATAGGGATAATAAACACACCATCTTACAGGGATGCTGTGAGGCTTCTATGAGATTATGCATGAAAAGTGCTTAGCCTGTGCCCAGCATGTGTTAGCTAATCACATTATCTATTATTTCTCCAGTATTTCTATTAGCATTTCTATATTCTCAAGTATCTTCTATCAAAAAAATACACCCTTGTGGATCCCAAATGCTCTTTAAAGTACTGCTTCAATTATTTGCTCCAACATAACAAATGAACAATTAGACTAGATGCTTTGCACTGTTTTCTACACATTCATCTTCATGTTTTGAATCCTTCCAGTCTTACCAATATCACCAATTATTGGGATGTTTCAGGTTCCAAAAAACTTTCCACTTTCATATTATTTACACTGTTACCAGAATTTCTATAATTTCAGGTACACTATGTGCATCTACCCTACACTGCCAGTAGTTTCAGAATCATTGTGCTTTGTCACTCATTGTTAAGATCTTGTATTCTATTTGTTTCCCAATTCTCTTCTACTGATCTTTGGTTATCACTGTTATCAAGATTGAGTCTTAAATTAGCCATGACTTGTATGACTGTCTTTCAATATTCCAAGAGCACAAATTAGTGCTGAGATTTCATAAACTGAATGTAAAACATCTGTTTCTTTTTCAGTAAGGTGCCCAGCATGTCATTTTGTCATGTAATCATATCAAGTCACAGGTTTAGTGTCCACAATATGAGGGAATAAAGGACATAAAAAAACTTTCACTCCAACTTTCTGGACTCTAATTACATTGGCATGAGTTACAAAAATGTATTTACTCTCAAAATTAACTGCAAGGAGTCTAGGAAGAAACCCTATCTATTTCTCTTAACCTGTAGAATTCAAAACTCTATACAAGACTGTGCTTGGGTAATAACTTGAACGTCATTTAAAGTTTTCTTTTTTCACATTCAAACACCCAATCTTAAAGTCATAATTTGTTGTGAAAGCAAAATAATTTCAACTGTTTCCCCACTTTTTTGCGAGAAAGCCTTCTGCACTTGCAAAAATGTTTTTCTTTGCCTGAAATGGTATCAAGCCCTTTCCCCATAATTTCCAAGGCTTTGAGTGTACAACTAAATGTGTTCTTCTTGGACTTCATCTCCAAGATGTACTCTCTTTCTATCAATGATATTCTCTCAGTATTTTGCTTATACCACAAACTTCCCTGAGGACTCTGATTTGAGTATCTCAAATATTAATTCTCTCTCTTCCTAACACTCTTTCATTGTAAAGACATTGTGTCATAATGGTGATAAGGAAAGTTCTATATTGATAGAATCTTGCAGAACTCAGGATCTCTACTGGGTACTTCAGATTCTCTCTTTGTACAATGGTGTTAAATAACTTATTGAGGAAAATGGATTTGATTATATAAAATTTTTCAAATGCTTTGTGACACAGGGCAAATGTCATTAAAAACATCAATTCATTATATGTTTCTCCAGGTTCACTATCTCATCCTCAGAAAGTCTTTTCTTGAAACTGACTTAGACCCACGTAGATCCCTTTGATGAATATACTTATGTCCACCTTACATTTCTTTTCCTCCCTTATAATGCTTACAATTTCAGTAACCCTGGAGTTAGAGACCATTTCTTGGGTAACCTTCACAGACAGTTAAACACGTATCAGCATGCATAACAAGAAAGCACTGTGTACCACACAGTGTTAAATACACTGTACTCAGAAACACAAGTACACATGTGCATGCGCACACACACACAAACATATACATACACAGCTCTGTTAACAAAATTTTAAGACTCATAATTTATTAAAGTCATATATGTAAAAAACTCATAACATTCTTTTAAATAATACATTATATAAATACTATTATCATGAATCATTTGTATATATGACTATGATTATATGATTCACACATATAATCTTCAAAACAGCATACTTAGAGCATGCACTGCTTAATGATATTGTACACATGGCTATCAGGCTAGTGAGTTATTCACATACACATATAAATGGAGACTGTGCTTTTGTTTCCCAGCCACCCAGACCCAAATAATCACACAAAAATATACTAATTACAACACTGTTTGGCCAATGGCCCAGGCATAGTCCTAGCTAGCTCTTACATCTTAAATGAACATTTCTATTCATCTATGTATTGCCACGCAGCTGTGGTTTATTGGAAATATCTTTCTCATTTCGCAGCTACATGGCATCTCTTTGACTTTGCCTACTCTTTCTTTATATCTCTGTTTCTTGCCTCACTTTACTCTGCTAAATCACTGGCTGGAACAGCTTTATTCATCAACCAATAAAAGCAGCACAGTTACAGAAGTACATTCCACATCATCTTCTCTTTCCTGTCTAATTTAAAAAGGTTTTAACTTTAACATACTAAAATTACATATAAAAAACAGTTATCAAACATGAACTATAATTATAATATTTAGTCAATTTATATATTAAAAATTAAAGGAAATATTCTGTCATCTATTTTATCTCTGTGAGTTTAAAGTTTCATATCTAATTTATCTTTTATCATAGCCAAGAAAAACTTAAACTGTTTTCAACTCCATCAAAGACTCCAGAAGGATATAATATTGTGTAAGTAAACAGGAAGTGCATTGTAAGCAACTTCCAAACTCTAGAATTTACAGAGACATCTCTCTAGATGGATAGTCACCTAAAGTTCTTTCATAACATTGGGGCATCCACCTTCAGATTATAGACCAATAGTATCTAGCAGAATTTTTAATGAAGCAGGAAATTTGAAGATCTGTTCTGCCTTGTACTGGCAAAGTTCATCAGTTGCTTTCTTCTGTGTCTGGCAGTTTTTTCTGTGAAGCAAGAACCCTAAAGGACCATCCCATCTTTTTGAAAGTTCAGCAGTCAGTTTTCTGGGGGTCCTTTATGTCCATTTTATACAACATACCATCAAGCAGTCCAGGCAAGAGCAGTTTCCTGCTCAAATAACTAACTTGTCACTTTTAGGGTAAATTCCTTACCAAGGTTTTTCAATGCCTGGTGCAGGACAATTTTGCCAATCATGTTTTAAATAAATGCTGATTGGCCAGGCAGGAAATATAGGCGGGAAAACCAGACAGGAAGTAGAGGTGGAGCAAGGAGAACAGGATAAATTGGGAAGCAGGTAGCTTCCCTGGCATTCCTGACAGATCTCCAACAAGGCAACATGTAGCAGCCCAGTTGAGAGAAGGTACTGGCTATGTGGCTGACAATGGGTTAATATAACTTATGGGAGCTAGTAAGAAGCCTGATATAATGGGCCAATCATTTAATAACCTAATGTAGACTCTCTGTGTGATTTTCTTTGGGGCTTGCTGGCTGTGGGGTACTGGGTAGGACAGAAACCCCAACGAGCCAGCCCTAATGTTACAAATGCCCATCAACCTCTCTGAAGTAATTGGTGCTGCCAGAGCAGACATGTCTCGCTATTGAGAAAAGGCGAAGTTCTTAAAACATTTTAAATGCCTTATTCTGTGAGTTTTTGAAGTGTTGAAAATTATCTAACTTAACTCTATATATGTATATCTAGAAAACCTAACACAATTGAAAGTTTGATTATTAAAATGACTATTATTCTGTATTTATTAATTATACATTACGTTTTTAAATAAGCTGTATAAACATAATACGTTAAACGAGAGTAGAAATATACATATAACAAAACTGACCTTAAATTTGTATCAATAAACCTCATAATAAACTTCATACCAATTTAAAGTATTCATTTCTTTATCATATCCTCCTTTAAATTAAAACAAATATTTACAAACAATTATTTTGGGAATTTGGACATTGTTTTGACCACACTGCTTCTTACAGTTAGTATGGTGAGGTAATTTTAGGATTCACAGAGACCTTTCAGGGGGTCTTTTCCTATCAAACCAAATTAGCTTGGAAAAAATCTACAGGTTCTCATCTTCTTTGGAAAGAAAAGCAGACTCTCTTTCCAAAGTAACGTATCCTTAGACTCAAATTTTGAAATCAAGATACCTTATGTGTGTATGTATATATATATGGTGTTGTTTAGCTTAGCAGTCCTCAGAATCAAATGTTTTTTAGCACTAAGCTCATTAACAGTCAGAAAATCCAAAGAAAACACAATATACAAATTCAGACTCTGTGTATATTTCATCTTTATGTGGCTTATTTTTTACTTTATTCCTTTCTAATACATATTTTATTATCTTTACTCATTTATCTATGACTATCTGTACTCTTTCCTCTGTATGTCCTAAGCCTTTGACATTTATCCAACATTGTGACCCACTTAGAGGTCATTTTTTGGTCTGAATCTAATTGTGTATCTGCAATCATTTCTTGATCACTCATTTTAAACTGTTAAGCAGGCATTTCTAGGAGCAGAATGGCCACTTTCGGTGTTGGTTCTACTCTGCTTGACTTTCCAACATTGCAGAGGTCTATTTTCCACCAACTCTGGGAGCTATGTTAACACCCTAACTCTGGGAAGCAGTTGGCCCATGACATCCCCAAGTAACTTGCAGCACACTGCCCTTGAACCCCACTCAAGTACTCCATAGCAGAACCTCTCAAAATATCCCTCTGGGTTCCAGTATAAACCAGGAAGTCATCTTAAAGGAGATGCACATCTGTTTGCCATCAGCAAACAAAGCCTATCTGAAAAAAATGCAACAACCAGGAAGCTGTGTGTGTCTCACATTTTTGTTGCTCTAGAAGCCCTCTTTCTTTTAAGAATTTTTAGGTCTTCTGTGGATCCATGTCAGATGAAGTGCAACATTTTGTAAATGGAGACCATGTTTTTGTTTCCTAGACACCCAGACCAGAATAACCAGAGTAAACTATATTAATTGCAACAATGTTTGGCTAATGGCTCAGGCATATTCCTAGCTTGTTCTTATATCATAAATTGACACATTTCTGTTAATCTACATATCACAATGAGGCTGTGGCTTACTGGTAATATTTTGGCATCATTCTCCTTTGGCAGTTACATGGCATCTCTTTTACTCTGCCTACTCTCTTTATATATATTCAAATTTCCTGCTGGATTCACACTGTTAAGCCATTGGCCAAAACATATTTATTCACCAACCAATGAAAGCAACAAGCAACACACATACAGAAGGACATCCTACATCATACACGCCTGAGTAAAACAACTTCAACAGATACCTATTAAGAGAGTAGTACATGCATCATATACTACTAATGTCACCATTGAAAGACCATGTCTATATAGACCGAATATGTTTCGGAGGCATATTTGAGGGGAAGATGGTCTATTTGTGAATCTACTTTTCTTTATCTTGCTTACATGTTGTATATACTTCTCTGTTTATGTCAATTCATACTCTGCAATTCCTGTGGGATTATTGTCTCTGTAGTAGTTTATAAAATCCTTTGGGAATACCCTTGGGAGGCTTGTAGCTGGGTCATATGGTGATGTGGGATTCCGCTCTGTCTGCTGTGAATATGTTTTATTATCATTAGGTAATAAAGAAGCTGCTTTTGGCCAATGGCTTAACAGAGTAAAGCCAGGCTGAAAATCTGAACAGAGATGTAGAGAGAGTAGGCAGAGTCAGAGAGATGTCATGTAGCTGCTAAAGGAAAAAGATGCCTGGATACCTTTTCAGTGAAGCATGAGCCTCATGCTAAAATAGAAAAGAATATAAATGAGTTAATTTAAAATGTAAGAGTTAGCTAGAAATATGCATAAACTATTGTTTAAGCAGTATTGCAATTAATATAGTTTCTGTGTGATTATTTCAGGTCTGGGAAGCCAGAACAAACATGAAACCTCTGACTACAAAATTGGTGCCACAATGTGGGCAGCTACATCTATGTAAAACCTGAGAGAACTTGTAAAGGAATTTTTTGGATGGGCTCTGTTTGTTGTTGGCAAGCAGGGGTGTTGTGGATCCTTTAAGAGAGGTCTTCCTGATTCAGCATTATCAGCAAAAAAAATCTGTGTGGCTTTTTAAAGAAATTGCAACCTCCTGGTTCATACTAGTTGCAAGAACAACTCTGGCTCTTTCAGGAGGCCTGGTAAGTAAATGGGATCTGTAATAAGCATGTGGCAAATTGCTTAATGGTGACATAGACCCACTGCGACCCTGAAGCTGGGGCAGTGTGCATAACTATCAGAGGCAGTGAACATTCCTCTGCCATGTTGGTCTAGGCAGAGCCAACAGGCAGGACTACAGAGTTGGTCCTGGCCATGCCCACTTAGCATTTTATTAAAAGAAAATAAAATGCTACTGTTCAAAAAATAATTACAGACACACAACAAAAACAAATTCAGATGGAAAAGA
Source organism: Dicrostonyx torquatus (assembly GCA_028555095.1). NCBI lineage: Eukaryota > Metazoa > Chordata > Mammalia > Rodentia > Cricetidae > Dicrostonyx > Dicrostonyx torquatus. Next base: position 1,043,920 of record JAQHUG010000400.1, on the reverse strand, counting down.
TCTCTAAAGGGGGTTACAGGGTTGGATAAATATATGTAGGCTTGAGAGAGAGGGAGAGAGAGAATAGTTAGTTTTTAATATGAAAGAGTGCAGTCATAGTTTAAAGGAGTAAAGATAATAAAATAAATATTAAACATAGAAAAAGTAATAGAGTAAGAAAAATAATCTACATAAAAATGGAATATACACAAAGAGTCTGGATTATGTGTATTATTGTGTTTTCTTTGAATTTTTTTTTTTTTACTGTGAATGAGCTAAGTACAGAGAGATATTTCATTGTATGGGCTGCTAAGCTAAATCAGTAAATTTATTTTAATGGTATCTTGAATTCAAAATTTGAGTCTAAGGATATGTTACTTTGGAAAAGAGGTTCTTCTTTTGTTTCCACAGAGAATAAAATGCTGTGGATTCCTAACTGGCTAATATGGTTTGATCAAACAAGAACCTCTGAATCAATGGCCCAGATGGACCAACATCCATGGCAGCTTCAGAACTGCTGTCTAAGATGGACCTATCACACAGGCAACTCCTTGAAAGACCTGATTAACAGTGCCCCAAATCATCAGTCGAGAAAACAAAGCCCAAATTCCCTAAATGATTGTTTATCAATGTTTGTTTACTTTTAAAGGGGAATATGTTATATAGATGAATACTTTGTATTGGTATGGATCTTTGTTTATTGATACAGATTTAAAGTCAATTTTGTTACATGTATATTTCTACTCTTGATTAAGGTATTGAGCTTGAGCAGCTCATTTAATATGTAATGTATAATTAACAAATACAGGTTAATAGATAGGTATATATAATAGTCAAGCTTGTAGTTATGTTAGGTTTTCTAGATGTACAGTGGTGTAATTCAAATAGATAGGTATTTTTCAAACCTTTCAAATACTAATATGGTGTTTAAAATATTTAGAACGTAGGACTTTTCATGACAGTGAGAATCAACTGCTCTTGGCAGCACCATTCTACTTCAAGAGGATGATGTGTATTGAAGAGGCTCCTTATGGAGTTTGTTAGCCATTTGGGCAAGAAACTGCTCTTGTCTGGACAACTTGATGGTATGCTGTATGATCTGGACATGCAGGACCCACAGAAAAATGATTGCTAAAGTTGCTTAAAGAAGGTGAAATTGTCCTTTAAGTTTCCTGCTTCATAAAAGAATCTGCCAGACATTCTGCAGGAGACAGAAAAAAGTGACTGACAACCTGCGAATATTAGCAGAATTGTCTTTGAAATTTTTTGCTACATGGAAAAGTCTGACAGATACTATGGGCCTGTAGGCTGAAGATGAATAGGGTGACTGTTCAGACAGCAAGATGTCTCTTTCAATTCTAGAGTTTTGAAAGTTGCTTACAATGCACTTCTTGTTAACTTAGGCAATATTATGTCCTTCTGGGGTCTTTGATGGAGTAGAAGAATAGTTATAATTATAGTTTTCCTTAGTTACAATAAAGATAAAGTAGATACAACTATTGCAACTGTAATTCTAGCTTGATACCTGTTTTGTTATATTTAATTTTACTCTGTTAAGGTTAAAACCTTACTTTTATTTAGACAGAAAATGAGAGGTGATGTGGGATTCCCCTCTGTGTCTTGTAAATGTGTTTTATTACCATTGGTTAATAAAAACACTGATTTGGTCAATGGCTTAACAGAGTAAAATGAGGCAGAAAATCTGAACAAAGACAGAAAGAAAGAAAGAGAGAGAGAGAGTTGATAGAGTCAGAGAGAACCCATGTAGCAGCGGAAGGAGAAAGACACCTAGGAATCTTACCAGTAAACTACAAGTTTTGAGGTAAAATACAAAATAGCAGGGATGGGTTAATTTAAGATGTAACTGTTAGCTAGAAATATGAATAAGTTATAGGTCAAGCAGTGTTATAATTAATATCGTTTCTGAGTGATTATTTCGGGTCTGAGCATCCAGGAACAAACAAACACCCTCCGAATATAATATGGTATGCTTATTTTTTTTTGTAAAGCTTACACACTGATTTCAAAAGTGGCCGCATTCGTTTACACCTTCATTAACATTATGTAAGGGGTCTTTGTCCCCAACATCTGTGTCATAGTTTGTTGTCATTTGATGATAACCATTCTAACTAGGTGATCTAGGAACTTAGAGAAGTTTAACTTTTAGTTCCTTGTTGTTTTTGAGTATTAAACACTTTTTAAAAATGTCTGAGTATATTATTGTTACAGAAGCTTCTGGCTTTATGTTGTTCTTCTGAAGACCAACTCAAGACTGGTTTCTAATATGTCTTCTGGACCCTATCCTCATCCTTGTATTTTAATGTGTTTTTTATGGTTTTTGAATCCCCTTTTTTATTTGTCCAGCTCATTAACTTGAGATTCACTACCGTTACTTTGAAAAATTTATAGAATTTGTTTTTTTCTCATTCATTGCTGCCTCTCCAGAATGCATTATATTTTCCAATTTATCTTCATTATCAGCTCATCCATTCAAAGTAACCATTAATTACATAATGTGTTCTGGGAACTTGCTTAATTGATCAGTTTCTTTCAGAGGCAAATGCTACTTCTAAGCACAGAAAACATATTTATTATTAATGTGTTACTACATTTGGGCCACTTTAACCAAATCCTACCAAAGGGGATCTTTTAGTTTTGCTTGTGATGGCATCCTGCTATGTGTCCCAGACTGCCCTTGAACTACCTATCCTCTTTCCTTGTATTCCAGAGCTATGGATTTCAGGATTTTGACATGTTTAGCTTTACCAGTTAGTTTTCTAAAGGGCAAAATATTATTTCTTACAGTTCTAGAGTCTGGGAAGTCCATCATTAATCTGACATATTAGGTGTCTGTTGAAAGCTTGTTTGCTGGATTTTAGATGCCACCTTCTAGCTGACTCTCAAAGGTGATATGAGGTCTTTTCTGAAAACAAAGATACCAATTACATGGATGAAAACTCTGCCATTATGCCCTATTCACTTTCTGAAAGTGTGTCATTCCTAATGTGATTACAGTGGACAGTTATTATTTCAGCATAGGAACTTTGAGGGACCACAGACCATAGGAATTGGGTACTTTTCAGAAGAATGAAAAAGAAAATAGTTGCCTCGTAAGTGCTGATTAAGCAACTAACTAATTTTCTAACTAATAATTGGTGTAACCTCACTGTACTGGCATTTTGCCAGATCTTTTCCTGTGACCTCAAAAATCGTCTTCTGATACCTTTTCCACTGACAGAGAAGCTAGCTGTTCTTGCTAAAGGTCATCATCATTGCAGACTGCTGCAGCTTATTGCCACTAACCTGGGAGAGTTCTCTTTAATGGGTTCAATTTTCATAAAGACTTTTCTGCTCTTTGGAGCAGCCATAATTTAATGCCCCCAATTAATTGAGAGAGCTAAAATTTTATACATAGTTAACTAAGCTTTCAATCAGTATTTGGTACCTAGAAAATAAGTCCCCATTGGACACTTGCTCCTGCAAGTCATGCTGCACCAAAGAAATTGGTTTCTTAACTCAGGCCGACTCTCCTTCAAATGTTCAAGTTCAGCGATGCTAACTGTCAGTGTAATGCAGAATGTTTCCAAGTAAAAAAGTGCCGAATGCTTCTCTGGGGTATTTGACAGAAATGGGAGAAGAGTCAATAGTTATACTGTCTACTTTTCAACCTATGCTAAAAGAGTGAGGGCCCCCAAGAAACTATATATTCACCTCCAATATGTTGTTACTGTTAGGCATGAACAGTTAATTCAACCAGATGCTGACAGCCCCTCATCAACTGTAGGCTATTCAGATATGACAGCTTATGCAATATATCCTTTCTAAGACCTTGGAAAGAAATATTTTTAAAAAAGTTCACACAGATTTCTCAGTAAGAGTCATAGTGAGAAAGAGCATAATCATGGTTAGGAAGTCTTCCTTTGTCAATGACTTCTTTTGTTAGCAAAAGCGTGTCCTTCTCTTAAATTCTGTCTTCTCTGTTACATAGCTTCAATGTTGCCTACTATCATTACGTGATCTCTAATCATCCCCCAAATGGAAATAGCCCAATTCCACCAACAATCAAATGGATAAGTGAAATATCATGTGACTATAGAGTAGAATATTATACGTACATAGATGAATATTGGAAAGATTATTTCACATGATGAGTGAGATATGAAAGGCCACGTAGTACATAATTCTATTCATATCAAATATATAGAACAGAAGAAGATCAATTATCACTTAGGGAACAATGAATGGAGGAAAGATTTCCTTCTAGGGGTGATAAAATGTTCTTGAATTGACTAGTATGAGGAGTATAACTAAATGTACTGAATAATCTTCTTTAAATCCCCACAGTTGCTCATTCACATTTTGGAAAATCACACAGTTGCTCAATTAAATTAAAAATTCAGTCATTTCTCTCATAGATGATATACCAATCACAAAATCACGAGAATGGAGCAGATGATCTACATTTTGTCTTTTTGGTGGTGAGCTCGCCTATAATGACTGAACCACCTCTTCAGACCTTATATTGATTTTCTAACAAGGATTCTACACTGATACCATACTGATAAAATACTTTTTCTTAGGCCTTTTCTAGGTTTCTTCTGCTTGATTCTTTGTTGCTTAAATTATTCTTTTGTCCATTTGTTATGGATTGCATTTGAATATACAAAACAGACACTTAAAAGATCATCAGGTAAAGAAGGATGATGTAGATATCTCTTTCCCTATGCAGCTTATATCTAGTGCTCTAAAAACAATAGACATTTCTAAATGCATTTTGAAGTTCAATTTATATTGTTTAAAATTTATATTCTACACAAATCCCTGTAAATCTACTTTGCAAAATTCTTTTTAAGGTGGAAAAAAAGAGTCATGATATAAAGTGTGGTTTCCAATCAAATTATCCTCTTTGGATTTGTTCTTATGGGGTCCATGACTGCCTTTCACAGTCACTTTGCTTAGATTAATAACCAAGAGATTTGATGGTCTTTCAGAGTGCAATAACATGGGAAGACACCATGCTGAGACATCATTTCTGTGGCAGTGCTAGTCCATGGCAACGCAGAAGGCTGAATACATTTGAGGTTTAGGGAAAAGCCTTCCTAACTTGTGACTGGGAGGGGGAAGGGGGAAGAGGGAGGGGAGGGGGGCCTCACATCAGATGCCTCTGTTAGCACTTGGAAAGAACTGCTTCTCACACTATCACTCGCTGTCACAAAGCCTTGAAGATTCTGAGGTTGGCCTTGAAAAAAGAAATGAAACCACTACACAATGGTGCAATTCAAATTTTAGAAAGGATGCTTTCCAATTAATGTGTATGTTTTGGAGACAAATTGCCTGCAATGCTACTGGTGGTTTTGAATGCAAAAGAAAACTGTATATTCTCAGTCAGACTCTTGAAATGTCTGTCTTTTCACTGACTTGGAGAAAAGGATAGGGGAAAAAGAGTGAGAATTCTCTCATATATGCCTTCTGGTGGATTTTCCTGCTTCCTGTCTTCCCTTCATTTCGGGAACTCCAATGGACTTAGAAGGAGTCCTCTTTTTCACAAGAGGAACAGGAATGTCATGAGGAAGGGAGAAATAGAGCAATTAAATTACTTTATACACAGTATTGCCTTTTCATGTAGAGGATGACTCTGTTTTCACGGGAAGTTTCTTGAAGCTGATTTAGTGTAAATCTTGAAGTCCCTTAGTTGAATTAGCAGGGAACACCTGGAAGTAGCTTGCTGAAACATCCATGTATCTAGCTGACTAGAGCAGGGACTCCCATTCATTCTGCTCACCCCAATCTTCTGCCCTCTTTCCCATGTCTATACTACCTCAGACCTTGTTTTAGGTTATAAGGAATCTGAAAAGGAGTTAGCTTTGTTCCTGTCTTCAGGGAGCTTGCGAACTATAGAGATATAGAATTAGCAAACCGATTAACAGAGGCAAAGATTGCAAGGGAGAGCATACATTTAAGTTTTCTTGATTGGAGCCAGTCAGAGTTGATGGTCATGGGAGTGAAAGCCTTCCCCATGAGGGGGATTACACAGGAGAGTACCATATGATTCTACACAGGATGTAATATTAGCACTAGTGTATTTTGTGCTAGACACATGGCAGTATTAGAGAGCTTAAATTTCATTAGCTACTACCGTGTTACAATTATAAATATCCAGGCTGATGTGTAGGACAGGAGCCAGCATTTAAAATCTAGCCTGAAGGGATTACAATTTTTTTTACTGAGTAGTAGTTGTTCACATCTTAGCTAATGGAATTCTCAATTTTATGGAACTTAGAAAATAAGAGTTGGGCAAGTCAAGTCCTGTCCTATCTTCTTTATGGCACTGTTATTGTTAAATAAGTCTTTTATTTTTAGTTTAATTTCACTATGAATTGCTTGGATATGTATATGTGTATATACATATATGTGTGTGGCTGTGTGTATATACATAAACCCGAATTCTCCTCTATAGAAAATAAAACCCAAAGAAATAGTAATAGCACTGTGAGGTATTGTATGTAATCTGCCAATGAGAAAAGTCGGGACATATTGCTTATTTCTCACTTTTATTCTCATGTTACTGAATGCTCTCCTCTCCTGTAGTTGTTTCATTTTGATTTTGTGCCACAATTTAACATAGCACATGTCCTAATTCTGCAGTGAAGTTCGCTGAATATCTTCAGGCATGGAGAATGAAACTAAAACTGAATGCATTTTTACCCTATGCTTAACTCTTGTCCACCTGTGTAAAAATGCAGTGGGGCATAGGACATGGGCTTCAGTGGGTTTGGAAGCCACACGAGAACATTCTTGTTCCTCAGAAAATATTATTGATTGAGCATCTATACTTACTCAGTTATTAAAATGGTATGCTAGGGGCCTGCATTGGCAGAGAGCAGAGAAGTTGCCCTCCTAGACTATTTGGTCTGGGGGGGTTACAATCAACCAGGATTGGGTACCATCATACCAAGTGCTGCCCAAGGTCTCTAGGCCCCAGGCACAGGAGAGAGGAAAAATAACAGCTCTGCACCTTTCCTTGTGTCTAGAGCAGGTAGTATTCAACTAAGTGCCACCTGTGACCCAACCCAGAGCCCTGGTCTGGGCTGTCGGGCACCATTAAGGTGAGAGAGTACAGGGTATGGATGTGGATGAGAGAGACAGGCAAAATGGTTTGTGGGCTGGGGAGAGAGGTGGAACTGGAGAGGTGAGAATGGTGAGGAACAGTTTGAAGAGAATAGCCAGGTGGCCACCAGAGTCCAGGGAGATGTCTAGGCCTGTGCTATGACCAGGGGCCATATCTTCATCCAGGAGCAGCGTAAGGGGCCTGTGTTGATGTCTGTGGCTCCTGTCCACACTGGGGACTATGCAGGGCTGGGAACCATCCAGGAGCCTGTGGCCTTGGTTGCCACCTGGGGCTCCATTTGTGTCTGAGGAAAATGTTGCTGTGGGGACCATTGTCAATCTGGGTGGCCTACACGGTCACCTGTGACCATGTTGACAGCCTCTCCTGAGCTGCCAAAGACCTTACCTGGATCCATGGTCCTACCGCAGCCAGGGTCTGTATTAATGCCCATTGCCCACGTTGCCACTGAAGGTCACATAGATACCTGGGGTCTGGGTCACAGCCTGTGGCCATGAGGGTGTCAGAAGACTGTGCTAGCATCCACGACATCCTGATTTGAGTGGCCTGCACTGTCAACAAGGGCCATGATGTCATCTGAGCTGGGGCTGCTGCAGAGGACCATGTCTGGGTCCATAGTCCTGAAGCAGCCAGGGACTGAGTTGATATTCAGGGCTCCTTTTGTCACCAAGAGCCATGTGGATGACTGGAGTCTGTTTGGCCACCTCAAACCATGTTAGTAGCTGAGGACCATTCTCTGTGTTGGGCCATGCTAACCTGGATAGCTGGTGCTGCTGCCTGGAGCCATGGAGACATCTGGGCACTGACTGCTGCAAAGAGCATGTCTGGATCCACGGCCCCAAGGCGGCCTGGGTCTGGGCTGGTTTCTGTGACTTTAGTTGTCATAGAGGACTCTGTGGATGGCTGGGGTCTGGTCAGCCCCCTGCGATCATGTTTGTCTATGCTACTTTTGGAGTGCTGTCATAGGGGTTGTGGTGGCTGCCAGGCTTGAGCTACTACTGAGGACTTTGTCTGGATCCATGATTCTGTGGCGACTGTGGTCTGTGTTGATGTCCATAGCCTATATTAGCATGGGGGTCATTGGAACCATGCTGTGTTGAGCTGGCCCTGCCCTTCACTGGCCCTGGGAAGACTGACCATGACCCTCATTGGTTACTGCAGCAGGTGAGCTGGCCCTACCTCATGAGAGAGAGCTCACCCTCACACTCAGGAAAGATGACCCAACTCCTCATCAAAGGGCATGCACCTCATCTGAACAGCACACTAGAACTGACCCTGGAACTGTCTGGGATATAGGCAAGCCAACCCTAAGGTGTGAGAGCAGGAGAGCTGCCCCCCCCCACTTGTCTGCCATGAGGTGTCATGGTTAAGGAAAAATGCCCTCCTTCTTCTACATCTTGAAATCTGTGGCAGGTGAGAAAGCTGTCCCAGGAGTCACAACAGTGAGAAAACTAGCCCTGCTCCACACCAGCTGCAGTACACAGGAGAGCGGGCTCTGCACCCTACCTGGGAAGCACACTAGAACTGACCCTGTTGTCAGGGGTGCAAGAGAGCCAGTCCTTAGGGGGTGCCAGCAAGAGATCTGACACCTCCTCTTCATATTCCTCCTGCAGCAGTCAGAATCAGAAGAGGGGGCCCTGCGCCTTACCTGCACAAGCCAGTAGAGTGGTTTGACAATGTGAGTGTGGGGGACCCGGATCTGAGGGCCCTGAGAGCAGGAGTGAACTGGCCCTGCTCTTTTCTGTAGATTGCATTGGGTAAGCTAGCCATGGCAGTGCTGAGACTGTGCCTGAGGCACCATGAGGAGGAAAAGCTAGCGAGCTGACCCACAGAGATACCTTCTAGGTCCAGAACCAGGGCTATGAATTCTCCCTCCCCAAGCATCCACTGAATCTATGAACTGTTGGAGCATGCGAAGGGAACAAACGAATCTACAACCCCAAACAGCAGAACATGGTACAGGACATCAACAGGATGCCTAAGAGAAGCTCCAGAGAGAGCCCATTATAGGTGGTATAGCAGGAACCAGAAGCCTTGAGACCGACCAGTGACTTAAAGCAATCAATAGTTGCCAGTAAAGATGACTGTGGCATTCAGTCGACTGCACTATCGCTTTTACTACAAGATTTTTCCTTTTTGGGGGTGGGGTGGGTGGGTGGGTGGGTTTTGTTGTTTTCAGTTTTGTTTATTTTGTTTATTTGTGTTCTTGGTTTTGGTTTTTTTTTTTAAATTTGGTTTTGATTTAGGGGGAGGTTGCAAGGGCAGAGGGCAGATGTGAGAGGACATGAAGATAAGTGGACTCAGAATGCATGATGTGCAACTAACAAAGAATCTATAAAAGAAAAAGCATGTCTACTAGGGTTCATAATTAACAGTTTTGCCATGTTAAACATGTATTTAAGAATCAACATTCACTCTGTCCTAAGAAGCATTCTGAGTTCTTCACACACATGAGTTCCCATTATTATAAACCAGGCATATGCTGGCAATTTTATTGTTATTATTTTCCTCATTTTGCATGGGAAGAAACAGAAGGACACATTCAGAAAAGAATTTAAATCCATAGATAGTTTAACCTACATGGGTCTTTGTATCTTAGTCTATAAATTTTAATAATTATATCATCAAATATATCTGGTTATTGTACAGGTGATATGGACTAGACACCTAGAGTAAAACTTTAGAATAAAATATGGCCTCATGATTTCTCTTTTATTATTTCTTGAAATCTAAAAATGCCCCAACGCACCTTGTCTATGTGTTTCCTTCATCACTAGACTAAGAATCTCATAGTATCAGGGTTCTTTCTCACCTTCTCAGCAGCTCTTATAATAAGTATTATACATAGAAAATAGTTAATTATTTTTTAAGAAAATTTATGGCCAAATTAATGACTTCTAGATTTACAAGTCAAATAAGTAAAATTTGACAGGTTTCTGGTTATCTCTTTTATGATATTTCATTCCTAAAGAGTTATTTCTTTGTTTCCTATCAATTTAATGGCCCCAGAGTCTAGAAAAAATACCTGTAACTTTTAAATAAAGTCCCAACTAAGTGGTATCCATATCTGATTAGGTTTGATTTCACTTATTTCTTAATCTAACAGGCATGATACACAGGGCAGAAGAAACAAAGACTTACACGAAAATAGATTTCCCCCAGACTGGTACTGTAAGGTAAACAACACTTGGGCAGAAAAGGAGGTGAAATACATAAAATAATGACTAGAAACTGATTTATATTGGGTCTATAGCTACAATGGGGATTTTAAAAATCTGCTGGAGTTTGACAGTTTCTCCTCTGCGCCATTTTCCCTTTTCTGCCAATCCTTGGTTACTTCTGCTGTGAATATTTCTATTCCTGGCTTAGTATCATTCTTCCAAATAGTATTCCTGTAGTGATTGTTGTGGGATGGATCTTTTAACACCCTGGTCTCTTCTGTTCCTTGATTTCTTCCTCTTCTGCAGTTATGTTCCTTCAACCACCTTCATGCCACTTATTACATTCCACTAACAGCAAACCTTCCAATGCCAGTTTCATTGTTCCTTTTCTTTCTGCCATTTTCCATCTTGATGCTCAATTAGTTGTAACCCATCTACAACCATGTGTTCAGGTTTAGCAACCCAGTTTCTTGTTTATTTGTTGTTACCCTCTTCCTCCCTTAATGCCATAATCACTATTAGAATTGCTCCCTCTATATGTTGTGAGCTCGCTGATCTCTCACTCTGCTGAGGAAAACCACAACCTAAGTTAGATCTCTAGCTTTGCTGTTTGGGACTGTACTATCACTGCTATGCATGACTGGAGTAAGGGAAGACCCTGAAGCTATGCTTTCCAGTCTCACTTTAAATTCCTGACCATGAACTCTAGCTGAGTTTTTAATGCAGCTCAGCAGGCATACAACATTTTCCAGGTTCTTCCAATTCTTATATTTTCCAAGATGATGATTTCTACCTGTTCCTACACCTCAAGCTTCCATATCCTTCTTCCCAGCTTCAGTTGTGACTCATAAACCAGCGTCCTATTATTTGCTGACAAAATGGAAGGAATTCTAACTGAGCTTCCTCAAACTCTTGCCATTATGTTGCCACATATATTCCCTCCTGTCATCTTGATGAACCATTTGTGCTAAAGCTAATGGTCAAGTTTTAGTCATCATCTTATTTGACCCGGAAACAGCCTGTTGACACAGCTGGCATTCCCGTCTCCTGGAAATATGTTCTTTGCTTAATAACAAGGATACTGCAAATCCTTGCTATTGCCTTTCACTCACTGACCTCCCATTTGCTCTCCTTTGCTGGTTCCTCCTCATCTTCCCAAGTACTATTTGGACTTCTCTTTCTATGTTCATTAATCTGGAGATCTCAACCAGTCGCACCACATTACATTAAAAACATCTGCCTACTAACAAATCCCATATTTACATGTTCAACCCAGAATCAATCAGCCTATTTAAAAAACAATTGCAAATTATCTGCATTGTCAATATTTCCAACCACACCTATGAAATTATAACTTCTTTCGCTTTTAGCATGTATCAATATATAATGTTCTATAGCATTTTCAAAGATACTCATTTTCTTTCTTCATAAGCTCCCATTGAGGCATATGGTTTTTTTAAATCTCTTTTGATACTTGTCATATCCCTGGTAACACTTTGTATTTAATGGGTATTGAGACTAATCAATAAGAATTTCTAAAGGAAAATTCTTAGTAATTTGTATGTTTTATAAATGCTTAAGTGTATTTGCATTATATCAAAACATAAAGGGAGATCTGTCCTATAATCAAACCTTGTATCAGGAACCTTTTTAGAGAAAAGGTTTCAATTAATTTTATACATTCTCTGCACTTCACATATTGCTTTACCACACTAATATTTTATGGCTCCTGTCACATGTCAAACATCTTCCAAACATCAGGCCCATTATAATTCCTTACTCCTCTGCCTAAAGTAATCTTTACCTAATTTCTTCCTTTAGTCTGTTCATGACAATAATGCAATTTGTTCAATTTAATGCAATTTGTCCTTGACTAATATTCTGGACTGTGCTTGATAGACCTTCTGAAAGTTCTTTTCTGTTTTTATCATTTAAATATTCCACACACATTATTGTTTTTCATAGTACTTACAAATATGTTAAATTAGTTAATACATTTATTTTTATCTATCTGCACTAAAACCTGAAATAATGAGAGTGAAGGGTTTGTACTTGTCACATGCTGTTGTGTTTTATGCATAATCGCTTCATAACAAATTCAAAATATACTACTATAACACACCTTTTTGTAGATGTGTAAAATAGAGACATAGGAAAGATAGGTAGATAACCTAAGCTTATATACCAATAAAGAGCAGGACCTAGATTCCATTCTTCTGTCCTGCTTTTACGATGAGGGTGTTTGTCTGCTTTATTTCCTATTTTATGTCCAAAGCTTAGAGTTGTGTTAGATCAATAGTAGGTACTTTCTAAATGCTGAATTTTGTTCATGTGGTATTTACGCAAACATTTCTAATCTCACAGCAGATTTCCTGGTCCTTGGGTTCTTATCATCTTTCTTCTATCTTCTTTTGTATGTTCTTTGAGCCTTAGGTTGTAGGAGTTGTGTTGAAGATATGTCTCTTGAGTCTTAACTCCCCATAACAGCTTGGTCTCTACATCATGTCCAGCTCTGGTATCCCATAGTGACCAATTGCTATACACAGAAGTTTATTTGATGAGGGGTAAAAGCTACATTTATCTCTGGGTAAAAGCATAAATGTAACAATGTAGTTAGGAATTATGTTGGTCTAGCAAAGTGATTCTAATAGGTTCTCCTCTATGATCCAGAACCTCACTAGTCCTGGGTAGCTGGCTAGGTTTCTAGTATTAGACGTGATTTCCTCCTGTTGAGTGGGCCTTAATTCCAACTAGACAGCTGTTGGTTACTGACAACATGTGAGTGCCACTATGGAGCTTCACAGATATCTTGCCAGGCTTGTCATTGTTGTGATACATAGGCACCTTAGGTGGCTAGGACTATTGATCGCATCCCTCCCTTGACAGTTTGCATAATACTTTCTAGTACTTTGAAAGCTACATCATAGGATAGAGGCTTTCAAATATCAAATTATTTAAGTACTGTTTCCAAAGTGCATGTAATCTTCAGCAATAGGAATGTAATTTCAACCACTTAGAGTTAGCCAAGGGCAGCAACAGTACCCTACATTGTTCTGGGAATCATGTGAACTACCTTAACCAACAACTCAAACCAAGATTTCTCATGGCTAATACTGGGCTTTGTTAAGTAGTCTATGACTCTTGTGGAAAACATTGTTGCCCCAAGTAATAAAACAATATCAATAGACATGCTAATGTGGAAGAAGGGCAATCTCATAGAGTGCAACCAATAGTCAAAGAGCTATAGGCAACTAATGACTACTGCAAGAGGGCAAATTAGCTTCTCTCACGGACAGGCCCCCTAATAGTGGATACAATGTATGTAAGTGGTAAGCTTTTAAACCATATAAAACAAACAGAAGCAGACTTAGCATGTTTCATTTACATATTTATTCATCTGTCCCTATGTACATACTGTTACGCATATAACAATTATAATCAATGAAAATAAAGCCATCTATGTGAGGGAGATACAGGGAATATGGGAGAAGTAGGAAGAAGAAAAAGGAAGGGGGAAAGTAATAAATTTTAATTAAAAATATAATTTTAAAAAGTTCCTTCATTAAAAAGGTAAATAAAGGCTACATATACAATCATTGATATGAATATTATTGCTCTAAACTTGAGACAGAAAAATTGCAGACAATTATATTCTCATAATTCTAGTGGCTAGAAATCTATAATCAAGGTGTTATCAGATATGATTACATGTAGCCACTTTTCATGGTCTTCAAATTATCTTCCTTCTGTGCATATTTGCATTCTAACCATTTCTTATAAAGAATATTAGATCCATATTAGACTATGGACCTACTCTCATTACTAAAACTAGTACTAATAAAATCTATAAATTACTGTCTTTAATTAGAGTCATTTGGGAACCTTAAATCTACTTCATATGAATTGAGAAGATATACTTTAATTTATCACAAGGCTAAATTACATTCTCCAGAAAATTAGGATACCAACATCAAGGTTGCTAGCAAAGATGAGACTTTAAAGTATAGCAAGATTAATAAAAACCAGAAACAGATATTGGGGTCCAACCTAAAGGTCAGAGAAGCACAACAGCCAGCCACTGGTTCTTACCTCTACCTCCTTTCAAAATGACAATCCTTCCTCCAGGAATCTCAGAATAAGACTATGTATGAGAATTGTCTCATCCCGAATTATTTTTCTCTCTAGTGTTGGGTGTAATTTTTAAACAAAGACTGTGCTTTCATTTCTTGGACACCCAGACCTGAATAATTGCATAAAACTATATTAATTACAACACTGTTTGACCAATAGCTCAGGAATATTCCTAGCTAGCTTTTGCATCTTAAATTAACACATTTCTATTAATCTATGAATCACTACAAGGCGGTGGCTTACTGGTGATGTTATGGCCTCTTGCCGTAACTCCTTCTTGACTCCACCAGTTCTCTCTATATATCTTTGTTTGGATTTCCCACCTGCATTTACTCTGCTCAGTCATTGGCTGAAGCAGCTTTATTAATCAATCAATAAAAGCAACACATATACCAAAGGACATCCCACATCAAACCAGGATAGAGAGAAATTCTTCAGACTGGTAGGCTATTGCATATCAAATATTTTTGGTATGTAGCTGAATAGCACATGGGAAAAAATACAATTTTTTTTATTTTTTGTCAGTTTTTAATTTTAACATTTATTTATTTGGCTTTTTATATTTGTATGAGATCAGTTGTGTATGCTATAGCATGACTTTGGAAGTCAGTTGACAAATCTCCTTCCACCATGTATATCCTGGGGATTAAATTCATGTTGTCAGATTTGGTAGCAAACACCATTACCTGCTGAGACATCTTGCTAGCCCTATATTGAATCCTTTCTCGAAATAAATATTCCATAGATTCCTACCATAGCAAATATGTAAACAGGAACTGCACTGTTAGAACTGATTTAGAAGTTTATATAGGCCTCGCCTATGTGGGTACTTTGTCTAAATGCCAGTAATTTGGTTTATTAGAAAGACTTGAATGTACAAAACAATTCCAATCCTCTCTTTATCTCTCTTCTGGAGTACTAAGTTTGCTCTTAGCTCTAGGAGTGAGACTGAACATTTATCTCACTGTTTATAGGCTCCAGCTGGAAGCCTGGAGACCTTGGCACCAGAATATGAGGATGAGCACTGAGTCTAGGAAATCAGGCAGGTAGTCATCTCAATTATACCACCTACCTACAATGAGAGAAACATCCAAGTTGTCACAGTGTTTACATTATCAGTAGCTCATAATTTGTGATGAGTGGTTTAAACTGAATTTGAGCAAGGCACATCTGTGTGGTTAAAGTTTTTTGATGTCATAGATCTCTATTGTATTCATTCTAAAACATAGTAAATGTTGAGAACAAAGTTCAAATATTATTTAAGTATGAAAATTGAGATCATAAAGCACAATGAAGTGCATTTGACTATTAGGTATAAAAGTTACTGCCTAAATATAAAACAAGAGTCAGTGTTTTATAAATGTAGCTTTCCTTTTAATGATTTTAAAGAGAGTCTGGCCCAAGATTTGGAGGACATAACTGAATTTCATGGCCAAGAATGTCAGTGTTCTAATTACAGAAAAAGTTAGAATATAAATATGTCTATATTTGTGTAATCTCGTGTCATCTTATTTATTTCCTTATATTGCCATGATTTTCAGTAGCTGCTCTGACTTAGACATTTCTTGCCTTGCAGGATTTATAAGTTGTAAGTTAAACATGTCTCTGTATTGCCTTGCACGAAAAGATGAAAAAATGGTAGAACTCAGAAGAACTTGTCTATCTATAAGTGGCACGTAGATGTTTCTTGTGGAAGGCTCAATGTAACAAAGTCCTGAAGGGCCACTGAATGATAGGATAATTTTTATACCAGAAAGAAATAGTCTTTTGAACTGAAGTCTACTTAGGTTTGGGTACTATCTAAATCCTATGAATCACAAAGATAACTGAGTTTGAATAGTCCATCATAAAACTTTTTAAGCATAAAATCTCAGAAGTAGAATTAAGAGGTTTAAAGACAATTCAGGAAAGAGACTGTAAACCATTCTTTATTGTATCTCAAGGCAAATTTGTATCTAGCCCAAAACAGAAATGAGGGTGAAGGCTTCATTCCTTGTGAATGTTTTACTTAGGCCTTTGTCTTTCTTTTATTTTGTTTCCATAAAATATATTATAATATTTAAATACATCATAAACTACATTCTCAGATAAACATCTAGTTTCTATAGCTTCTGTTGAGTATTGAGTCAAGATTTATATTTTATAAAATGTTTTTTTCCAATTTTGACTCTTGTCTGCTGCCATAATTTCTACTTCCTTAGAATCCAAGGAAGTTGTTGGCTTGTCTTTCAGTATTTAATAGCCATAGCTACTATTTTGAGAATATTCTGGAGTTTCATTTATGTAAGTCTTTTTCTCAATTCTATATCTTTGAACAATTATCACCTTCTTTAGGGAAACAGCTAAAATATAAATACCTTTGTTTCTTTAAAATAATTTCTATCCTCAATTTAATAATTCAAAGCCCTAATAGAGTGGCTCTTCCATACAAAAATATTTCAGGAGCTTATAATATTAATGACAAAATTAATTACATTTAGATGGAGTTATTTCTAGGCTAATTTATAAAAGAAAGTCCTCAAAGACATAAGCATCAAAGCTACTTGATCTTCAATGACTTTGCACCTGATCTAGAAGATTCTGTGATTCTTGATTTCAGAAATGACTCCTTTGTCCCTGGATTAATCTCTGTTTTTTTATGGAGCAAAATTTCTGGCCTTGTTAAGGTCAGCCCTACTCATTACAAAATCTACCTTCACTCTTTACCTAGATTATTGCTTGAGCCAATCTCTGTATGTGGATTTTCTCAGTCACATAGGGAACTTGAAACAATGCAAATTTATGGGTCTAATCTTGTCTGACAGGCAGATCTTCATAACAAGGAGTGGGATGGGCAAAGTCATGTATTGACAGAGAAGATGCTTTTTATATATTGACAATACTGCATATTTTATCAATTCCAGTGCTAGTTATTGCATTATTTTATGTATTAGATACCTTACAAAACAGCATGGTACCAAAATATGCATTAAGTACTAAGTTGTATCTCTGTAGAATCTACTAACAACATGGGTGCTGTGGTTTTTAATTAAGTTATTTGTATACATTTATAATCTAGGATAATTGGTTAAGGTATCCTATAGCTGTTTGTTGGTGTTTGCTTGATCATCATCCCAGAGATCCAAAATAAAATGAAAGTCATTTTTTATTCCATAACATTTGATGGACACCTGTGCAGGATCTGTGGATCAAATAGTAACCAAGGCAGACATTATTTTGCTTTCTAGGAAATAATAAGCAGAGAGAGGGTACAGAGAAGTCCTAAATAAATAAGTAGATGAGTCAATTATATATTATTAAATATGTAAACTCAGTGTAATTAGTAGCACAGCATATTCTAAGCGTAGGGATAGAGAGAAAGGAAAAAGATCTATTTTGGAAATAAAGCTATTCTGTTTTACTGATGGATGGCATGTGAGGAAATGAAAGCTTCCCACCTCCTAAATAAAAACTTTTACTAGTTTTCTGACATGGTCAACTATATTGAGTAGAGTATTATTTGCTGGTATTAGAAAATTCAGTCATTTTTTGAGAACTGCCAGGGCAGATTTTCAAATGTGAGCATAGAATTCAGGGAATAGCCAAAGCTGGATATAAAATGTTGTACATCATCAGTTAGTTTCTTTGAATAGATAATATTGATAAAAAAAGAAGAAAAAATAAACAAAGATTAGAAAACATTTGAAAAGATGCTCAAGCTCAAACTCATTAGCTCTCTGAAAAATACAAAATAAAGTAACAATGGGATTTTTTATAGGTAGATGTTAAAGAAAGACAGTAATGGGCTGGAGAGATGGCTCAGTGGTTAAAAGCATTGCCTGTTCTTCCAAAGGTCCTGAGTTCAATTCCCAGCAACCACATGGTGGCTCACAACCATCTGTAATGAGGTCTGGTGCCCTCTTCTGGCTTAGCAGGTATATACACACAGATAGAATATTGTATACATAATAAATAAATAAATAAATAAATATTAAAAAAAGACAGTGATAAATTCTCATGGAGACATGGGGTTAAGAAGCCTTATATACTATTGTTGCTGGTAGTGAAAACCATATTGGAATACGATAGTTTTGTACAAGTTAAACATATACTCCATAGCCATTTAATTCCTGAATTTTCTGCTCCAAAATTATTCACATAGATCAACAAGGAACTGACAGATAAATGTTCATGACCATATTGGCCATCACAAGATGGTAAGGAATTATAGAGGCTCACTGGACAAGTGGATTTGTACTATTTGGAAAAGTAAATATACAGTGGAATACTACACAATGGTAAGAAATAAACCAGGTTGATCTTCCAAATGCTCAGCAAAATGCAGAACTGCATGCCTCATGGTATAGCATCATTTACATAAATGAAAAAAAAATATGTTCATGTGAGTAGCTCAGGGAAATGATGGATATATTAATTTGCATAATTGTGGTAATAATTTTACAATGGGTACATATATTAAACATTATCTTGTACACTAAAAATATATGAAATTTTATTACTCATTATACCTCAATAACACTGGTAAAAATATACATGTAGAATGTCTCTCTGTGTTTTATAAGAATATAAATAAAAAGATGTCACTTAATATATTACAATAATTGTCCATGAGGTTAAAGTTACTTAAGAATATAAGAACATCAATAAAAAGAAATAAATACATAGAAAAAACAGGGAAAGGACCTTGTTTATGCTAATGATGATGGGCTGTGGCTTGAACACTCATCAAACCTCTTCTTCCCTAGTTCCAGATCAGGCAAAGGATTAGAAAAGTAGGCTCCAGTTTAAAAATCACTAAAGTTTATACATGTGGTCAAGTTCCAGCTTTCACATACTATGCCCTAAGTCTACATACAAAGTACCATCACAAACATGTTGCTTCTTAAAGTTGGGAGATTTTCCTTTTTCTTGTCAGAAATACCAAGCTGTCCTTATTCTACCAATGATTTTTGCAGGTTTTTAGCATTAGTGCACTAGGGAATGTAAATCTGAATGAATAGTTCTCATTTATCTCAAGAGATAGTGCCTCTTTACAAATGGAGAGTGAAAGAAGTAACGATAATATATCACATGAGTGATCATTTGGTGCTCATACATTTTAAAATGGTCTATACCAATAACTTCATAACTGATTTGCCTGAGAAACTCTTCTCCATTATATCCATTATGTGGCAAAATTGCTCCTTATAAAACACAAATAGGATTAAATTATTCTTCTCATCAAAAGTGTTGGGTAGCACACAAATGTCTTCAGAAAACTGTTTCCTGTAAAAGTAGGGTGGCATGACATAGGAAAAAGGTCAAGGGCTTTGAGATAAATGAAGTACTTGACAACTAGATATTCACAATTAATCAGGTTACGGTATCTAATTAAGTTTAGTTTATAAAACTATGAATATTAACATATTTGTTAAAATATAGAGCATTGGTTAATGTGCCTTAATATGTATTTGAATTCACAAGACTTTATTAAAACAAAGAATGTTGATGTATCCCTGGAAACATTGACTGTGAATGTGAGATGGGCATAAGAATCCGTGTTTCTCTGCTGGATGTTATGGCTCACAATAGCACTGATGGGGAAAGGCTTTAACCAATCAGGCTAATAGCCACGCCCTGCCATTAGCCATTAGTTAATTATTATTGGTTGGACCATCAGGGCCCGCCTGATGTATAAAAGACTCAGTTCACATGTGAGCTCTCTCTCTGTGGCTCTTGGGCTGGTGCACGTCTTCGGAAAAGTGCGGGATCCATGATCTGGTATTGTAAATCCTATTATAGTATATATCCTAAAGATAGCCGACTTGGGTGATAATTTATTAAATCTTACAATAGCACTGAAAAGGAGACGGCAACAGAATTATTTTAAGTTCAAGTTCAACCTGGGCTACAGAGTGAGTTTAAGCCTGACTAGGCTACACTATGAAACCTTGTCCCAAAACAAACACAACCACATACAAAGACAGAAAAGAAAGGAATCAAAATTTCTCTCATATTCTCATGTGATAATATAGTTGTTGAACCTAGGACTCCAGTGCAGAGCCGTTGTTATAAGTATCTATAGAGTCAAGGCAAGTAGCTATCAAGAACCTCCCTACTACAAGAGTGAAAATTGCCCTTGTTGTATTCATGTCCTTGAAACACTTGTAGCTCCCTTTTCCAACTCCATTGCTTATCACTAGCCTGAACATGTCCCATGTGCCAAACACAGCAAAGCACATACTGTAATCCGAAGCTTTGGTATGTATTTGCTCCTGGGATTATTCACTTATTCTTGTAGTGCTTTCATCTTCTTTCACATTTCTGCTCTTCCTCCTACTCTGCTGCCATTCTACTACAGATAAACTTTCTTCTTAAGTCCCTGGTCAAATATCCAGGAAGTTTTTGCAAGTCTTCCCTAGTTGAGGTTGATTGATCTCTCTTACAATATTGTATTCATCTGTCAATTTAACCATTCACTTAGTAAATATTTATTGAGTATCTTTGAAGTGCCAGACTCTGCTAGCTGAAATGTTGAACAACAACTACATAACAATATTCCCACTGCTCTCTAGTAACTCAAAGTCTTTAAGGGGAAAATGCTGTTACTAGAATAAATAGAAATTGGTATACTATTTCAGTAGTGATAGGCAACAGGAATGAAAGATGAATGTACTGCTTTGAGCACTTAAATCCTTACAGAAGCTAAAAAGTCTATTTTTCTGTGTGACTTTTATTGAACTCTGTAAGGTGAGAATGGGTAAGCAATTAAATATAGCTAAGCTTTGCTTTTTATAATGAGCTTACTTCCTGAATTGTTAATAGAGATACTTTCATTCACTCTTATGACATGATTTAAAGTCTCATAGATAACAGTTATGGAACTCATACTAGGTTCATGCAAGTACTGCAGGTATTGTTAAGAGATGTCAAAGTAAACAAGGAAGGCACACTACTCTCAAATGCTCATAAGTTAGTGGAAGAGGTTGCATTGTGCAAGAAACTAAAATGCAAGTCCTAGTATATGAAAGACATAATCATTAACCTTTTCAACACTGTGAAAATAATGATAGCTCCTCTCTCAGAAACCAGCCATTCCAGGGAGCAAAACTGGTAACTAGTGTGTAAAAGACATGCAATAATATCTGTTAAATGAATGAATACAGCCTTACCATTGCTATCCTGGTTTAGATAGTCATCATCGCTCATCTAGTCTACAACAAACTGCCTTCCTGACTCTATCAATGCTATTTTTGAACAACTCCCATACTGTTGTAAATGGGGAGGAGGTGTGGGTTGTATTCCCGGCACCCAGCTCCCAGCCCCCAGCCACTGGCCCTCGCAGCCGCTGGTTGCTTGCTTATGCCTGAAATAACCACATGACAATTATATTCATGTAAACTCTGCCTGGCCCATCATCACCAGCCTCTTCTTGGCTAGCCCTCACATCATAAACTAACCCATT
>JAQHUG010000400.1:1000604-1020416 GCA_028555095.1 Dicrostonyx torquatus | reverse complement strand
TAATTTATCTAACAGTATGACCAATTTAGAAGTCTTTTATGTCTGAATCTGTCTTATTATGAATTTGTAATTTTTTAGTATCCAGGAACATTTCTTAAAATGTTAAGTACATCTTAAAAACTCAAGTTGTGCTATGTAGGAGAAATACAGTACAGCCTGTTTACTAACCAGTCTAAACCTTAAGTGTACTTTTGCTACTATAATTAAGGCAGCTCCTGCCTAAGAACAGCACATTCCACCAAGCTGAGCTGCTCCTCCCTGAGCCACACAGCTCCAGGCACACAGCACACACAGTGAGCCCACACTGCCATCAAGCAAGCAAGCCACAATATTCCACTCAGAAAACCCCACTGAAATGGTCTGTCTCCCACCGGAGCCAGAGGCCACGCTGGCATCACAGACTGTAAACCAGAATTTCAAAATTGTCAGTTTCTAGTAGACCTGATTCACTACGGTTTCAGCTGCTTTCATCCTGACCCTGAGTGGGCAGACAAGCGTCCAGTCCCACAAAAGCCACTGAAATGCTTTATAGCAGGAGTTCAAGCTGGCAGCACAGCCAGAAAGCCCGATTCCAAAACTGCCTTTGCAGTGTTGCTTTGCTGAGTCAGGAAATCTCTCTTAAACGAGCTATGGCAAACTGCCAGCTGTGCTAAACGTTATCTAGAAATCCTTTTAAAGCCCCCTCAGGTTTTATGTGGATTTAACCAACCACGTTGGAGTGCCAACTGTTGTTAAATGGGGGGTGGCTGTGTCCCTTCACCAAGAAGTGGGGCTGTTTTCCCAGCACCCAGATCCCAGCTCAGCTGCTGGTTGCTTGTACCCAAAATAACCACATGAAAACTGTATTCATTTAAATACTGCCTTGCCCATTATCTCTAGCCTTTTTTTGGCTAGCTCTCACATCTAAACTAACCCATTATAAAAGTCTGTATGTCACCATGAGGTGGTGACTTACCGGTAAAGTCTAACTTGCATCCACCTGCAGTGGGACCCTCATGGTGACTGACCCATTTCCTTTCTTCTCAGTACTTCTGTTCTGTCTAGTCTGCCCACCTAAGGGCTGACCTATCTTACAAGCCAGGAAGCTTCTTTATTCAACCAATGAGAGTAATACAAAAAAGAGAAAAACACTCCCACATCACCATACTATACCCCAAAAACAACACACAAACACGCATCTCTTCTATCTAAAATGTGTCAGTAGACATGCACACTGGCATATGACTATATTGCAGCTATGTGAAAAATTGTAAGATCCTGTTTCAGAATAAAAAATGAGAGGATAAAAGAATAAAGATTATAAAATTATAAAAAACAATCTATTAGGCATCCCACCTGTGATCTCATATGGTCTATGAAGCTCTTTGTGATATATATCTGGTATATTTGCAACCCATCTTGTTGTTTTCTGACACTGAAATCACTGGTGGTACAGGCAGAAAACTGTACTTTGTGGTTCATTTAATGTGCCAAACTTTATGCCCTTGAAACTCTGCTCATTACTACTGTTGCCAATGGTTTCTCTTGCAGAATATAATCTAAAAAATTGATTCCCTGAGTCTGTGATGAACCTGCCATGACTTTTCTATACCTGTTGCTATATCTTCAGCTTCGAATTTAGATATAGATGATAGATAGTTGGATAGATAATATAGATAGACAGATAGATAGATAGATAGATAGATGATAGATGGATAGATGGAAAGATAGATAGATAGATAGGGCCCTTTGTTAATCATGATGTTATTAATATTCAAAAGAAATTAAATAATTTTATAGAATATTTCAAGGGCAGTTTGAAGAGTAGACTGGGGTATTTGCATAGTTTATGTAAGTAAATAATAGTGAATGGCCCTTGAAGTTTGTCTGCTCTTTGAATCAATGAGGAAGTGACTTTTTAGCAAAAAAAAATGACTACTAGCAAAAAAACAGGCACCCATATTTGTACCTTCTTGAAATCCAAATTGAAAATCAGAATGTCCTTAACAACATGATGTGTAAGGACTCCAAATAAGTCTGTCCTGTGGATCCCAAGCTTTTTTTCAAAATACTTTGCTTCTGTTGTTACAACTTGAAAGCATGGAAATGAAACACACCCTAAGCTTGATTAGGAAACTTCTTCAAACCTATGAAATGTTCCACCTTTTGGTCTGCATTTTGTTTTGGTGGCATTTCTATAGTTTCAATAGTAACAGATCCATTCATTTTTCTTGAATATCTTCCTCTAATAGTGACTGATCTATGAACTTACATAGGATTCAGCAATTTTTCTAAGGTAAGCAGAATAAACACATAGAGAAAAACTTGCTTCTCTTCTAAATGGCCATTGTCACCATCTGTAAATGTCAAAATATGGTGCACTTTTCAGAAATGATAAATGAGCTGAGTGACTCTGGAAAATCATGGCAAGATCCTATGAAGAACTTCAGAAACAAGTTTTATAATATGGCTGCATGCCTCTTTTCTCCTCTACCATTTGAATCTTTATAAGGATTCTAATTAACATTTTACACATTTTTCCCAGCCTCCTTCTAACACCTCCTTTCCTGTGTCCTTCACCTTAATTCAGGTATTGGGTCTGTTCCTGGGCTTTATGGGATTTCAGAAAAATTTCTGAGTCAATCCTCATCTCTTATGCACATGTTTGCAAGACTGAGCTCCTTTGGCACCTTACCACATACCGACTGAGGTTTACTATAGAATGTAATATCACCCTTTGGGTAAGGTAAATGCTAAAGCATCATGAAGACTTCTTAAAGCATAAGTCTTGAATCCAACTTAATATGGATATTTACAAACAGATAAGGTATTGTTTTTCTGCAATACACTGCTTTCAATGTAAGCTATGAAACTGCTTTTACTGTTTCCTCATTTTAGTAACAAGAAATATGTCATTTTCTTATCCATTTATAATTAAAATATTGATTAAATATCATGATACATAATGTTTCTAACCTCTGTCATAACTGCATCCTATTTATGAAGTCAATTCACCTGAGAAAGATATCACTTCTTTCATTCCTTTCCTGCTAGTCTTGTTGGTGACACACGAGTTCCTAGAAATATTCAAGCAGGGATGGTAAGCATAGAAGAATACTTCAGAGTTGTAAATTATGCTGGGAAACCAGACTATGATAGCCAGGGGAGAGAGACAAAAACAACCCTGAACTCTGTTACTGTGGAAATCTACTGGCAACTGAAATCTAAGAAGCATCTTAATTGTTCTCCCTTTTAAAGGAAAGAAATTTGTGATTATTAAAGAGAAAACGCATATAGAAATGACTGGATTTTTGACAAGCTTCCTTGCGATCTGGAAGTGATCTTGAAGTCTGATTAAATACAGAACTCCTTGGACATCCCATTCAAAAAGCGATTTTGGATGCTTGAGCCTGCTATATCTTTGGAAGGAGAACTTGACTAACTTTAATATTGTGAAAGATTTCTAAATCAGAAAGTTAAGAAACTGTGGACTTAGGCATGATATTATCATTCATATTCTTACTGTGTTTCTTTCTAATGGAATTCATTTCCCAAATTTTTAAGTTTCTCCTTTGTAAGGCCAAAAATCTTCAAATGACTTGTCAATGCCTTTACAATGCATATACAAAGGGAAAGTTATGGGCTTTACCCTAAAGCTGTTCAAATACCTGGTGCTACCTCAGTGCAAACAAAAAGTAACTTTTACCAGGATTAATAAAAGGCACCATTTTGGAATCTATACTGTGGTGATTTAAATAAGAATGTCCCCTATAGGTACAGATGTTAGACTCTTTGGTCTCCAGGTGGTGTAATTGTTCAGACTAATAGATTTAGGAGGTATGGACTTTAGTGGAAGAAGTAAGTCACTGTGGTAGCATTGGAAGATGCAAAGTTTCCCATCAATCCTAGTTCTTTCTCTGCTTTCTCTTTGCAGTTTAAGATGTGAGCTCTTCTCAGCTTGTTGCTCTAGTCAGTATGTCTGCCTGATGCCATGTTTCCCGACCAAAATGTTGATGGACTTTTATTCCGCTGGAACTGTAATTCTCAAGTAAACTCATCCTTCTATAAGTTGCCTTGGTCATGGAGTTTTATTACAACAATAGAAAGGTTACTAAAAAAGAAGTTCACACCAGATGTGGAGTGTTACTGATATGAAGAATCTGATCATGCTGTTCTTTCTTTTTTTTTATTCCTTTCCTCCTTCTTTCCTTTCTTTCTCCCTCTCTTTCCTTTTCCTTTTCTTTCTACCTTTTTCCTCCTTCCTTCCTTTAATTATTTCTTTCTTTCTAGAAAAGTAATTGAACGTTGTAAGCAGAGCTTAATGGGACATCCACGTAGAAGCTTTGAAGACAACATTGCTGAGATACAACTATGTAGACTTTGGAGGCCCAGGTCAAGAATTTTTGAGGGGAACAATATTATCAGCTGATCTGGAGACGCTTCTTGTGTTGTTTTGGAAAACAAAACTTAATTATGCTTCACTCCTGGTATAAAATTCTGTCTTACTTTGAATAAAAGTCAGTGACCAAAAGTAATTTGATAAGGAAAGTGTGTTATAGTTCACAGGTCCCAAGTAACATTTCATAACCAAGAGATGTCAGGGCAGGACCTGCAGCAGGACATAAACCTGGCAGGAACCATAGCAGAAGCTATAGAGGAGCACTGCTTTATGGTTATTCATTTTTCATTACTTTCTCAGCTTGCTTTCTTATATACCTAAAGGTTATCTGGCTAGATTTGGCCCCATATTCAATGTACTGAGCCTTCTAATAATCAATTATTAAACAGTAAGATGTCCTACAGATTTTTCTACAGGCCAATGTTATGTAGGCGTTTTCTCTATTGATGTTCTATCTTCTTACATGATGCTGATTTTTGTCACATTAGCCACGTTTATATTTTTCACCAAAATTAGAAAATATTCAGCCATTAGCTCATCAATTATATATCTTGCTCTTTTTGTCTCATTGAGAACCAAGTTTCATGTATAAAAAGGAATATGAAGTTGTTCTACAGCTTAATGATTGCTTCTTTGTTTTGTTTTGGATAGTTTCTTTTTCTTCACAAAACAAATTTCCCCTCAACAGAAGAATGGATAAGGAAAATGTGGTACATTTACATAATGAAGTACTACTCAGCAGAAAAATATAACAACATCTTGAATTTTGCAGGCAAATGGATGGAACTAAAAAACATAATTTTGAGTGAGGTAAACCAGACCCAGAAAGACAATTATCACATGTACTCACTCATAAGTGGTTTTTAAACATAAAGCAAAGAAAATTAGCCAACAAATCACCATCCCAGTGAACCTAGAAAACAATGAGGGTCCTAAGAGAGACATATATAGAGCTAATCTACAAGATCTCCTGAGTAAATTAGCAGTATGGATACCTTGGGAGAGGGTTGAAGGGTAAGGGAGAGGCAAGGAGGGGAGCAGAGGAAAATGTAGAGCTCAATAAAAATCAATACAAAAATGAAAAAAAAACCAAATTTGTTTATATTATCTCACGCAATTTTAAATCTGCTGTTAATCACAATCCCAGGTACATTTCATTTTATACATTACTATTTCTTTTTAAAAATAGTTTCTTGTCTCCTTTTCTCTATTAGAAATTCAATTTGGACCTTTTTTATATCTTCCATCTTTAACGTACTCATTATGGGATGCCATCTTAATGCTCTTATCTACTAGTTCTATCATCTGAGTTAATCATAGTTAATAGATTTTTATTATTATTAGAGGTGGCAATTTATTTTCTTTTTGAGTGTCAGACATTTTGATTTCTTTATTTTAAAGAGACATACAAGTTTTTGTTTCCTATATAGAATATATTGAACACTGTATATATTATATGCTACTTCCTATATAAAATGCATGGCATATACAGTACATATTATGTACTGTATGTATGTATTATGTATGTATTATGTATATATAGGATATACATTATTGGGACATGATTAAACTTCAGCTTTTAGGGGGATTAAGTTTGTTGTCTATGGTTACCAAGCCACCTTTGACTCTTTCCTTTAAAAATGTAGGTACTTGACAAAAATGAGTCCATCCAATCTATCTTGTAAAGTTTTATTTCAACAAGGAGACTCATTTTTAATGCTCTTTTTATCACTTCCCATGTTTTGAGGTGACGAAAGTTTATATTGCCACTGAAATTGCTTTATTCATCTCCTCACTTTTGTTTATCTATTACATTTGTACTCCCTATTGTTCTTGCAATTGTTTGTGACAATGACCCAAGATTATTAGTTAAGGCCCAGTAAGGGCCTGTGCAGATTCAAACTCCATGATAGCGCATATAGATATTTGATATCCTTTAATGGTCCAAGAACATCAGTGTTCCTGTTACAATTAGAACATTTTAAGGCATCATTAAACAACTAAATGTGAATACGTTAATGTTAAGAACATGAGTATAAGCAGAAAAATTTAAATTCCTAGAGAAAATCTATTACACTCAGTTCTGATGTAATTTTGGGGGCGAAGGGTTGAGACAGGGTTTCTCTGTGTAGCTCTACCTGTCCTGGAACCCAGTCTGGCCTCGAACTCACAGATATCTGCCTGCCCCTGCCTCACAAGTGTTAGAATTAAAGGTGTGCACCGCTACTGCCTGGATGCTTCTGGCCTAATTTTAATGAGGCATAATCTGTAAGATAGAGAGCATGTCTCTTATGGGACAAAAGAGTGATGGCAAATAGAATTTGAACATACCCTTCCTGAATCCAGACTATTAAAATCTGAAGAAAAGTAGAAAGAATTGGGTAGCATAAGTGTATTTTCTCTTGAATTATTTTTGTATAATATTTGCATGGTGGAGGACTGGAGAGATGGCTCAGTAGTTAAGAGCATTGCCTGCTCTTCCAAAGGTCCTGAGTTCAATTTCTGGCAACCACATGGTGGCTCACAACCATCTGTAATGGGGTCTTGTGCCCTCTTCTGGCCATCAGACATTACACACAAACAGAATATTGTATACATAATAAATAATAAATAAATAAATATTTAAAAAAATATTTGCATGGGGGAAAGGAAAAAAAATAAATGATACCTAACACTTTCTTTGTAAATTGCAACAGTATCTTGAGTCTAGCTGAAGAGAAATTGTCTATAAAGATTATATTTCTGATTAAATAAGCAATTATCATAAAACACTATCAATTCATAAATATTTACTTGTTAAACTTGAGATACAATGATGGAAATGTCTGTTTAGCAATTTTTTTCCTGATATTTTAGATAATTTATTTTTGAGGTTTACTTTTATTTGTGTATATGACTATACCTTCTTAACTTTATGTGCACCACCTCTATCTTCAGACTTAAGAAAAGCAAGTCAGATCCCCTGGATGTGAAGTTATAAGTAATTGGAAGCTTCCCATTGTGGATTCTGGAAACTAAATTTGGGTTCTCTGGAGCAGCAAGTGCTCTTCACCTTTGAGGCATCTTTCTTTCCCCAATTTTGGATAATTTTTGTGACTATCATTTATTTAGTTATTGCTCACAACTTTGTTGTATTACTAATAATTGTCAGTGTGACCATAATTCTATATAATTCATTTCATCACATATACTGATCATGACCTAAAAATGTTGAAGTCCATCATCTCTCTGATCCCCAGAAAGAATAGAACATTTTTACTTTACATGTGTTTACTTCATTAATCATCACAAAGAATTACTTCTTCCCCATTTTTGCAGACACAAGTAGCAATGCTCAATGAATTCATCACAATATTTGTATTTGTCACTCTTCATACAGATAGTATGATGGAATTTTCTAACTTCTTTTTGTTTCCATTGGAACCAGCACTGATCATTGAGATGTTAGTGCAAATGGCACACTGTCCTTTAGGCACACAATTTAATTATCAGTGTCATAGCTTTTATAGCTTATGTTGGTCTCTGTCACAGTGTTTGGCAAACATTATGACTATTGCTTCTCAGTAACTATGATGGGCATAGAATAGAAGTTATACTGAGAATTTCCAAAATAATTTCCAGAGTTCTAATTTTCTTTTCAGAAAAGAGACAAATGGTATATTTAAACATTTTAAATCATTCAAAAATTTGAATCATTTAATTTTCTTCCTATATGTATCTCCTATCATTATGTCCACAGACAAGAGCCATGAGTCATAAACTTTATAACTAAATGATCTCTGATTCATCTCAAAATAGGTGAGTCAGTATATTGATTAACTTTAGTGCCTACTGACACATTTCCCTTTAATTTCTAGTCATTCAGACACAAAGTATGATTCCTCTTGTTTTTGTTTTTGGATAATAGGCCTTGCTTTGTAGCCTGGGCTGGCTACCATGCTTAGACACAGGATACTTTTTAATACTCAAACATTGTTTCTGTGGTTTGGTTGTCTTTTTGTATTGCTAGTACTGTTCTCGGTTATCTCTACAGGACTGCAAACTAAGCTATAAAGACAAGCATTGATTGACTCAGTGAGTTGAATCACTTGATGTTTAATTATGAACTACTTGGAAATTGTTAAAAATGCATGCAGCCTTGTATTCATGGTGGTACAGGTTTAAAAATCATTAGGAAACAGCATGACTAGCTTAGATAATTAATATTTGGCTTGAAAAAGAAAAACATTGCAATTATGAACAGCATGACCCATGGTCAATTATCTATCACATCTTTTCAAGTGAACTTCATAATCCAAGTGTATTTGTTGTAAAATTAGCCATTTATTCATTTATCCAATAAATAGTTTATTATTGTTAGCTACTTGATGTCAAGAGTTCTGCCAGAAACTGTCAAGGATATAGAAATGAACAGATTTCCTTGTCCTCAAAGAGCTTATTATCTAGCAGAGGAGTCATTATTGCTGTCCAAAAATGCCTTTTAATTTAAGGTGCATGTAATGATTGTATTATTTAATTGTTTAACTAGAAATAAGGTAAATTTTACTTTTTTACTAGGAGGAATATAGGGGAATACAGAAAAAAATATGTGTGTGTGTTTGTATGTGTGTATTCTGAAAAGCTACAATGGATTTAAAATCCTATGAATTGGAAAGTCTTAAAAGATAATGTACCTTCAGAGACTGACATTTATAATTTTTAGCACCTAAAAATACACACACAGATAAGGCATGTTTGGTTTGATTTTATTTTGTTTTTAATGAAGTTTCTGAGAAGATTCTTTTAGAGGCAGATATGGAGGGGCAGAGAGGGGATTAGGATTGGAGTATATGATGTAAAATTCTCAAAAAAACTTTAACAAATAATGTTTAAAATGCACAGAATAAATCAGTTCCCTCCCAAATCTACTGCTCATGATACTGATCTTGTTAATATGCAGAATGTTTTAGAAGGTTTTATGGGATTTTGCATTTATCTTCTGCTCTCAAGTAAATGATGGTGTGATTGGTCTCTGAGTTGTGTTTTGAGCTGTAAGATAGCAAGGAATAATTCTCAAAGTCAAAAATCGAATTACATGTAGCGTCAATAGTTTGATACACATAGTAAACACTGCAAAGCTCTGTAAGAATGTAATACCAGTGAACAAATGAGTAACCACTCATTTGTTCAAGACAATGTTAAGTAGAAAAATTGGATCCAGAACTGGGAGGTAAAAAAATGTAGAGGACTTATTTGAACATGTTATAGACATCAGAGATTCTAGGTAGGTAAAATACAGTGAGCAAATGTGAATGTCTGTGATTCATATGGGCACCTATAAGCAAACTAGTTGAGTGCAGTGGATACTTTGTGAAGGGGCTCAAAAATAGGTCATAATGTTAAAAGCATAGTTAGGATGGTGTCATGGAGAGTCCTAATGGTCAAGAAAGGATTCTTCAAGGTCATCTTGTACTTAATATTGGCATGATAGAGATACAGCCTGCAAATCCAATAATAATGCTCTAGGGAAACAAATAAAAAAACTACCATCTTGTACCATATGCTTACAGCACCAAGTTTGCCTTGAGGGAATGCTTCTACAGATTTGTGTAAAGCTACCATATGCGTACCTGGCAAGAAAGACATTTAAAGTCAGTTTCTGGCTGGTTATGGAAACTATACAGGGAGTGTTCATGGTTTTGGAGCCTATACAGGGTATGCATACTAGTATTTAATGATACCGTATACCAGGAGGCATAATTAAAAGACTAAAGTTTGGGAGGAATGTAAAGTGGAGGATTGACATTTGGTAAGAAATCAGATAGTCTTGGAAGTTGATGAATTTGCCCAAGGGAGAGATATAGAGTGGAGTTTCTTAGGCCCCTTTGAATGCTAATGAAAGTTATGAATATTTTCACCCAAAAAAGGCACAGATGCAAAAGCACAATACAGTATAAAGTCATAGAGCTTCTCTTGTTTTTTTCTGAAGTTAAGTTTATTTCTATTGAAATTTGAATTATTCTTATAAAGAAAATAGAATTGTACCACTACAAAGTATTGGAAGAGGAACAAAAACAAGAAGGCCCCTGAAGGCAAGAGAGTCAAATACATCAGAATGAGGTTGCATAAATGAAAGAAAAAGAAATTTTCAAGAAGAAAACAGCAACACATCAGAAATTAAAGAAGAAGAGCATATTGGATTAGGTAGAGTTAAAGTTGACAGGAAATGAAAGTTGTAGCATATGGAGAGCACATATATGCTACTCATTAAGGAGTGAATAGGGACTTGAGGTAGATGAAAGAAGATTGTGAAACTGAAAATGATACAGAAGATAGGTAAGGGGTTTAAGAATTCTAGGATGAATGAAGAGAAACATAGGGAAGTTAAAGTCCGTATATTAAGGTAGAAAACTGTTGACTGAATAGGGTATGTAGATTGCATAGCTTGAGAAAATATTGGAATTGGATACCCTAAACATAAAGCATCTGTAAGAGATGAAATCAACTTTTAAAATCAATATGTGATATATTGTTATGATAAAATGAATATATTTTCTCTTCTTTGAAATTTTATTTTTTTCTTTAAGCATTTCATACAAATACACAACGTATTTTGATTGCATCCATCATCCATTCCCTTTCTCTAGCTCAAGGACAACATTCCAACGTGTCCCCTTCCAAACTTTATGTCCTTTTTTTATACCCAATAAGTCTATGCTGCCCATATGTGCATGGTATCAGGAAGCTTGCCAGAGGATATCCCTCTGAAGAAAACTGACCCTTTCTCCCTCATCAACTATCAATTATAAATAACATTTTAGTTATCTGTGGAGGTTTCATGAGTCTCTTCCTTAACTATACTGGAACTTTGGTTGATTTGATCATAGCCAGTCAAACTGCTATTAATTTATAGGTGCAGAAGCCCTGTCATGATCAGAAGACACATTTCCTCAGTTCTTCCAACAATATTTCTACTCCCTCTTCTCTAATGTTTGCTGAATTTGCAGAGAAAAGGTATGATAAAAACAATCCATTTAGGACTGAGCTTTCCACAGTCACTTCTATTCTACACCTTGGCCAATTGTTAGTCCTCTAGCAACTTTCTTCACAGTGAAAATAGACTTGTTTGATAAGGTATAAGGGATGTACTAATCTATAGATACAAGGATAAGTATTTAAAAGACATTTTGATATTACATCCATTTGACAAAATAATAGTAGTAGACGCCTGGAACATATGAGATCACCAGCCATAGATTCTTGGCTAGGTTTAGAATATCAAGCAACAGTCCAATTGAACAGTCCTTAAGTCCACTGACACAGTTTCAGTTGCCTCCAAGATATTAGTTCCCTATATATCATTGAGTGTATCTTACTGGGGCTGTTGTTATTTTAGTTTTCAGTAATTATAACTCAGCATGACCTTGAAAATTGTCTCCACTGCCATCTTTGCAACATTGTGAGAGCTAAGGGGAGGTGGACAGCTCAGTACCAGCTTGATTATTTCCAGGCCTGTGAATGAAGAGAATAATATCTTTACCAAAGTATTTTGCCCCCAACTTTTAGAAACCAACTAAGAGCAATGGCAAGAGTGTGAATTATTTGTGGGATCTCTTTGACTACCCTGACCAACGACTTGAAGTGAAATACCCCCCAAATTCTACCAAGCATTTTGTTTTTCTATTTTCTGGTTTTGTGAATTCCATATATGTGTATAGCGAAATTGTTCATTCTCACACTGCTCCTCTCATTTGTAGCCAAAGACTGTTCATTCATTTTCCGATTGCTCAGACCTAAATAATCACAGAGAAACTATATTAATTATAACACAGCTTGGCCAATGACTTAGGCATATTCCTAGCTAACTCTTACATCTTAAATTAACCCATTTCTATTAAAATCTGTGTATCTCCACAAGGCTGTGGCTTACCAGTAAAGATTCCAGAGGCATCTCTCTATATATTTCTATCCTGATTTCCTGCCTAGCTTTACTCTGTTAAACCACTGTCTAAAACAGTTTTGTTCGTTAACCACTAAAAACAACACATATACAGAAGGACTTCTCACATCAGTCCTTCTCCCATCTCTCCTGACAAGACCCTTATTCTTCCCAGTAGGTTACCCCCTGCCTTCCTAATGCACTTCTTACCCACTGATTTTATCAGGATTACTTAGATGAGCATATGTGAGAGGTAAAATGTTGTTTTTGAGCTTGCTGTATTCCTTGATGTACCAAGTGTTTCTGAATGATTGGGCATTTCTATCTGATGTGGTTATCACATACTCAATTATTAAGACCAAATTCTAGGGATATCTACTTCAGTCTATCACCCTGTCTTCTTACTACAAAATCATTTTCATCAAATAGCTAAATTTCCGAGAACAGTTACTTTGACTGCCAAACCAAACACTTTCTGTGGAGATGTAATGTTATTTATGGAGTTCATTCACTGGAGAGACAACCATGGGTATGAAATAAGCTAAATGATACATCCTTTGCACTCAGCTCACTTCACTGAAGTTATTGTGTGTACAAATATATGTAATTAAGTTTATATTGAAATAGAAATACAAACTCTACCATTCAGCTCTCCAGAATTTGTCATGTGTATTTTTTTTATTTCCCAGTGTAGTAAAAACATTCCAATCTTGAGCATTTTGAATAGAGGCCAAGTTTTGTTTTCTTAGTTAAGTGTCTAAAGGTCCTAAGAGAAGTTGTATGGATCAGAAGGGAAAGATACTGATTCAAGCTAACAAGATACAGTACAAACATATTTTCACAGACAAACTGCAAGGTTTGTTTTATGCCTGCCAAAATTATGAATGGATTTCTTAGGTTGAAATTAAGATACTTTTAGCATAGACAATACCTAAACCATCCTCCTTCTCTGTCTCTCTCTTTAGTTCTTCATCCTCTCTCCTCTTTATTATTTCCTTCCTCCCCTCCTCCCCAGTCTTTCCATGCATGTGTTTGTGTGTGTGTGTGCACGCACACACACACAGACTCCAGAGGTTGACATTGGGTATCTTACCCAGAGACTTCTACATCTTATACACAAGAGAAGATTTCTTACTGAACCTGAATCACACTAATTTAGTAATACTATCAAGCCAGGAAGTTGCAAGGTCCCTCCTGCTTCCTTCTCCCCAGTACTGGATTTATATGTATAAGTCACCGCACCTGGTTTTTTATCTAGGTTCCTGGTATCTCAGCTCAGGTCCTTATGCTTGCATAGTGAGGGCTTTTCTGACTGAGCTATTCCCCTGTTTCCAATTGCTTTTTTTTTTATCAGTTCCAATATGTTGCATTTTGCTGAAGTTACAGGCGTAAAGCACCCAAAACAGGGTATGATATGCAGATGTTTCCTGTGAAGGCCAGGTGCCTCCCTGTTTTTTTCTTTTCTTTCTTTCTTTTTTTTTTTTTGAGTTACTGAATGTAGGACCTAAGCAATTCTGTATTGCTTAAAGCAGTGAGTCTAGCCTTAATAGTTAAGGTTACTATCCATAGCAAAATTTAAATTTAATTTTAATTCATAGTGAGATTTTTTAATTTTCCACATGAATTTTGTTGACATTCGTCCACATTACCAAAATGCAACAACAGATGACACATTCTGACACTCCATTTAATCTCCATTTGAAAGACAGATTTGTAATGGGGATTGGCAGAGGCATATATCAGTGTTTCTATTCATTGTAGCATCCTGTTCATCTTTGGTGTTCTTAAAGTCATCAGTTCTCCTAGGCTGTGAGAATGTGGTCTGGCTTTGTATGATGCCAGTGTTCCCCTATTAAAAATTTATCCAAGACCCAGGAATATATTAGTAAGTCATCTATGGCACTTTAATGAAATTGCCAAGCTGTAAATTATGAGATTTTTGGTCTAACAACCCCTCAAGCAGTACGTGTAACATGTAAACAACACTGTCAGCATCAAAAATGAGCTCTCCTAAAAGCCGAACTGCACTTCTGGATTTATTTTCACAAGGGAATAGTTGTGAATCTCTTCCATGAAGGAGATAGACATGAGTTTTCAGCCAATAGAAGTCAAAAATTCTACAAGAATTACTTTGTTGAATATCCTAAGCGTCACCACAGAAAATTTGCATGATGAATGGAGATAGAGCCAGAGACCCATAGTCACATCAGAACAAGGGATCGAGCTACCAAGGTCCAGTGGAAGAGCAGAAGGAGGGAGAAAATAAGAAAGGAATTCAGGACCATGAGGAACTGGCCCACCAACAGAGACAGTGTGCTCGATCTATTGGGAGCTCATCAAATTCAGCTGGACCGAGACTGAATGAGCAAATGACCTAACTGGACTCTATGAATGTGACTGCCAGAGGGGACTGACTGAGAGACCAACAATGATGGCACTGGGACCTATCTCTTCTACATGTATTGGCTATTTGGGAACCTATTCTATATGAATGCACATCTTCTTAGACTGAGATGGAGGGGGGAGGGCCTTGGGCTCCCCATAGGACAGGGTAACCTGCACCATCTTAAGGAAGCAGGGGGAGGGCAGGGGAGTAGTGGGGGAGCGGGAGGGCCGGGAACAAGGGGAGTAAATGTAAACTTTGCTTTTAACAAAAATAAATGAATAAATTAAAAAAAAAAGAATTCAGTTGAGAATACTTGAAAATACCAGAAAACATATGCTCAGCCACATAGAATGGTCCAGTCGAGCATGGGATAGAAATCACTTCTTCATGAGAAGGCTTGCCTGTTTGTGGTCTTTGCATAATCAATCAGCCACTATTTTATGGGGCAACTGTGCTTACATAAACAGTGATCTATATCAATGGAGAGACTAAGAAAGGATAGCACAGAGACTTTTTACTCTGACCTGGTCTCCTCACACTAGAACGTCCTAGGTTTTTGGTATTTTTTAATGTGTAGGTGTTATGATAATGGTCATAAGATGACTGTTTCTTTTAATTAAAGATAAGTATATATAGTTGGAATCTTACCATTAAGGAATTAAATACTGGCGTTAAAAGATTTTGTATAGAATTTAGTTGCTTTTTTGTGGAGCAAGTTTTTCTGAAAGTGGATATTATGATAGAGCATTTGAAGAGAAGGAGTTGGAATTAGTATTTTATTGGCTTCTACCCTGTAGTGATGCTTGACAGAATACTGATTATGAAGTATTGTGCTATCCTTCCATCCTGGGGCATGCATGTTATACTGCAGTCAAATCCTCTTCATTGGCACATGGAAAGGATGACATTATTGAAATGGAAAGTAAATGAGAGCCAAAGTTACCATTTCTGCATTCCAAGTGCTGAGATTTAGTGGGAGTTCTAAGCATGAACCAGCCAAGTCAGCTCATTCACCTATGTTCTTAGTATATGCCTTCTAGGGAGCAGTGCAATGGCCTTTTCAGAACAAGACTACAACAAAGAAGCAACATATGCAGATCCCATCTCCACCACATATTAGCTGTGTGGTTTTCTAGGCAAGGCTCATCATCCCTGTGGCACCTCAGTTTCTCCATCTGCAAATTAAACAAAGCAACATCACTAAGATATTCTGAAAATGAAGCTTGTAAAGTGTTTAGAATGGTGATAGTAAGTGATAAAAGCCTTTATATAAATGTTAGTGAGTAATGAATGGAAAGAAGGAAGAGTAAATTAAAGTGGTCATATGATCATAAGAAGATCTCTGTAGCCTCATCTTAAGGACAGAGGAGGTTAGCATGGTAAGAAATGCAGGCAGATTCTGGGATTCTGGTGACTGATGGGTAATAGTGAGTTTCAGAGTGATCTAGTAAGCTCATTATTGCTCAGGGGCAATAGATTACAAATCATTTGTATGCCCCGCTGCTAGGTTGAAGATATGAAGCCAGTCTCCTAGTCATCCTCAGTCCAAGAAACAGGAAAGAGTAATTGGACAGCTTTCTATTCACCACAAGTAAAGTCTTGAGCTAAGAAACAGCTAAGGCAAAGAGAGGACACACATGGAAAACGAAGGTCAGAGCAGTGACAACTTATTTGAAAATGCGACACTTAGATTGTTAATCCCCTATAAGCCCTCTGCTCAAACTGAACATCATAGTGTCTGTATTAAGAAGTAATGTCTTTGAGGGGTGATTAGGCTATACAAACTCTGTTCTCATAGGTAATACTAATACCTCTGTAAAAAGGTAATTTCAGCTAGGCATATAGCTCAGCAGGTTAACATGTCCTTTCTATGCCCTAGTTCTGATACATAGTCA
This sequence comes from Dicrostonyx torquatus, assembly GCA_028555095.1. Classification (NCBI taxonomy): domain Eukaryota; kingdom Metazoa; phylum Chordata; class Mammalia; order Rodentia; family Cricetidae; genus Dicrostonyx; species Dicrostonyx torquatus. The sequence goes on along the minus strand of JAQHUG010000400.1, from coordinate 1,003,839 downwards.
CTAAAAAAATTAGAAAATTCAATACCCTTGTTTTTTTGAAGTGTAATATGTGAGGATGCTGCAGGGAGAACTACATGATTCAATATTCTGATGCCTTCTTGGACTTTCTAACTTCCAAAACTGTGAGAAAATAAATTTCTCTTCTAATAAATGAATAAGACTCTTGTATTATGTTATAGTAGTAAAAATCAATGACAAGACATGTTTGAAAGGAAGATAGCCATTGAAAATCAGACACACTTGATTTTGGAATGCCATTGCTAATTGAAAGAGATCGTCTTTCCTGATAGAAAAGATGAGCTTGTTACCTAGGCAAATAGAAAGCAATTAAAAGGAAATAGGATGATTTAAAATAAAAGAAGCCGCAAATTTTACATACTTAGGGTTCCAGCTCACATATTTCCTTGTTTTCAAGCTATTATGATACGTAAAAAAAAAGATAGTTTTTTTTAAAAATTTTTAAATGCAATAGTTAATGTATTCACTTTGTAAATATAGAATGTGATCTGATGAAGACTAAGTAACTTACTTAAAGTCACAATACTACGAAGTGACAAAGGAAGAATTTCAATCAGGGCTCTGTGTGCAAAGGCCTTGCCCATTTTCCAATGGAGGTTCTCTGTTTCACAAGAACTTGGATGGGGTGCTCAAGCCTGCATTTCAAAAAGGCAAGACCAAGTTAGTCTCCGTTAAACTAAGAGACAAATATTGTACACCTCGTACTCAGATCTTAAACAGGTTGCTTCTATGTGCCAGAATAAACTTCACTGCCAGAGCAATCACCTCAGCCATGCTAGCCTCTCAATGCTCACCTGGCAGGTTTCCCAGAAAAACAAAACAAAACAAAAAAAAAAAAAAACACAAGGCAAAGTCATTTCATTGGCAGGAAAGGAGCTAGATAACACTCATTTGAGCTCTTTTCACATGGTGTTAGTTCTCACTGTATGAAATAAATATGTCAGGAATCAAACCCTCAGTGACAAGAAATCTCTAAGAACATCTTGGATACTGTTCTTTGAGAGAAAGCTTAATCCAAAGATTGGTGTGTCCTTGGAACAAAGATACCTTAAACCCTTAATCCTAGAATTGTTTGGGCAGTTAAGCCCCGTGCTGATTTAAACAGACAGTTCCTTAATTGATTTACATCTTCATTGGCATCTACACCTTTAATGTTATGCTGCCTTGAATCTATCTGTTATTCATAATTTTCTATGGTAAACTGTATATAAATGGGAGATTAAAATTGTATTTTAAAAGATCTTGGGTTACACTGAAGGAAGTTGAAAAGCACTGATCTGAAAACACAGTAAAATCCAGTTCCAAGAGCCACCCTGCTAATTAAAGACAATGTTAAAAGTGAGCTCCAGGAGGGGCAGTGTAGGCATTGGAGGCCGCCCCTGCACTGGCCTATGACTTCCTGTAGTGAGAGGGAACTTTTAGGAGAGTTGCCTTTGCCTTTTCTTTTTCAAGCTTTATGTAGTAGCTAAGCCTCTGGATTTAAGCACACTGTAGAATCACACCTAATACAGGCTATGCTTTTATTTACTTTTTAAAAATCTCTTTTATTGATATAAAAGAGTATTGAAACTTCCTTTTCGTGTTTGGAATGCTGGCTGACCTTTATAAATCTTTACCGATGTAGCATTAAGGAGCATCTCATTTGAATGCTTTCAATACTACTGCTGACAGTTTTATTGATGTTTTGTTATTGTTGTTGTTTTATCTTATTTTGCTTCATAAAATGGCATACTCGTTTTGAAAATAAATGTTAATAGGAAATATAATGCAATGAAAAACTGAGAGCCACAGAAATACATTATTTTCTGTAGTTCGTATACAATATGACTTGCCCTTGCCCCACAGATATGAAGATATTGTATTAGCAGGCAGAATGATTGTCTTCAGAATAACTGAGACAACTCTTAATACTCCATGTACAAAATATTTTGTTATTGAATTGTTTGTATTTTACTTATGTTGCTTGAGCCAGGTCTCATATAGCTCATATAGTATGTAGCTGAAGATGACCTTAAATTTCTAATCCTCCTAATTCCCCTTTCTATTTATGAAAATTACATATACATTTGAATGCCTTTTTAGTGTCTTATCACTGTTCAATATTATTTCTTTACTGCCTAGAATTATTAACATTCTCATTTTGCGATAATTCTGACTTGTTAAATGTAAGACTAAATTTGAAAGCTTGTTTACGTAAATGATAAAAATAGATTAAGCTAAAGTATGTATACTTTTGAAGCCCAGTAGAAATTGATTGAAGTTTTGGAATTCCTGTGCTATCTGCAGTATAATGTCCCTCACTTTATGGATTATCAAGTGTTGACTGAAAAATCTACTTGGTATTGAAGCATGGTTTTACAGGCAGACATAAATGAAACAGCATATTATATATATATATATACATATATATATGTTACAGAAATTACTGAACCAATGATCAAACACTAAAATAAGAGACCAACCATAATCTTACTTTATACTACTGATGATGCAAAGACAAGAAGAAAACAGAATAGAAACAATGACATCTATTTTCTGGTTTTTCCAAGGTTTCCTATTCATTTTTTTCAAATAAAAGTAGTTGTTTGATACAGAAGTTTGTGTTAAGGTCTAGTATATTTTGAACTCTAGGTAATGGGAGTAAGTATCCTTAAAACACACATGCATTTACCTATATGTTTCTCCTGAATAACTTCTCATAGTGATCAAAACAATGCTTATGTCATGCTTAACTTGGAAAATGATTCTTCAGATATCTATGAAAATTTGAAATGTTTCCTCTCAGAATTCTGTTTTTAACAGAAAAGTGGAGCTCATGTTTGAGAAAAATACTGAGAAGGTTCATGTCTGGTGTAGATAACTTCTAAATCCTTAAACATATTTTTCTCAGAAGCTAAGTATTGAATTTTGTGACAAACTATAATAAGGAGAAAAATGTTACAGAAATTTGAAACTAATATTGGTTGTAAAGTTTGGTTAAATTAATTCCTACATTTTACTTCTGTATCTTTTTTATTGTTAAAAGAAAAATTTACATTTACTCCACTTGTTCCCAGCCCTCCCGCTCCCCCACTACCCCACTGCACTGCCCCTCCTTAAGATGGTGCAGGATACCCTGCCCTATGGGAAGCCCAAGGCCATCCCCCATCCATCTCGGTCTAGGAAGATGTGCATCCATATAGAATAAGTTCCCAAAAAGCCAATACATGCAGAAGAG
>JAQHUG010000400.1:982452-993493 GCA_028555095.1 Dicrostonyx torquatus | reverse complement strand
TTACCACTAGATACTTTATGCTATTTGTGGCTATCGTGAAAGGAGATGTTTCTAAGACAATAATTAAATAAACCAATCTCAGGCAACTATTATAATGGGGTTTGCATCATTAAGGATGATAAAAAATGAAGTTGAGCAGTAGAGTATATTTATTTAGGCTTCTCAAATCTGTGTGGATACATTGATATAATCTCAGATTTTTTTATTATCTGTTGGCATTTCTTGAAAGAGCAAAGAGTGTTAGAATTGTGCAGTTGGTAAATTAGCTCTTGCTTTTGGTCATGGTACCATGAACTCTCTAGTTCATATTGTAGTGGAAAAGAATGGGAGAAACACAAAAATTGCAAAGTGTCTTTACTGACAAAACAGTAAGCTAGCACATTTGATTCTGTGTTAATTCCTTTTGACATCGCAGTCCCAGATAAATCAAATATTTGAGGCTTCAAGTCTTTTTAGCACTGTGAGACTGTAACCTAGTATAGGCATTCCCTTTCAGAAACTTGGACTTGAGTGAAGTCCCAGAAATACCCTGAAAATGGAAAATGAAGTAGAACAATATTCTGAAAACTTAAGGCCAAGACATGCTACTTTCAGGAAAAATCCAGGAGACTTTGGATAAGTCATTTCCCTTCAGTGAACCCACATTTCTCATCTGAAATTTGAGAATAAATGGTTGTGTTTTCTTGTGAGGAGCCAGTAAAATAGTTTTCCAAATCATAAAATTTCAGATAAATATTCTGGATTCATATTGAGAAAGGTCATTGCTGATCCTCCAAGAGAATAAAAAAACTGTTGGTTGATTATGTTATGAGTAATATATGATTTGTTGTTGTCTAATAACTATAGGATGTTTATATTCTGTGAGGATACCAGCTGGCATATTTTATATTGAAGTAAACACAGATAAATAAGGAGACAGATGATATTGTAATGAATAATGGGTAGATTAATATGTGTTATGAGCTCATGGTTCTTCTGGAATCAGTTTCCATACATAAATTTTCAGTTAGGAATTTATGAAAATGGCCTTGCAGAACTGAGTTTCTTAATTCTATTTAGATACACTGTTGCTCTTCTGCCCAAATTAGGGTGTAAAAATAACAAAAAACAAAATGAAACAAACCAACACCACTAACAACAAAAACAACTTATGTTTAAGCAGCCTTAGAGTTCTGTGAATAGACTCTGCCTTGTGTGCAAACTCTGAACACTATTAGTGAACTTCCCATGCTACCTTTCAAAACACCCAGGTATGTGAACAAAGCTTTGTAATCCTTCCTTAAGCCATATGAAGGATACGTATCATTAAATAACCAGGATGAGGAAAACTTTCAAGCTCTCTGTCATAACATATAGCAAGTGTCTGGCTGACAACAGTCATTATTTTGGAAGTACTTGATGTCTTTACTAGGGCAGTCTGTGTCAGCTATGTGGAAACCATTGGCAGATATTGACAGCTGATAAATTTAACAGCTGTTTTCAATTCCCTTTTTGACTATTGTTTTGAAATATTGGAAAGCTGGGTATTTAAAACTGCAATAACTAGATTTGATGAAAATCTGCTGCTAACTTTAAAAATACTTACAGTTTTCTGGCGACAGAATATATGTTTTTTATACTCCCCTAGTATAGAGCCCACATAATATAGTAAGATATAGCAGCCTTATTGTGACCATGAGGTAACATAATCTCACAATTACCATCCAAAAATATAAAAGCAAACAAACAAACAAAAAAAACCACTGAGTTTTTTAGTCATAGATTGAAAATCAAACAGTAAAAACAAACTAAAACCACTGGGTAACATAAAGTCTGTAATAAGGAGGCCACTTGTTTGTTCCGAGCTGCTCAGCCCCGAAATAATCACACAGAAACAATATTATTTGCAATACTGTTTGGCCAATAGCTTAAACGTATTTCTGGTTAACTCATATCGTAATTAACCCATCTCCCTTAATCTGTGTATTGCCACAAGGCTGTGGCTTATGGGAAAAGTTCCGATGTCTGTCTCAGGTGGGGCTATATGGCTTCTCTCTTATTCCGCCTTCTTTCTCCAAGCATTCAGTTTAGTTTTACCTGCCTAGCTAAGTTCTGCCTTGATATAGGCCAAAGCAGTTTCTTTATTCATTAACTAATAAAAACAACACATAAAAAGAAGGACCTCCCACACCATTTCCCCATTTCTGTTTAAATAAAAAGGAAGGTTTTAAATTTAACATAATAAAAATACATATAACAAAATGTGTATCAAACAAGAATTACATTTCCAATATTTATATCTACTTTATCTTTCATCATTGCTAAGGAAAAGTATAAATATAACTATATATTCTTCAACTATATCAAAGATATAAACAGGAAGTGCATTGTAAACAACTTCCAAAACTCTAGAATTGACAGAGATATCTCATTGCCTGGACAGTAACCCAAAGTTCTTCCGTATCATTGGTGCATTCAATCTTCAACCCTCAGGCACATAGTATCCAACAGATCTGGATAGGAAGCATGAAGCAGGAAATTTCAAAGATAGTTCCATCTATATTGGAAGTTTGTCAGTCACTATCTTCTGTGACCTGTAGAAGGTCTAGCAGACTCTTTCATGAAGCAGGAATCCTAAAGGATCCTCTCACCTTTAGGCAAGTTCAGCAGACATTTCTCTATGAGTCCTGCATTTCCAGTTCATACAACATAGCATAAAGCAGTCCAGGTAAGAGCAATTTTTGCCCAAAAGGCTGGCAAACTCCATAAGGAGCCTCTTCTATGCCCATCTTCTACTTGAAGTAATTGGTGCTACCAGGAGCATATGTGTCTCACTGTCATGAAAAGTTCTAAGTTTTTAAAACATTTTAAATGCCATATTCTGAAGGTCTCTGAAAGATTTGAAGAACACTTATCTAACTGAAATATATCTCTATATATCTAGAAAACCTTACTAACATGACTACAAGCTTGACTATTATAAATGATTATCTATTAACCTGTATTTCTTAATTATAGATTACATTTTTAAATGAACTTCACAAACACAATACCTTTAGCAAGATCAGAAATATACATTTAACAAAATTGAACTTAAATTTGTATCAATAGAGCAAGATCCATACCAATGGAAATCTCTATAACATATCCCCCTTTAAATGTAAACAAACATTTATAAATAATATTTGGGAATTGGGGTATAGTTCTCTCCAAACTGCTTCCTGGTTTTGTTGGGCAAAGTAATTTTTGGATGTGTCATGGCGACCTTTTGTGGGTATTGGTGAATCAAACCACATTAGTCTGGAAAATTTCACAGGTTCTCATCCTCTATGGAAACAAAAGAAGAACCTCTTTTACAAAGCAACATATTCTTAGACCCAAATTCTGAAGTCAAGATATGTTTATGTTGGTTTACCTTAGCAGTCCATACAATAAAATGTATCTCTAGACTTACCTCTTTAACAGTAAAAAATTCAAAGAAAACACAATAATATACATAATCCAGACTCTTTGTGCATATTACATCTTTATATGGCTTATTTTTCTTACTGTATTATATTTTCTACAATTTTAAATATTTATTTTATTATCTTTACTCCTTCAATCTATGACTGTCTGTATTCTGTCTCTATCCTTTTATAACTCTCTATACACTTTTTATTCTCTCTCCCAAGTGTATGTACATATTTTAAACACACTGTGTCTCATTTAGAGGTCTTTTCCATCTGAATTTGTCTTTATTGCATATCTGTAATCTCTTTCTGACAAGAACTGCTTTTTTTTTAAAAAAATAAGTGGATGTGGTTAGGGACAACGTGGACCTGCCTGTTGGCTCTGCCCAGTCCAACATGGAGGAAGCATGCATACTGCCTCTGAGACTGCTGGGTAGCATCAGTTCTCACCATTTCAACTCTGATAACCAGTTGGCCCATGCTGCCACAAAGTATCTTGCAGCATGCTGTCCACAGACCCCATTTAAATGCTCAGCCTCCTGAAAGAGCCAGAGTTTGTGCTGACAGCATGACCCAGGAAGCCGCCATCTCAAAACCAAGTGGCTTTTTTTTTGATATGGTGAATCAGGTAAACCTCTCTTAAAGGAGCTGCAGAATGCCACCAGCAAGCAGAGCCCATCCAAATAAAAAATTAAAATAAAATAATGTGGCTAAGCTTTGTTTTTTAGTATATAGAATTCCTTTGCAAGCCCTCTCAGGTTTTATGTGGATTTAGCTAGCACACGTTGGAGTGTCACTTTGTAGTAGGGAGGCTGCTTCTTAGTTCCCAGCTACTCATCCCTGAAATAATCACACAGAATCCATATTATTGACAATATTGTTTAGACATTAGCTTAAGCGTATTTCTGGCTAACTCATATCTTAAATTAACCCATCTCCATTAATCCATCTTACTGAGTAAAGTTCTGGTGTCTGTCTCAGGTGGGGCTATATGGCTTCTCTCTGACTCTGCCTTCTTTCTCCCAGCATTCAGTTTAGTTTCCCCTGCCTAGTTAAGTTCTGCCTTGTTATAGNGATAATGGGCAAGGCAGTATTTGAATTAATACAGTCTCATGTGATTATTTTGGGCAGAAGCAAGCAACCAGTGGCTGAGCGGGCCAGCGGCTGGGGGCTGGGAGCTAGGTGGCTGGGGAACACAACACACACCTCTCCCCTAATTACAACATTTTGTATAACTAAAAGTAGTCTTTGAGTACTCGGTAGAGTTTTTTGAAGTTCTGACCAGAATGTTGTAAGTGGAACACCATTTCATGTAATCAAGTTGGAAGCATCTCAAGCAGCCAGCACTCAAAACTGAATTTAAAGTAGTGGTATCAGTATTATGATGCAATATCAGCCAGGTGGAGTTGTGGTTGTGTGGCCCCATATTCTTCCTGGTAATTTTAAAGATTACTTCAGGAAAATTTATTGTTTCGTAGAAAGGAGCATTATTTATAAAGACATATTTAATAAAAGGTGTGGTAGAGACAAAAATAGGTGTGGAAAGAGGTAAATTTTTTTCTAAATTCTTTATTGTTTTTGTCTTATACCAGATGGCTTCTGATATGAGACAGAAATTCTGAATTTTTCTTTTAACAACTTGTTTGGATTTAGAGAAAAATAGCCATTGTTCAACTCCAAAGCCAGCTTTAATTTTTAAGTAGAGATATATACATGTTTAAATAATGAAATTTTACCCAGAAGATGACATGTAATCATGAGTCAGATTTTTCTTTGGTAATTTTCCTGGATAGTTATCTTTTTTTAGTCATCTGAATGTCCAAGATCTTTTGCTATTTTTGAAGATGAGTATTTTCCTGGAAAGACAAGAATAGAACCCTGCTCCAACCCTTATGAGGTTCCTTTACCACCTGTAGGATTGTTACCTTTGTAGGTGAGCTTTCATTTCTCTGTCTCAAGAGCTTTCTCTTTTTCTTCTTTTAAAAGAAATCTTTATTAATTCTGTTATTATCCATAACATTCAAAGCTCAAAGCAGTTGTATGCTGACTGTAGAGATTTCAGAGGTGTACTGAGGGCAGGGCATTCTGTGTAGTCTGTTAACTGTTAACTGGAGAGGCTGCAGTGCATGATGTGGGTGAAAAGTCTGCACGACTGGTAGGCCAGGGAGTGTGGGGAGAAGGAAGCATGTGTGGGTGGGTCCCAGTAGGTGAGGACTTGTGCCCCAAGTTGGGCGCCAACTATAGATGGATGTGATAAAGTAATCCCATACTAGCTCTGAATGGGGTATAATAAATGGTACTTTATCTAGGGGTAGACTCATAGTCCTCTTCACAGGAACAGGAACAAAATCCATCAGCAGAGAGAGAGAGAGAGAGAGAGAGAGAGAGAGAGAGAGAGCACAAGTGTGCACATTTTTAGTTCCCAAGGCCATGCCCAACCTGGTCCAACATCTCAACGGCCATTGGCTGACTGAGTTGCCCCAGCAATGTATCACTACATATTTCTCAAGTATAACAATGTAATGCAAACATAAATAATATTGAAAATAACAGGCTATCAAATTGTAGGGACAGATTGTATGAGTAATGTCTGTGATTTTTGCCCAATTTCTCTGTAAATCTAAATACTCTAAAAATAGTATATAAAATAATTACATTTTCGCTTCCATTACTTCTAAACTCTACCTGTAGCATGGCCTTTCCCTCAGTCTTCAATCTTACAGACCTCTTACTGGAACTACACGATAAAAGTTCTTACATATGCAACTTGAAAAATCTGTTTTACAAGCATTAGGACTTGCCAGCTTCCATAATCATGAGGCTCAATTTTCTAGAATCAATCTATCATCTATATTTCTATGTCTCTGTTTGTATACCTATTACAAGTATAGCTGCAAAAGTAAACAGTGATGGATTATAAATTAGTGAACAAGAATTTTGGAGCTATCTTTAGGTATCTTCTCCAGATAGTCATTACAATAGAAAAATCATTATAATGAAAAGAGATAGTAAGCAGTATGGGACAGTCTTCCCATGAATGATCTTGACTTAATCATAATAAAGCACCAGAGACATCCAAACTATAAGGCACCCTGAAAACAAGTGGTTATCACAGAAAAAGTCATGGAAAGACTAAGGAACCATCACAGAGTAGAGACTAGGGTTACATGAAACAAAGCATAAAATGGTATCCTGAACTGGACATTGGAGGTGATATTGAGATGATTTATATGGTTGTCAATGTGTGTCAATTTAATTTTATAGTTCTGATAATTTTGTATTGTTATAGAAGATATTATGTTAAATGGTAATTGATGGCATAATATCAATACTTTTAATGTAAGATGTTATATAACCATATAAAGTTATCAGAGCTATAAAATTAAACTAAATACAGAACAATAGTGGGAAAAACAAAACATCCCACTTCTGGAGGGATATACATATATCTGGAGGGATATATATATATATATATATATATATATATATATTCTTCTTTATATTTTTCCTTCAGTGTATCTGATTTACACAGTTCAGGGTTCACCTCTTTATTTAATTGTATAGTACAATTTTACTTTAAAAATAAAACATTTTTCAGATATGAGTGACTTTTTATAAACATAACTGTAATGACTGCATAATATTTTGTCACATGACCATTTTCTGATTTTGTGCCAATTTTGAATCTTTCATATAGAAGACTGGTTTATTTATTTTACAGGCTTTAAGAGGTGTATCACCCTTGTCTTAGTCACTGTTCTATTTCTCTGAAGAGACACCATGACGAAGACAATGTTTAGAAGATAAAGTATTTGATTGGGGCATATTTACACTTTCAGAAGTTTAGTCAATTATTATTTTTGGGAAGTATGGTGGCACCCAGGCAGACATGGTCCTGATCTACAAGTGGAGATGGGAGGTGAGGGTGCTATCTTTGTATTGATTTTTGAAGCTTCAAAGCTTACCCCCAGTGGCACACTTCCTCCCATAAACTTATACCTACTCCAACAAGATCACACTTTCTAATCCTTTTCAATGAGTGCCACTCTCTGGTGACTAAATGTTCAAATATATGAGCCTATGGAGCCCATAAGACAATCCTAGAAGACATCACATATAGGTGTGTTTTCCAGATAGGCTATTTGATGAAGAAGAATGCCCTAGGCTGGTCACATGCATGTGAAATTTGGCTCTGTTCCTTTTAAAGATTTTTTTTAAAATATTTATTTTTATTTTGTCCCTGAGGGCTTTGTATGCATACTGTGCATGCCTATGTGAAGGTCATAGGAGGCTGTCAGATCCCTTGTAACTGAACTTACAAATAGTTCTGATCTAGTATGTGTGTGCTGGGGGAATCAAACCTGAGTCCTTTGCTAAGAATAGCAAGTGTTCTTAACCCCTGAGTTATCACTTTATCTACAAACTTTCTCATGCCTCTTTTTCTTTTCAGTTACCCCCATTTTCAGCTGAAAATTACCCCCATCTTATCCATAATCCTCAACGATGTTTAGAGCTCTAAATTTTTTACAATAAATATTTTATGGTTAAAATCTGTATGGTTTTCAGCAATGACCAGTGTTATATTTTCTATTCTACTATAGAATAGTCATATATTTTCACTTGAGAACACCAAAAAAAATCTGAAAACTTTTATGTTATCTCTATTTGTATAGAAAGCCATTGTTTAAACAGCACAATAGCCTGAATACTTTTAATTATATTGTTTACTGAATGAAGTTCTGCTTAAAGTTCAAAGGAACGTAAGACCCTTGACTAATGGGTTCAGAAGGAGAAAGATGTCACTTACTTCACAGTGTCCTTATAAATCTCATGGGGATTATGATCTTCTTGTTCCTATAAAGGTCCTGATGCTTGTTCAACCTTAAAATGATAACTATAAACACAAATCTAGTAGAAAGCTTTTGTCATGATTGTTTCATTTTATTTCTGGAAACTACATTAGCAGTGAGTATGATACAGAACTTCCAACTGGCTACTTGGAAACCTATTAATAGTGGTTAATGAGTTGAAATAACTGCTTATTTACATAAACTTTTCATGGAAAGCCAATTCTGTGGCTAGAAGTCAAGCATATGAAAACTGAAGAGATTTTTTTATCTGTGACACTTTGGGTCATGATGAATCTGAGATAAGTAGAATAGGCAAGTTTTGTGTGCTTTAGATACAGAATATAGTTTTCATCTGGCACATATTAAACATTTGCATTATGAAAATCCAGCAGATTAGAATGGACATAAGCATTCTCTCCTGGTGGAAATATAAAGAGTGGGTTTGGAGATATGGGTCAGTGGTAGAATGTTTGCTATGCTAAGCAAAGCTGTGGTCTTGAGCCCCTCCAGAATGGGGAGGATAATACTGCAGGAGGATTGGAGATGATTGCATAAGAACTGAAAGAAGATCTCACATTAACTGTAAAAATATACCGTTTTAGAGAGAGCACACTATTAATGAAATTAATGGAAGCACAAAGTATAGACAGAACTTTTCCCTCTATAGAGTGTGCTTTTATCCTTTGGGTTTATTGTTTTAATTAAGAACTCTGCTGGCACTTCATACTCAGTTGAACCAAAATAATTTATTTTAGAATGCAGGCTTTAAATAAGTCAACTGTGTGTTGGAGTAGGAGGGTTCTTCTGTATTTCTGTGCTTTGATTGGTTAAATAAAAAAGATGCCTGGCCTGTAAGATAGGACACAGCCCTTAGGTGGGTGGTGTAGACAGAACGGAAGTTCTGGGAAGAGAGAAGGAAGTGGCCAGATGCCATGAGCTTCCGCCACAGATGGATGCAGGTTAGACTTTTCCAGTTAGTCTCCTCGTGGTGACACACAGAATTTTATAATGGGTTAGTTTAGATGTGAGAGCTAGCCAAGAAAAGGCCAGTGATAATAGGCCAGGCAGAGTTTAAATGAATACCGTTCTCATGTGCTTATTTCGGGCATAAGCAAGCAACCAGTGGCTGAGCAGGCCTGTGGCTGGGGGCTGGGAGCCAGGTGCGGGGAACAAACAACCCGCACCAACGTCCCTAATTATAACAGTGTGTTTTCTATATAGTGCTTCCTATTTTCTTAAATGAGGTGGGCTGAACGTTTTTATTATTTAGAGGCTACATATTTTCAAGCAGTAGTATGAGACAAAGATTTACTTAGCCTGAAACCTCTTGGAGATAACTGGATATTTGCAGATAATAATTTATTAGATTACTAATTGTTAAATGAGTGAACTTGTCTCTCACAGAATTTTAAGTTAAAATTTACATTCTTCTTCAAAGAGTATGACTTTTCTTAAGATTCTGAGTAACAAAAATTTGATGGTATAAAATGGTACAAGACACAATGACTTATTTTTTTGGGACTGCATGATTTTGAAACTAAGGAATTTACTTATGATTATGGATCCTGATATAACTTTCTGTTTGGTCTTAGTAAGTAATTTAGATCTCCATGAGTCTATGGAAATCACAAAGTCTCCTGATGGATCTGATATTTTGATATATAGTGGTCAGTAAAAAGAAATATCTTGCATCCACATTCATCATCTTATTGATTGAGTCGAAATGAAGGATTAAGACATCATGATCTAACAGGTAAAGTCACATAAGATGGCTAAGCAACATCAGTAATTGCTAGTCTACAGGAATCAAGTGTGACAGCATCAATTACAGGTTTGCAAGGGATATGTCTCTCTTCGAGACTACATTTTCTCAGGTTATTAAAGGAAGTTTGGGCTCAAGTTGATCTGAAATGTTTTACAACATATAAAGCAGGTATCAGATTAGAAATGGGTAACTATCCACAGGAAAAATTACAGAATATCCAAATAACTTTATCAGTGAATACCAAGGAAATGGATTCATTAAGAATGTTTCAGGTTCAGGATTGAAGGAGCCTATATAGAATCTTTGGGGAAACGTTAAAAAGTCTGTTCAGTCATGTAACAATTTAACTTGTTGACTATTATTCTGATGTGGTTTAGTTGCTGAGAAAGGAGAAGGGATCAACACTACTGTAACTGGCCAAGTCTCTTCAGGACAGCAATGCCCAGGAGGTCAAGTCATTAGACCAATGTTCCCAAGGATGAGCATCATCACCATTGTCATACGTTCATCCACGAAGCACCACAGACTCTGTACCTTTGGCTATCACACTTAGGGCCAGTATCAAAGCTTTCAAGAACAATTCAGAGCTTCAATAGTTTAATGAATTCTACTTCCTCCAGAAAAAAAGGCAGAAATGGTTATGTGGTCACTTTAGGAACTCATTTTATTTCTACTATGGGTACTGTTAAGATTTTCAATTGTTAGCAATTTATTAGACAAAGAAAGAGTCCTAATTATACTCAAAGTCAAGATGCTTCAAACAAAAATACTAAATTAGAACCTTTTTAGTGTCTTAATGTGAAAACTAATGACCAATATCTCCTCTAAAAGTGGTTATCAAAAAAGATTATTTTTCTTACTAGGATACTAGTTTTAAAATACCAAATTTGCGGTTCTTCCTTTCTCATTTCTACCCCCTCTCTTTCACCCACCCCCTCCTCCCATTCCCAACTCCCACCCTCATCCCCACACCCATGCTTCCAACTTTTGTCTGA
>JAQHUG010000400.1:963067-979426 GCA_028555095.1 Dicrostonyx torquatus | reverse complement strand
GGGGAGCGGGAGGGCCGGGAACAAGGGGAGTAAATGTAAATTTTTCTTTTAACAATAAAAAAAAAATACCAAATTTGAAACTTGCTAGATACTGGGACTCCTCTTCTGAAAACCCTTTTGCAAACAAGCAACAATTCCTAGGAAAGGCCTGCAGACACAGCTAGTGCACCGAGTACTGCTGATCTTGCCTGCAGAGAAGACTCAGATATGCCAGTTCTAAAAGGGATGACAGTACACATTGATTTGGGACTTTTGCTATTTGCAGAGCACTTTCATGTACAATAGTTTTCTTCCCTGACCACTATGAAAATGACATGCTTCAAGAACCCAGTTCTGTATCTCTGGGGAGTAGAATCAGTGAAAAGTCTTCTGGTAGCTGCACTGCTGAAAGGATTGACCAGGGCAGCCCAGGATCATTGATCTGAGCTCTAGGACAGACAGAACTTACTCTACTGGGCAAAGAATGTAAATAAGTGATCTAGATGACTGAGGTGACTGACTCTTTATAATGCATACATAATCATTATAGTGTGAAATCTACATTAGGTCAGAGACTGAAAGAATGTCCCTTTCAAGAACTTCAAATCTATATGCCATGGAATATCAGACTTGAATCATACTCAGTTCTCTCCATTTCTCCATAAGGAATTGGATTCCTTAGTAAGTTAGGAGAGAGATAGCTGTAGATTTATACTTAAGTTACATTGTGATCTTATGTAGAAGAAAATTCCATGCGGATGCCTTTCAGAGCACCACTACCAAGCTCTCTTCAGAAGTTGATCAAAGAGGATTTCTAGCTCTAGATTTCTAATATTCAGGAAAAAGATGTGCCTTGGTCTCCCAATATGATGAAGCAAGAATTTCCTCACCATTTTTCGCTACCTATTGCCTGTCATACCAGCTTTCTTTAAGACAATTATCTCAGCCAACTGACTCCTGAGATTCAGCCACAGTTGAGATCAGAAAAATTGCATCATTAAAACAATTTTTAATGTAACAACTAACTGATGACATATCTACACTCCCAAACTCCTAGGTGTTAAAATTATAAAAATAAAGCAAGTAGAAAATGCACACTGTACATGGCTCAAAGAGAATCATATCTGTGTCTCAGCTACTCAACTGTGCAAATATGTGACCTTCATTGGGGGCACTTAACCTGAGATTTCTTGGCTGTTGAATGGAAATAATGCCTTGCATACCTTCCATAATTACAGTGATAGAAATCCCCTGTTAATGCAGAATGGTGGCTTTGTGTAAATACGTATTAATAGAAGCATTTGGTAGCAAATCAACCTGGGTACAAAACCTAGTTAAAGCATTTTTGAGCTCTGTGAGTTTAAGTAAATGTTTTTTCTCCGTAAGAGAGATTTACATTACCTACATTATAATGTAGCAGTACCTACATTAGAGAATCATGTTTTAGGGTAAAGGAATTGTATATTTAGTCCAATGCCTAGATATGTAATAAACAATCAAGTTTATCTGTTTACTGCCATGCTAATTGTGTTGAAGGAATTACATGAATTTGTATTAAGAATCAGAATAGCATCACCTCTGAACTATAACAAACTGTTATTAAGGGCATGATTGAATCTGATATGTAATACTCACCAGGAACCCAGAGCCAGAAACTTTGAAAGAGCTTTAAAGTCAAGTCATTGTCTAGAAACTAGGAAGCCCCAGGGTAATGACTTTCAGTTATAATACATGACTGAGATCCAAAGTACAAAGTAGAATAGTTGGGGAAAATCCTTATGTATATTCTTAAGTTGCATCATGGCAGTTTTAGAGGATGACCCTGAGCCAAGTCGAAATCAATTCATGGACCACCATCATTGAGTGGTTGAATGAAGCCTAGGAGTCCCAAGAGATGTCAAATGCTGTGCTGAGTTTCATTGCACAGTCTCTGTCCCTGTGTTCAAGAAGCCTGTGACTCCATAATACAATAGATATTGAGCAAGTAAGTACAGATACCTGGAAGTTAAAAAATATAAAAGTGTTCTTTTAACATGGATTATTCTGGAGGTTGCTTCTTATTTGAGCAAACTGTCCCAGTGTCAGTTATGGTGACCCATTCTAAACTTAAGCTGGTATCAAGTTTCTCTGTCATTGAAGTCTTTGATGTTCCCAGTGGAGTTCATGGAATTAAATACAACAGGCTCACTAACATAAGATAACCCAGATCATAATTTCTTCTTAGGAGGTAAATCAGCCTTTACTGCATGCCAGGTCAGAAAAAAAATGTGGAAATCTGAGTTAAGACAGGATGGCACTATATATAATATGTAGTAATATATATATATATATATATATATATATATATATATATGTGTGTGTGTGTGTGTGTGTGTGTGTGTGTGTGTGTGTGTGTGTAGTAAGTGGCACAAGTGGGTTGTGTCCCACTGCCCCCACTGCCCAGCTGCCAGAGCAGGCAGGCTGTCTTCCCGGCACCTCGCTAGCTTACACCTGAAATAACCACACGGAAATTGTATTGATTAAATTACTGCCTGGCCATTAGTTCTAGCCTCTTTTTGGCTAACTCTTACATCTTGATTCAGCCCATTCTAATTGTCTATAAGTCACCACGAGGTAGTGGTCTTACCGGGAAAGATTCAGCATTTCCGACCCTGGCAGCTTCATGGTGGCTCTCTGTCCCAGTCTCCTTCCTAGCATACTGTTCTCTTTTCCCCGCCTATCCCTATCTAAGTCCTGCCCTATCAAAAGGTCAAGGCAGTTTCTTTATTAACCAATGAAAGCAACAAAAATACAGAAGAAACCTCCTACACCATATATATATATATATAATTTGTTCCTTGTCTGCGATTGACATACGTGGTAAAGTAATTTAAATTAATTTTAGTTTCTAGACACTCACAGAATCTATGTGACAATAAAATTTATTAAACTGTAGGAATTGAGGGTTTCAGATTCTTTGAAATGAAGATTAATACTTGGAGACGATGTATTAAACTCCTTTAAAAGTAATTCAAGGAAAAACAATCTCCCTTTTGAAAATCTTAGAGTCAGTATTTCTCTAAAATCACACCTCTTAATAACAATTTCTCTTAACTTAAGTGGACTGAGACATGGAGTTTTGCTTTTGATACTGTTCTCCCTCCCAAGGCGGCTCTGTGGTGATCCTAGCAGGCCCCCTCTGGCTCAAGATTCGGTGAATGGGGAAGGTTAGCCAAGAACAGTGTGCAAGGTAGTCAAAATGACAGATGCCATCAGAGAGGAGGATCAAGCAGAGCAAAGAGTATGTGCAGCTTCCAAATACTGAATTGAACTGACAGCTGTGAAGCTGTGGCCTGAAGTAGGCCCTGCTAGGTCGGGAAAGCAGGAACAACTAAGGGGATTTGCCGGCCATATCCAGGACATCGACTAGCCTCGAGGAGCCTTTCACCTTGGCGGAAGTTGGTCCAATAAGTGGAATGGGAGGAAAGTAACTTGTCTCCTGGAGACTAGATGGTCTTGCTGTTAGCATGACAGTTGCAGGGAGTTCTGACTCTAGGGAGCGTCACTGAGAAGGTTTACTTCTTGCTAACCATCACCTTAGAAACCTGTATTTCCCTCTTTCATTGCCAGCCTTTTGTAAAGAAAGCATGATTTGGATGCATGGTGTTTGCCCAAGTATGTGGGAGTCAGCCTATTCTCACCTTTCACTGCTCTCAGAACCAGCGGTGGGGTAGTCTGGCACTAAGGGAGAAGCAGAACTTCCCCAGGTGAGTGTGTGCTGGGGCTGGGCTGGCTCATATCAGGGACAGCCTGGCTTCTTCTATGTTGCCTCTTTTAGCCTCTTTCCTGTTGGAGAAGGTAGTGGGGAGGGGAAACTGCTTCCATACAGTCCAGCCTTCCAGCTTGGTTTTGATCTTGGGAAGGGGAAGCCCCTGCCCCTCTTTGAAGCAGCAGCCAGCACTACTTGTCTCTTCTCTCCTTCCCGCAGGCACTTCTGTTCAGAGTGCTGCCTCTTGCTGGCTCCTTCTGCTTCTGCTTTGGTCCCCCTGCTGATTGAGAAGAAAGTGCACCAGTGGGGTGATGGGGTCTGAAACTCTTAAAGGAGCAGCTTTATTTCTGTTGAGAATTCATTTAGAATATAGCTTTTATGTCCTTTCCCAGTTAATAGTTCGTTATGATGAAAATAAAACAATTGATTCTAATCCCCAGTTAAATGTTAACTGTAGATGTTCTAGGTTTGCTTAAGGATTTTTAAGCAAGTCAAGCACTAACCCATGGTGCCAATCACTATTAGCAATCGAATGAAATTTGAGTATCACTTACTGAGAGCACAAAGTTTGAGAGCCATGAGTCTGAATGGGGTATTGCTTGTCACCTGAAGGACTCATGATCTAGGACAAGGTACACAGATAATTTGAGCCCACCCCCCTTTTTAAATACTGTAATTCCTATAGCAGCAGACATTGTGCAGTGTAGTTAACACGTAGCCAATTAACAAACTGATTTGAGGTGTGGTCTCCCTTTGGCTGTCCACTGGTTGATTTTCTGTCAGTTCAATAGTATCTATTGAAGACTTGGGTCCATGCAAACTAGACATTGGGGAAAGTCCCACTGGATATAACGATCACAGCACCTTAGAGCTTTACTCCTGTATGCCAACAATGTGCTTTCTTCCCCTTGAAAAATGTCAAATAGACTAAATCCTGGGCACAAGCAATCTAAAGACAGAGGTGTAGTACTTTCTACAGGGTTAGACAGTGGATGGCATCTCAAGTTGAAGGTTGTGAAAAGTATTAGATCTTGAGCAAATTACCCAGTGGGGGTCCCACTTCATTTGGATTAAAAAAAAACAAGACAATTTGGATGATTTTGAGTGCATGAAGTGATTGAAAACAAATATTCAAATAGGAAAGGGAAAAATATCAGGATAAGCCAGATGGCCAATAGGGTAAACCTTCAGTTTTACAAGTGGTAAAACTGAAGCAAAGAAGTTATATCAATGTTGTCTATAGCTGTGCTCACTTCCAGCCCTAAGATTTCACCACTGTGCCTACACTGCACCTTCCTTGTAAGGACAGCAGGGAAGCAAATGAGATGGCTGGACTCCAGACTGAACAAGCTTTTGTAATGCCCTAGATCCTTTTCTCTTGAGTAGGTGAGGAAAGTTTTCCTTTGAGGAACTGCCTAACGGAATGCATTCATCCTTTCCTGGGCTAGAAGTACAGACTGAAAGGAGGAGAGGGGTGTGGTTAAGCCCTCCACGTGCAGAGAAACCATTCTCAAGCCAGAAGGGAGAGAAGCAGCCTGTGCGTGGGATAGTGGGCATATTACCCAGTGGTTTCCCCATTTCTCGGAGAAGGAAAATGCAGGAGACTTTTGCCCAAAACACAAGGTAGCTGTTGAAGGAAACTAATACTGTAACCACTTATCCCAAAAACCACTCGAGAGGGCTGCCCTTTGTCCTTCCCACTGCAGCATACTAAATCCAGGGCCCCAGCTTGCTGACCTACTGAGGAACCACTACCCACCCTCAGCCCAGGAGGATACTGCAGCATGAACTCAAGCTGGGATACTCAGCACAGCAGAAATTGGTGAAGGTGACCGCCTTGTCCTCCGTGAATACATGTGTCCCGTGATGCGGCCCCGAGGGATGCTGGGGACGCAAAAGTTTGATCCAGTGGTCTGAGAGAAATATCTAGGCAGGGACCCGCAAGCAATGGCAGCAGGGTGCCACCCCTCCCTTGCAGCAGTTTGAATACTCTTTTCTGGTGGCAAACTCTACATCCCAGTGGTAGGTTGAAGGTGGGGGGTGTCCCATTCGGCTAGCCTACATTCTGGTCCCGCAAGACCCTCTTCTGTGTCCCTGTAACCTCCTCTGGGTCCTGGGCCGAGTCTGAGTCTTCAGCTCTGCAACTGCCCCTATCAGCTGATTTTGACAGAATGGGGTGGGGGGGGGGGTCCAGGAGCACTGGAGGGCGGGGCTAGCCCCTGCCAGATCCAAGGATGATAACGTGTCTGCTCCATGTCGCGGCTTCGAGCTGTCCAGGCTCCGCCCCCTGTGAGTGTGTAAGTGTGTGATGCTGCCTTGGCCGCCGCCGCCTGTGCAGCCGCCGCCGCTGCCGCCCCGGCTGCTGCGCCGCGCCACTGCCACTGCCTCACTCGCCCCCGCCTTTGCCTTCGCCACACGCCCGCAGCCTGCCAGGCGGGCGGCCCAGTCAGCCCCAGCTCTAAGCGCCGGTAGCCTCAGCCTGGGCACTCTGGGCACGCGGGAAGCTGCGGAGTGAGTGGACCCGAGCGGGCGGTCAGGCGCTTGCCTGCCCGGTGCCATCGCCTTCGCCGCGTTCACCGCCACTGCTCCAGAGCGCAAGACCAGGTATCCCGGGCGCCCGCCGCTGCCGCTGATGCTGCCCGAGCACTTTTAATCGGGCGGGAGGGCCAGAGAGCCGTGCCGCAGACCACAAGGAGAGAGCCGCGCAGCTTAGAGAGGCGCAGACACGCAGCGAGCAGGGACAGAGGGCCGCCAGCCGACGCCGCCCGCCCGGCCGCTATGGATCTATTCGACTTTTTCAGGGATTGGGACTTGGAACAGCAATGGTAGGTGTTAAAATTTGCCTTCTCTTTTGATGAGCGGGATCCCCTAGTCTGGTCTGGGCTTTTCGCCTTTGTTAAGAAGAGCCAGAGCTGTTGTGGGGGGCGCCCCGGACACCCTCCCACTTGCTCCCAGACACCTCTAGCTTTGGCTTCAGTGACTCCTTGGTGGGGAGCTAGGATGGGGGAGGTGCAGGGACAGAGAGGGATGCCGGCAAAAGCATCCCTTTGCACTCCAAGTCTTAAGAGTTGCAGCTGGCCCGTAGCAGATTCCATGCCACCCACCCGCACGACCTCGGGGGCTTTTCTCGCCAGTGGATCACTGGGCAGGATCCAGTCTGAAATGCTTTAACTTTCCAGTTGTCAGTGCCTGCAGCCAGTGGCGGGAGAAAAAGAGACAGCCAGGTACCCAGAGGCTACCCTCAGCTTGCTTAGCAGCCACCGCCCACACTGTCGCCACCTCCATCCCCACCCGGAAAGGCATGGGTCCAAAACCTTCCCTGAAGCCTACCCAACCTATGTTCCTCTTCTCAGAACAGCGTCTTCGGGGGCCACTACACTAGGGACCTATGGCCCAGTTGCCTTTAGCGCTAGGGCTTTTTTGAAGTTGTCCCCTGAAGTCTGTAGTTCCCAAGTCAATGCACATTTAATTAGCCTCTGAACCCCTGTTGGCCTCCCAGTGGGAGGCAGCCTTAGGTTTGTGTAATAGGCACACAGCTAGAATTCCAAGGTTTAACAAAATATCCTAAAGTTGCAGTAGAGAGCTTTTAAAAGATGGTGCAAAGGTGACTGGGGGTGGGGCAGAAAGTTGTTCCTCTGTGTTGTGCGGGCGCGCATACATACTGATCCTCGGATCTATTAACTTTAGAAAAACTTCACCCTTTATTACAAACGTTATCGTCTTTTATTTGTCACATTTTTAAAAAAATTTTCCTCCAAGCCCAAGTATTTAGATGAAGAAGAAGGCAGGCGCGGTGCAGCGACTTCAAATGGCACTCTTAGCTCTTGCCCTTTAAATGTGATGAGAATAAGATGTAGTGCCCACCAACAGTTTGAAATCTTTCCCAAGGTTCAAACTACAAGCTGCTGGCTATGAATGCTCTGCGTCTTTTTTAGGGATTTTCATTGTGAATGTCATGTTTTAGGCAATCTCCTTCTTTAAAAAGGGTCAGAGGCTTGGCCAATAGCTTCATGCCACTCATGACTGCTTTGGTTGCAAACCCAAGATCCTTTCCATTTTATTTTATAGCAATTCTAAATAAATGTTTAAATATATCAATATTAATTTATAGATGTTTTCAAAACTGAGGAATTTTATCGGCTATGAGGAAAACATGTTACAACTAAAGAATCTTTTCTTATGAAAAGTATTTTAAATTCTTGAAATTGCTGCTCAATTTAATGTTGTATTCCTGTATACAACCTATACTCTTCTATAGTAATGTATTTTCCTAACAACTGATAATCACAGCATTATTATTTACGTACAATTTGTCTAATATGTGCTTTAGGTAACACCTAATTTAACAGACATTGTTATAATTGATTTCAGGGGTTAGCTGA
Source organism: Dicrostonyx torquatus (assembly GCA_028555095.1). Taxonomy (NCBI): domain Eukaryota; kingdom Metazoa; phylum Chordata; class Mammalia; order Rodentia; family Cricetidae; genus Dicrostonyx; species Dicrostonyx torquatus. Next base: position 971,317 of record JAQHUG010000400.1, on the reverse strand, counting down.
AATTTTAAACATATACTAGGCATTATGTTCCAGAATACATCACACAATATATTATTGTTTTAATTCTAGTTGAATGTTACATGTGCATAGTTGAATATTTAAAGGGGTTGTGAACATTTCTGCTTAATTTCTGGTTTTCAGGAACATGTGTCCCTCTTCCCCTTTAGAGATGATATCTCTTCTTAAGGAAAATACAAAATCATTTTCCTCTTGATCTGTAACTGTGTCACATCCATTTTAGAGCATGCTGGCCGATTTGACAATTTGGTAGATGAAGAAAAATACTGAGGAAATAGTATAAACCTGCCTTTTCTTTCTGTATCCAGGACAATTTCTCCTTCCTGCTTGAATGTGAGGGGCAAGTTTTCTCATGAATCTATGTCTATAAATATTTGTGGTAGGGTTGTGTGTCTATATTTTAAGCACCTACATAGAGAAAGGAAACACAAATATGACCATGGTGTGTGAACTTGACATTGTTCTTAATGGTAATCTGTGTAACCTTCAAAACACTTCGGACATCATGAGAATACTAGTTATATGTTTACTTCCATTTCATGAGATAACTGGAGGGTTAAAGTGATAATAGACACTGCCCCAAGTGTGTAGAAAGACAGATAGAGGAAAAGGCAAGAAAATTAAGGAGCTCATTTGCATTAAACCTATTCACTTGTGGAACAGCAAGCTTGGAACTATGTCTATGGTAACTCAACCTAAATTTCTATCAATAAATGCATCAGGAGAGGTCAAAATTATTAAATGAAAATAACCCATTTTCCTAAGCTTAATGAAGAATGGCCGCACAGAAGCAGGTATATGCTTTATTTACAGACACTTGGCTATGGTAAATAAAAAATAAATGCCCATTGATAAACATGAGCGTGTGTTAGGACAAATGTTCACTCAAAAGATGGAGTATGAATGATGCTGTGGTGTGCAGATACGTGCAGTACCTGGGAGTGCTCATATGCCTTTCAGAATGTATCGCTGTTTTGTTTTTTTTTTTTAAAACTACAATGGTATCATAATGGGTCATGCTCTGGACTCAATTAAAGGGCGAAAGCTCAAGTTCTTTAAGATTCTTGAATGCATGAACAGTGTTCACCTGATTTAGGGTTTAATATGAACCATTCTGTGAAAGAAAAGAAAGGCACAGATGTTTGTGCCTGCCAAATACATTATCTTATCTCTTTAAAAGAAGGAATAAAGACGTAGGAGGGGGACGAAGCATAGTTCATGCTTTAAAACATTCCATAGATTTGTCCTTGTTAATAAAGTAAATGAATTCTTGAGGTATCTGGAGAGAGTGTGGCTAGATTTGGACTCCATTATCAGCAATATCAAAGTCATTAGTATAAATGTAAAACTTTACAAATTGTACAGGTTTTCTATTCCTAGAGCATCTACCTCCATAGCATTAAGTGCTGTTTTTGTGGCATGCAAACTTCTTTTTGTGAGGGAGTTACTTTTTTATTAAAGAAGAAAACGTGTGGGGGGAGGAATATAAAAAAAAAACAAATTTTAAGAGCAGAAAAGTGAAAAGTTCCATGACTATCAAACCTCAAATATTAAAAATCCCAAGGAAAGAAGTTGTTAAGTGATTCTGACAGTGGCCTGATTCTCACTGCAAAGGACTGCATCAGTTGTTTGTAGATTTTATGTGATGTCTCACAAGTAGCCTAATTAGAGGCAAGCTTGAAACGGGCATTTATACAGGAAGAGACTTAAACTCACTAAACTGTTATATAAATAGAAAGTTCAAAGGTCTATGTGAGGCTGTCAAGCCTGAGCAGGGGCCATGTGCCATCCAGGCTTCTTCTATTTGAATGAAGGCAGCCCCCAGGGCCTGCTCCAGCAGCTAACACTTTCCCAAGTTTTCTAGACCTCGTGGGGGCTGGAGGAGGGGACCTGCTTTCTAGACAAAAGTGAACTGTTCCAACTCCAGCCAGGCATGGCCTGCATCACAGCAGCCCATCTGCCTCCACCCATTCCCGTGGTCCACACAGGTCCTCTGGGGCTTCCTTAGCTATATTCTACCAGAGGAGTGGAACAGGATTGTTTGTGGATGGGAAAGTGTGGGAAATAGGAGTATAACCTTCCTCATGCTCAGGCTACTGGAACAGCACACAGAGGGGAAACTGTCTCTTTTTCTTTAAGGCCTGGTGGTTCGCAGAACTCCTGTTCTTTGCTGTCAGCCATTGATCTTTTTCTCTTTATACTCTGTGGTGCATTAAAAAGAAACTCTAAAATTCACGTTTTTACCTGAGATGGTTTGCATCTCTGGTGTGCGTTAGTATTCACTCAGCAAATCATTTTGGATACAGTGTTTTAAGGAGATATATGAGAAGGAGAGATTGAAAGTGGTAATGCTTTCTATTGAAGCGATCCACTTTACAACCTCCAGATATCTAGGAAAAAAAGCTGTCTCAGTAAATCTTAAAAGTTATATCTATTGGACAAAGAAGGAAATAATTTCATGTTAGAAATCAATTTAATGATACATGAATTGTTTTGTTTATGATACGGTCAAGCACTTAACAACTTTAAAATACACAAATCATGAAAGAAAATGACTGACTCAAAAATGAGTCAATCATTCTAGTCGTTCATGACCTTCCAAACATTTTATAGATGAATAAAATTATATTGGATTCAAATATGTTAACTATTGTTACGTAGAAATGGTTTAAATGCATTGAACCATCATTTTATGTCAATTGTACTTAGATGTGCCTGTTTTTTGTGTGCAATATTTTCACATGTTCAACACAATTTCAGAACCTATTCTATATGGATGCACATCTTCTTAGACTGAGATGGAGAGGGGAGGGCCCTGGGCTTCCCATAGGACAGGGTATCCTGCCCCATCTTAAGGAAGCAGGGGGAGGGCGGTGGGGTAGTGGGGGAGCGGGAGGGCCGGGAACAAGGGGAGTAAATGTAAATTTTGCTTTTAACAAAAAATAATAAATAAATAAATTAAAAAAACAAAAAACAAAAAAAGAATATATCTCATGCATATATATTCCTAAATACAACCCTTTCAGACCCTAAAAAAAAAATTCTACAAATCCACTGAAACGACCACCTGTAGAACAATATAGAAGCTGCTTTTCTAAGAACTTGTAACTCTAGGTCATACTTCAAAGTGCTCAATCGTCATATACTAGATTAACTTCTCATGTACACAAAACAGTTCAGTGATTACATTTTTCCCTTTTAATTTTGTCTTTTTGTGGTTGCTATGAGATAGAGGAAGAACAATGTAAAAAGTCACATATTCACTGATAAATCCCAAACCTCTGTGCTGCAGATTAACGAAGTCAAGAATTGAACTTGAAGAACTTATTTTGAGGGTGTGTGCATACGCATGCATTTGTATGTGTGTTTCAAGCTGCAGTAGGGCTCGGGCTCATTCCTCTTGTGGTTCGAGTAGTCATTGATGTTGGGAGGCTCTCTACTCCAAACACTGAATACTCAACCTTGCCTAATCTTTCCAACAACTTTCTGCGGTATCCTGTCCTAAGATGATAGTTATTTTCAGGAATGTGAGCTACTTAGTAAGTAGGTCAGGTTTCACCCTAGATGGAGCAAACCCCAAGAACATTTTGGCAGAATATTTCCAGCAAGTTCATTACTATTCCATATGACATATCCGTTTTTTTTTTTTTATCATTTTGGGTGGGATATTGCCAGAGTTGTTTTTGTTCACTGATGAGTAGACTGGATTCTAGAGAGGGTTGCCCAAGTCCATGCAGCCTGGTGGTCATGATCAGAAAATCTAATATCTGAATTCCATATCAGGTGCCCTTCCACAAAACCTTATTGACTTTTAATTTATTGTGTGTTCTGGGGACATTTAGTTCTCACTGAATCAAATGAATTGGATTATATATATTACATTTACATGAGAAAAATTATTTGTGCAATCACCATGCACTTGATCAGCCATGGAACTCAGATTTTTTCTTTTAATTAAAGAAAAACATATGTATTGATACTGTCTTTTGACATGCTTGTCTTCTTTCCTTTTTATTAGCATATATTAGAAAATAATAGATTTCATTATGACAATTTTATGCATTGATATATTTTTGACTATAATCAATAATCTCATTTCTAGTTACTTTCATGAATGTCTCTTTCATGGACAGTTACAAGTATTAACACATGTGAATCAACACATTTTTCTAGAAATATAGAATACTGAAATTACATTTGTGATATGCATCTATGTACATCACATACAGCAGTGAAAACTGAAGTTTGAGAAAACTGAAATCTTTGAGTTGATCATATAATTTGAATGCTCAAAACTTCCAAATTTGGTATTGATCATAAGGATGACAACAGTATGTTTCTCTGATTTTTGGAGGCTCGAAGCTAGGTGTAAGAAGTTTATAACACTCCTTGCCAAAGTTTTTCAGTCTATCTTATCTGTACTTTTACTCCTAACAGTAACCTTAAGGCTTTCTAAATATTGGCATAATTAACACTATTTTCAAGGGGATAAAATTGAGGTTCAGAGAAGTTAAGTGACTTGCTTAAGTTTACACAGTAAATGAATTGTCAAATGAAATGTGGTGATTGTGCTTTTCACTGCCTCACAACTGTTACATTAAGGGATTTATGTTTAAGATCCTGATTGTTTCCTAAGTGATAGTGTATCACCCCCTTTCATCATATAGCAATGTTCCTTCCCATCAGAGGTACTCAATAACCATCTGTTGATTTACATTAGAACTGTACTAGGATCAAACACTGATCCATGCAAGTGTACATCTTTCAAAAATATTGCCTAATAAGTCCATGAGATAATACTGGCCTCTGTCTGCATGGGACTGTTTTACTTATTCTTATTTCTGCCTTTTAGCAGTCTGATCTCTTTTGCAGAAGATAATGAAAAAAAGTAATGGTTACAGAAAAACTTAATAGGAAAGACAGAAATAGATACCATGCTATGCGTGCAACTGTTAAACATATAATTTTTATGAAATGGAAGATATGTCTAGTACTGAAAAAGCATGAAGGAATGTTTTTTAAAGCACGTGGCTAATGGAGTGCATGTTATTGTGTCTTGTTTCGTACAGAGAAAGTTTAAGAAAAATGTGTGACAAAAAAAATCTGAAGAAGGGATGAGCGATTGGAGAGTTGGGATTCCTTCAGCTTTCCTTGAGTTTCAGCCTTTATGACTTGTATTTCATCATGAGAAAGCTGTTTTTCTACTTAACTGTAGCAGATCTACACCATAAATTATTGTGACTGTTAAACAAAGGTCCAGCACTGGCTTCGTCTAATGTTAAACTTTTATGTTGTACTTTAATGAAATTTTATATGCTTGTTCAAGGCACTCCACACTATGAAGTAGGTGATACTCTGAATTGATGAATTTCTTTAAAGCAAATCTTTTCGATGACCTTAGCTGCTAGTGCTTACCAACTTTCTGGAATGAGAAAAATTATCCATGAGCTTAAATCGTACTATAGACTGAATCTGATTTTGATTATGGATTGCTTAGGTTATGGATTTTAAAGAAATGTACATTGTTTCATTTGGAAAGGAATATCAACTAGTGATTTAATGTAATCTTTCAGTCTGCTCTTCCGGAGGCAAGTAGTGGTGTATCTAAGCCATATGCTGGGGAGTATGCTAGAGAAATAGGCTTATTTTCATCCTAAGCCCAAAATCACTCACCTGTTTATTCTTCGATGTTCCTTCCTTTCTCAAACAAAAAATAATAATTTCTATCCATTGAAGAATGGTTTGTTTTGTTAGGTTTCCAAAAAAAAAATTCTCAGTATCATTGATCCTCCTCTGTGAAAAGCTGATCCCAGGAGCAGATACTGTTTCTTTTGGTGACCTTTTTTCTACTCTATTCTTAGAGTCAGAAATTTTCCTTTGGTGGGTAGAATATCTCCTTGAAATAGAGTTAAAATGGTTTTTTCTTAAATGTAAACAGCAACAACAAAACAGAAACAAAGCATTATTTGTCTTAAAGCAGTGTTGAAGCTATAGTTTAGGCTTTAACAAAGATTGGAAGAAGTTTTCTGGGAGTGATGTCTCCTTCATCTTTGGATTGCTGGTTTGATCAAATCAGCCACTCAAAAGGAGTATGTTATGAGGTCAGTTTAACCTCCAGACCATGGCAGCATGTACTGGATGACCTAACTATCTGTTGAACAACGTAAAAAATGTAATCATATGAGTTTTATTTCCCTCTCCAGGATGTCAGTCAACTAATTTTTTGAACAAATTAATTTTCCAAAGGGACTGATTGTTTTCATGCCAGGTCGGCACAGCCACGGTAACTAAATTAGATTCAGCATGATGGATGTCTCTGATGAAGTGCCATGGAGAGGTCTCATCAATTAGCTATTATTTATTTGCTGGCAAAATGCTTGGCTCTGGTGCATAGGCATTAATCAATTCCTAGAACCTACTGTTTTAAGGCTAGGGGGCTCTTTAGAATCCTTTGCTCTTATATCTACATGATACAGACAAGGAGACTGAGGCCCAGCATGGTACAGTGACTTTCCCAGTCACTCTGCTAGTGTCCCTTTTAGTAGCAGATTAAGAAAATGTAATGACCTCTATGGCCTTAGAGACCTAGCACTAGAATACATATTTAAATGTGGAAAAAGGTTGTGTTAGAGGCTTGTAACTAAAGTAGGAATTTACAAAGACCTGCTGTAGGTGAGATAGTTTTCATTTGACTCACAAAATGCTTTAAGATCTTTGAACAGTGTCTGGGGAGAAATGGAGTGGCTAGCAAGATTTCTAGTGCAAGACCATAATCCTAAAGCAGGTGGATTACAATGCTAGCCTGGGCTACAGATTGTGACCCTTTTTCAAATATAATAAAACAATTAAGCAAAAGTAGGATAGTAGAAAGCTGTAGTATTTAGAAGGCTTGGAACACCCAGTACTCAACGTGAAATGTCTGACTTTAAACATTGAGTTACCACCTTTGACTCATATTTATCTTGCAACTGCCAGAATTCTGTGTAGTTGCACACTCTCCTTAACACTAACTACCATTTGATGAAACATGGCCACAAACCTCATTACAACTATTTTGACTGCCTGAGCTATGAAAACATAGATGCAATTATTCAAAGAAATACCAAATGAAAATTGCTTTTCCCGAAACCATTAAATGTTTGTAAGTTGGCAACTGGCCAAATAACTGTTTTCAAAAGATGTATATATCATAGCTTTTTAAATACTCCCAGACATATAGCTCCTCTTCATTCTCTCCTTTTCTTTAAAATGATGCAATTTTTAATTAGAAGATGTGTAGCAATGTTTCACTTTCTGAATTTCTTTACTTTCCCTAAAATTTAAGCTTTCATACCATCTGACTGGTGTTTCCAAGTGTGTTTATGATTAACTAATTGAACATCAAATAATTCTTTGGTTATTTCATCATTCATATATCGACTCTATATCTATGTAGCATCCAGATAAGGATATACCCCGGGCTCCTCTCTCTTTCTAACTCAAATACTCTTGCCCAATCTTTTCAAATTCCCCACTTCTGTGTTATCCTCACTAATACAATTTTGTCTGAGTGCAGGACACTTTCTCACTTTCTTGATGTCTTTATTCACCTGTGCTCTTTGCAGGATTAGACCATATCTCTTATTTTTGTATCTCTAATGCTTGACTTAGAGTAATAATAGCTTTCTAGTTCAGCGTAGACCATCACGTAAATTCAGTTGATCATTGAGCTAAGTTTTCAAAATAGTCAATCTAGGTTGAATAGTAATACTACTACAAAAATATTGAGACTAAAAGTGCAAATACTAATTTCCTATGTGATAGGTTATGAATCCTGTTGTCTGACCTCTCTAATTTACACAGTACAAGATCAAGGTATGTTGTATTTAGGGGGGAGAGGGGGGGCGTGTTGTTTGTTCCCCGCACCCAGCTTCCAAGCCCCCAGCCGCTGGCCCGCTCAGCGGCTGGCTGCACACGAAATAACCACCTGACAAACTGGATTCATTTAAACTCTGCCCGGCTTATTATCACTAGCCTTTTCCCGGCTAGCCCTCTCCTCATAAACTAACTCATTATAAAAGTCTGTAAGTCACCACGTGGTGACTTACCAGGAAGGTCTAACCTGCATCCATCTACAACAGTGGCTCGTGGCATCTGGTCTCACTTCCTTTCTTCTCCTCCCAGAACTTCCATTCTGTCTACTCCGCCCACCTAAGGGTTGGCCTAACTATAAGCCAGGCAGCTCTTTATTTA
>JAQHUG010000400.1:909597-960687 GCA_028555095.1 Dicrostonyx torquatus | reverse complement strand
AGTCAGGAAATCTCTCTTAAAGGAGCTATAGCAAGCCACCAGCCATGCTAAACTTTATATCTGTATCTAGATTTCCTTTTTAAGCCCCCTCAGGTTTTACGTGGGGTCAGCCAATCACGTTAGGCGGCCAAACTGTTGTATTTAGGGGGAGAGGGGGGCGTGTTGTTTGTTCCCCGCACCCAGCTTCCAAGCCGCCAGCCGCTGGCCCGCTCAGCGGCTGGCTGCACCCAAAATAACCACCTGACAAACTGGATTCATTTAAATTTTGCCTAAGGCTGAGCGGGCCAGCGGCTGGGGGCTTGGAAGCTGGGTGCGGGGAACAAACAACACGCCCCCCTCTCCCCCCTAAATACAACAAAGGTACAATGGATTAGTGACTTACTGTACAATCTAGTAAATCTTTAGGTACCCTGCTAACCCACAGTGATTCCCTGGGATGAATATATAATAAGGCAGTCCTGTTGATGAGGCTTTTGCTTAACATTTTCCAGTTTTTTTTTAATATAAATTAACTTTGGGTTTAATAATCAAATATGGGGCATGACTATCCAGGTATCTAATGCAAGAAGAATCTCATGATTCTGTTTGTCTTTGTTGTATGCAGCAAATTTTGGGCTTGGAGAGAGATTACATCAGACTGCAAACTTCAATATAATTCAGATATCAGAACTGAACTCAATAAGGTTAAATATTCCATTTATTTACAGTGATTTTCTCCAATACTGATTTACACTAGGGATTTAGTTATACTTTTTGTGTCTATAAAAGAATTTTTGTACAACAACTTGATTCACACTTTATGTGATCAAATTTGTGAAGAGGTAACTCAGAGGTGTAGCTTAGTCTATCATTTTATATTTCATATCTAGTATTTTCTTCTGATAAAGTATAACTACATCTAGTATTTTATGGGTTAGTGCTTCAAATTTTAGATAAGGTAAGACTCAGAATCAGAGTTCTTACCCAACATGCTTAGGGACACAAATTCCATGGCCAAAACTGAAGAAGAGGACATAAAATTAGAGAGAGAAGGAACAGGAAGTGTTAAAAGAGGGAAGGAAGAGGCAGGAGTGATGTTGATGGTGCTCTTGTATGACATTCTCAAAGTAATTAAAAATAAGAAAGTTTATACTCTGAAAATGTTATATCATAGTTCAAAGTATCTTAGTGTGTGACAATCACTGTATTAAGGATCGTGTAGTACAAAATGAGTCAAATATGCCTTGAATTTCTGCTGAGTAATTTCTCTACACTGAACCAGATGCTGTTTTTCTACTTTTCCTGCTTGAGAGGCTAACCTAGGATTTGGGTTTTGCAACCATATATTTTTAGATGGAACACATCTTCTATTTATGCTTCTGGAGGATTCAGATGACAGTTTCATCTCCAGGATCTGCAGAAAAGTTTCCATGTTTTGATTCTTAAGAACTCCGTAAGATGTTTTCACAGTCAGCAAAAAGCACAAGAGCATACAGTGTATTAGATTATACCATTTGTAAGCATCACCCCACTAAACAAACACCCTAAAACGTAGGTACTTTTCCCCCTGAGAAACTGAATATCAGAGAGACTCACATGTCTTCCACAAATTCACACAATTAGTAAACTGCAAAAGTATGATTAAAGTTCAGGTTTCTTGCAAATGTTACTTGTGTTTCTACCACCTTCTGCCTTTGCAGATATGGAATTGATATATGACTTAAAGGTAATAAGACAACGCTTAAAATACCCAAAATATTACCCTTTCATAGTCCAAAATTGAAGATGATAGCACGTAAGTCTAGAAGACAGCTACAAAGAGGAAAGGTGATAAGGATATCTAGGAAATTTCAGTGGCTCTAAAACACCCATCAAGTTAAATTAACCAGATGTTGGAGGATGTACTAAGAAGACAGTTAGTAAGTACTTAATGGGATTTTAACTGGATATCAAGCACATACATAAGCTAAAAATCCTGCAGAAAAGTGCAAGAGTCATGGAATGCCCCCTCCCTTGCAAAAAGAAGCAAAATGTTAAACATCTCCTTTTGCTACAATTAGACTCTTTGGCTTTTTTGTTTGGCTTCGTTTTAAAGTTCTGTGACAGCTTAAACTTTAATAGTGCAAATATATTCAGAATGCAAGTTATAAAATTGCCCATCAAGAATGATGAAGACTATTTTCACTTGGTTCTGATTGGCATCTTACCCAGGAATTACAGTAAAATGCCAATGCACAAACTAATGCCAGTGAAAAACGTATTCATTACACCCTTCTTCTACCACAAAGGATTTTGTAAACAGTTGCTGTGACTCATATATCGTGAAAGAAGATAAATTTGATGAAATCAAATAGCTTGGAAAGTTAAAGTGAACTCTAGATGTAGAGTAATTGTAAACAATGACAGTCAATCCAACATATCCTCAGTTGATTAATTTATAGGGCTGCTGGTCAATGATTTTAACCAGCATCTATGCGTAGTAAACTCTTGATGGATCTCTCTTTTAAAATTGCATAAAGTATGGCATTTGATTTATTTCAGAGTTTCTCAAAGTTCAATTTTAACTTTGTACAAATAATGTATTAGTCACTCAAGATAATTGACACATTGAATAAAGTTGTGATTTTGTCCACTTCTTATAATGTGATTTTAAAAAGATTGCATCTGTCTTTGTAACTTATTCCTTTTTCCAAGGCTTATAGGTAAAGATCTTTATGTCTCCTATGTGCTTTCCCACTTGATGACTCTAGTCTATTGAGCCCTTTTCCTTCCTCTAAGTTACTGGGGTGTGGAAAGAAGACTCCAATTTGGGGGATGATATTAAGAATTATCACATCAACAGATCTAAGACACTTTTGTTCTTACTATATATTGAATTTTGGTGTTTTGCACATACTGTTATAAAACAGATGCACTAAATTAACAGCAAAAAACAACTCACAGAAAGTGAGTTACCAGGAACCACAAAATTTTGCTGAGGCCACAAGAGCTCACCATGACAGTCATGCCCCTGACCCCAAGTTGGATGAAGTCTTGTGTTGTGAACGCAACAGTGACCGCTACAGAAGCATGCATCCTTCTGAGCTGCTTTTGTCATTCTAAGTATGATTTTAATACCAAGACCTGGTCAGTTCAATACTCAAGTCACTTGTTACTTCTATTTTTCATTAGAGTCATTGCGTTAATGGACTAAGGAAAAGTAAGTCCGTCCTCTCAAATAAACTTTGAAATCTGTCTAGCTTGTGTTCACATGCTAAAAATGAAAACCTATTACATTAATGGTTAGATGAATATGAGGGTTTATACTTTTAAGATATATAAAACATGATTCTGAAAGAGTTCATAGGAGTTCACAGACATCACATAAGTCTCAAAACATAAGGTAAATGATGAAGCAAGGGTTAAGTTTTCTTAAATTGAACATAATCATAAAAATTCAAGGAAAAGCAATATATTCTGCAAAATTTATGAGAGGTTCCATTTGGGGGGTGGAGGAGTTCACAAAACTTGACAACCTTCAGTGGATATGGCCTGGCACATTCCTGTCTGTAATGAGAACCTTATGACACACTAGGCCTTGGTTCTCTTAGGGAGGGCCTGCTTCCCAAGGGCATCATAAATGATACACAGGTCAGAAGCTTCATGGCTCTTGGTATTTCTCAGAAGGACTTTAGGTCAGAAGATGGGAAAAGACCTCATAATAAATCTTCACACTATTATTACCATTTTTATATTGTTGTGATTATATGAATTGGAAGGGAATGACTATGATCACAAGACTTCACAGAAATAATAATTCAAGGTCTTGAGGAAACTGTGATTCTTATTTTTGATCTGAACACATTTGCTTACCAGTGATGACAACCAGACACCACAAAGGTGTAAACACCCGGAATGAAATGGTGAACACCCAGAGACCAGAACTGAAGAAAAAGTGTGCCAAAGTGGGGGTTATTTATTCCCTCATGTTTCATCTGTCTTCTTTTCTCTACATGCTGGGAATCTTTGGAATTGAATTTACTTGAGAATTTGAGTTTTCTATTATAAGATGTATAGCATGGGAATAGGTGATAGATTATCAAATAGATCCCTGTAAGTGTATATTTTTACACAATTTTAACACCTGTACATATTTTTGCTACAATTTTATTATCAAAAATAAAACCTTCCAGCAACTATGTTGCATGTTGGTGCTGATGGTGGGAAGTGGGGAAATTTTTATTTGAATGGATCTATATAAGTTAGATCTTTTATTGTGTTGCTACTGCCTCTTTTTGAGAACAAAGTTCTCAGTGGATTTCAAATGGCCTTGTGGACAAGCCTTGCTGTTCCTCATAAATACAAAACCCTCCCTTCTCTATTACCTACTCACCTTTTTCATTATCTTGTAAATTCCTGACATTTATTTTTATAAACACCATCATAGTTACTGGTTCACTTGTGTTCTTAAGTATTTCTAAAAGCATTGGGAAAACATCGCACTTGCAGAATTTCTTCTACCATTTTTTGGATGCTTACATCAAATATTTGAAAGGGGAAAATATCATCACTGTCTTGGAGTAATTTAACTATTTTTTCCTAAATACTGTTTGTTCATTTTATGAGGAAAATGTTTAAAAGACTGAAGTTATTTGGAGCAGCCTATGCTAACTAAATATTTGAAGGGATTGGACAAAATGAAACATTATTTAGAAGAACATGAGCATTTTTTACCTTTCATACACAGATTATGAAGGGGAGATGAACAAATTTCTTTGTTTTGTCACTGGGGAAAGGGAAAATAACATCCAGGAGATGGAAGTCTTTAATATCTTGCAAATTGCTTCCCTGTATTCTAAAGTTCAGGTACAAAACCATGACTTATGCAATTTATAATCCATCAATTTTAAATAAAACAGGTATCTTGAACTCAAACTGTTGAATTGTTAAACTAGAATTTTTAACTAAATGGAAAGCACTGGATACTCCAGCTGCATTCCTGTAGAAAATCAAGATATTCTTACTTGTATTTTTAGTATTTACAATAAAGGCTGGATTTCCATAAACAAAGGATGACCAGGAGTTTTTAGTTACAGTACTGATATTATGTATATCTCCATTATAATGCAACAAGAGAACTAGGACTTTCTGCTGGTCAGTTTTCCCATGATGATAATTTCCCATTTAAAAACTGAAATTTTAAAATCATCAAGAAGTTATAAAGGTAATGAAAAGACCTACAATCACTGGTTCTGAAACTGTGTGAATGATTTTAGTTATTTATGGGCCTATCAATAAATGCAGTTGTGGCTCAATTCTCATGCAGTACAGATGGCCAAGAAGATAGTAAACGCCTCTACTCGATTTGGCATCAGTGGTTCTGGAGCCTTGTTCCAATAGCAGTGGAGTATTGCAGAGCTTCCGAACTGTAAAGGTTAATGAAGAGGTTCAGAGGTAGGCCAGATCGTTTGTTCAGCCTCCCCACCAGCAGCTGGGCTTTCAGCTTGTACTTTTAAAGGCAGCTGATTTATTTCCATTTGCGCAGTTCTGAAAGAAATTCAGTTTGGGGCTTGGGGAAAAAAGACTTCCAGCTTCAAACCCTTCATTGCAGCATTGCTCTAGAGACACTGCAGAATAATCTACACTCTTTTTTTTTTAAAAAAAATATTTGTTTATTTATTCTGTATACAATATTCTGTCTGTGTGTATGTCTGCAGGCCAGAAGAGGGCACCAGACCTCATTATAAATGGTTGCGAGCCACCATGTGGTTGCTGCGAATTGAACTCAGGACCTTTGGAAGAGCAGGCAATGCTCGTAACCTCTGAGCCATCTCTCCAGCCCCAATCTACACTCTTTAGTTCAAGTTGCCTCCCTAAGCTCTTTGGGCAGGTCACCTCTTGCATTTACTTGTGTTCTCATAGCTCAGAAAAAGAATGTCTCAAACCTGGAAAGACATAAGACACTTCTGTGGGATAAGAGATCACCCACTGCATGCAAGGCTCCTCTGTGAATGAGAAGCAGGTCTCCACCAATTTCTCGGAGGACAGCCTCCTTCCAGATTGTGTCCTCTCTAATTGTCATGGGAGAAATCAGAAGACTCATTTCATGCCCTGATGCCTCCTGGGAAACTGTATACACATAGCAACATAACTGTATACTTGGGGGACAATAGTGGCTCCCAGAATTGAAGGATTTCTACATACCAGATACTAGTTTGTACAATTTGCAAATGCAAACCCTGCTAAACCTTTCAGTGAAATAGTAAACTTATTTACTTTGCTTCTTTGATGTCGATGCCCAGAAAGAATGACTTGTTTTGTTCAAATTCACAGAAGTAGATAATAGACAAGATTGTATTTGAGCCTTGACGCCATAACAGTGTACTGTGATGTGGCTTCCCAAAGAGACATTTTGAGATATTGCTCCTCATTAGCTGCATCTTCAAAAGCTACTACTTGGAATTTATAAAAGCTGTGCTTCCTTGGTGATGACTATCCACAGGTCCTATAAGGTGAAAATTGGATTTCAAGTTCCACCACTCTGACACTACAGCCTCGAGAATTGATACTCTCTTTGTAATCTGTGTGGCACATGATAGTCTGGACCAGGATGAGTGAAACACCAAGTGTGGATGGGAATGTGCATCCCCTCATTTATTCATCTCCTGTATTGTGAATGCCTGTCATACGTCAGGCACAGATATATTACAGTAACTTTTGTGTGATTGCACTTTGATCATTAAATAACTTAAAACGCAGTGAAAGTTTGGAAGATGTCCTGTATTTCTTTAAACCATTCAAGGTCATGCATTAGGATCCTTGTGGTTACAAAGTTTACGGCACTTTCAAATGACAGAAACAGATAGCTTAAGGGGCTGGAAAGATGCCTCCGAGGTTACTAGTGCATTCTGCTCTCACAGAGAACCAGAATTTGGTTTCTATAACTCACATTGGGAGACTCACAACAACTCAATAACTCTAGTTCAAAGGGATCCAATGCCCTCTTCTGGTTTCCACAGATACTTACACACATATGCACACACAAAGAGAGATACTCATATGCACATAAATTAAAAAATAAATCATAAATAGAGATAGCCCAATCTACCCAGCTCCCTTAAGCACTTCTATTCTGGTAAACTCATAGTTGAAATTTATGACACTTCAGCATGAGAGAGAAAGAATTGTTTGGAACCACAGAATACCATTTCCAAAGATTCTGTTCCAAAAGGGCTGGAGTCATCAATCATATGTGGAAATTTGTGGCATGGGACATCTGGCTTTCTTTTGTGGCTTCCGGGAGTCAAGGGTTATCCAACGTTGCCTTGAATGGTTTTGTCAGTGTCTAGTGCTCACTTTTTTCACTTGTTGCTTAAGAAGTATCTGAAGTGAAAATCTAGCCCCCATGACATTGACGATCACTGCTGTCTTTCAGTCATTACTCAAAAAGCCATTTGTCTTGCTTTGTTATCAATCAGTTATTTAGAAACCCATGAATTCAACTTTATAATATTGATGTTTTTGCCAAAGGGGCTGATTTCTTCCAGAGATCTACTTTGTCAATAAGTGTAGATGATACATGAGGGCCTTTATGATGATAATTTCATTGCATTTAGTTGGACTGAGGCCAATTATATTTGTAATGTATCCTTGAAATGGTGGTTGTCTTCTGTGAGAGAAACATTACATGACCATGTGTCATTTATCAAATCAATATTCTCTTTGCACTGCCATAAACAATGTCCTTATCTGTGTTTGATCATTAATGGAAAAAGGAAGGTCTGATTCTAGATGTTTGGTTGCTTTTTTCAAGTGGAGTTTACCTAGTGTTTAAGGTGTAGGTGCTCATATGTCTTTTCTTTAAGAAAATCCTGGATGACCCTATCAGGAATGCTGTTAAGAGGATTCCAACATTAGATAAATATTGAACTAGGTTACTTTGGAGTTATTTCAGTCACTGAATTTTTATAATGCTTTTTATCATTTCATAAGGGAAAAGCTACATTATCTGCCATTTGTTGGTTGTGATTCTCGTGTTTGAACTTATCAGTAAATAAAACACAAATAATATTACTTTCACTTTAAATTTTGGAAGTAAATGGCGTGCAATATTTTTCCCAATGGCAGAGTTTAAGGTGGCAAATAATATAAAAGATTATTGCAATATAAATATCACAAACAATGAAATTGGTATTACAATTCCAAATTAATTTATCTATAAAAATATTAAAGATAAAATTTTAGAACTGCAGACCTATTTATGGCATTCTTTTACATTTTGTTTCATTTGTGAGATTAGTAAATGGAACCTATTAGTTACTATCACCTCATAGTGACATTTTAATCACATGTTATGTAAGATATGGTAGTGTAGCTAGTCACTGCTCCCCCAACCTAACTCATTGTCACTTCTGTGACATTGTGCAGGGAACCAGGCTCCATCTGAGTATTGGCATGCTTCTTAGAAGACTATTGTTATTAAGGTATAAATTCAGAGGGTTATATTCTCATGATGGCGAATATATATTTCTCTGCCTTGTATCTCCCCACTTTTACACATTTATAGAATAAGATTCAAGTATCTGAGTCTTCTTTCTCATTCCATATTCGAATACAGACTTTCTGTGTATTCAGAAAAATACCGAAACATCTTACTCTGTTAAAACACTTTGGAATAAATATTCCAGTCTTTGAAAACATTCTTAGTGAAATCACTTGCAATGATTTTTGATTCAGTTTCATTTATAATAAATACCTCCCACTCATGTTGACATGAGAGTTATACAAAGCAGAGGAAATTACATGCAAAATAAAATGAGTCAAAATGAGAAGGTTTAAAAATTCAGAGAATTTCAACTCTAGTGTGTGCAGTATCAACTAAAAACATTAAAATTGTCCATTTGGAGACCGGATAAAATAAGTTATTAGTAATGATTTTACAAGTATACGCATACATAAATATGTTGTTATATATACATCTGCCTGTTCACATGTATGCATATGCATACCCACACATAAGCATACATTTGTGCATCTGCTCATTTTAAATTCTAGGCTTTAGTGCAATGAACTCTTAAGCTATTAGGACCATACCTGAAAACCCCATCCCGCCTCTCTTCATTACCGCATTTGTAAATATGCTTTTTTTATCATTTTGTCTGGTTGGGACCATTTTGTTTACACAAATTATGCTATTATTTTATTTTAAGCATTACTTTATACAATAAAATAATCAATGCCAGCTGCTCTAAGCACTTTTGCACTTACAGGGAAAAATCATATAACATCAGCTTACATTTTAGATGCATTAAAGAATGGACCTTTAATTATCTAAAGTTTTTAAAACCTATAAAATGTCTCACTGTCCATGATAGACACACCCAGCTGAGCTGTGGGTGCACCACTCTTTAGACTTTTCAAATGTTTTTGGGCTTAGCAAAACTCCAAATGCATGTTGCCTGAAGCCCTTCTTTCCCCTCTTTAATTTTGAGACCCCTGTGCATGTGCAGGGAAATGTAATCCATATGTTTCTGATTCATTTACACTGAAATCATCAAAACGTTGTTTTGTAGAGCCATTTGATGTTCTAGACGCTAGTGTGGATTTTTTTTCTCAAATCAGCTTTTAAAAACTTTCCTTACTACCCCCACTCCACTTTGCACCAGAAAGTCTGATTTTACTAAGGCTAAACATCCCAACAGGGTTGAGTTTTTTAGTTGCTGAAGCAGAGTATGTCTGAGGGTCCCAGATGGTGGGCAGCAGGCTCCCACATTTTTGTGTTGGCCTCACTATGCTCAGTGGGTCATATTCTCCTGATTCTGTGTATTACTATCCCAACTGTCTCTGCTTTGGATACAGTCAAATACATTTTTAAATATTTTTAACAGAACAAGGACTTGCACCCTGTTGACCAAGGTTTCAGTGAAATCTTCATCAAAGACAGGCCATTCTCCTAATTTGTGGTCTTAAATAGTGAATAGCCCTCTGTAGCATGTCTTCTATTTTAGTCATTAAATCTCTGTTAAAATGTTAATCACTTCACCTACAGTTGCTTTTTTTCTTATTTAATAAGGAATCTGATATATAGTAATCAAGAGGACGTTTGAACAAGTTCTTTTATTGTGGCTGGTGGCTCTGGCCTGTTTCCTAAAGTAATTTGTTTATGGTTGCAATTCCAAAGCCCTTTGACAACCCTATTCTATAATGACTCAGACACTGGCCCTGAGAAGAGGTCTTTGTGTGGAAGTCAAACAGACGAGTGAAGAATAAAGAAGGCTAAATTGAGGGTGGCCATTTCTCAGTGCACGAACAACTGTGCACTGAAAGTACACTTAGAATCAAACCTCCCCCAAACTTGCTGCCTCCTCACAGGAGTTTGGCTTGAGGTAAACAGTCCAGAGTTACAGTCATGAGTGACAATGGATCTCATACTCTTTAAGAACGTATTAGAAACAAATTACATTGCACAGATTCTATACTTATATGTGAGGATCTTTGCGGATTTCTATGTCAGTACATCACCACACATTGGATTTGTCAAGATGTAAATGCCAAGGGCTAAGTAACCATATAGCTTCTCTCATCTGGGGCCACATGGACTTACAATTAATATTTCAGATCAGATTAGACTTGATCATAAACACGTTTTTTTATAGCATGTGAGTGTAGGAATTCAATGTAAGAAAAGGAAGAAAATAAAAATGTTTATCTGGGAGTCTTGACTTTATAAAAGGCATGGTGCCTGTGAAACAGGCCTGGTATTCCACAAGGACAATGCCAGACTCTCCATTCACATCAGTGATCTGCAGAGTTCATGCTTTTGCCAGGTTAGGATAACAAATGAAGAAAGAGCTCCCAATGAAAGCTCTGCCAGAGTGTCAGCATTTCTCATCATATTGCAGAGAGCCAAAGCTTTTGCCTCCTGTCTGATGGTGGCCCAAGGATGTAAAGCTGACTGCACTGTATACCAGTGTGTTCCAGCCTGCCTTGGGGCTTTCACGAGGTCCCTGTTCTTTTTCAAAGTATTCCCTGAACAACGTCTGTGGCAAAATGGTCAAATCGTGGCTGGTGTATGCTTGTCACCTGGCCCAATGACAAGAGGAAACATTGGGTGCCCCTACTTGTCTTAAAACCTCCATTTCTTCTCCAAGTATTGCAGGTGCAAGGCTGCTATATTTAACTATACAGGCTGTCACTGAAGCACTTGAGAGCTTTGATGAATGCATGTGTGTGAGGCAGACTGATCGGCTTTTGCCTCCTGTCCATCTGATGATAAGGAAAATTCCACACAATTTGAATTCTCCTTGCCCTTTTTGTTAAAAGTGGACTAAGTGTTTCCTTGCTCATAGATTTAGTCATAGATTATTCCTACGAAGCAGCAGCAGAAAATGGCTTTGGAGCGGCTGTTCTCAACAGCTCAGTGCTGTGACCCTTGAATACAGTTCCTTGTGTTCTACTAAGCCCCAACCATAAAATTATTTTCATCGCTACATCGTAACTGTAATTTTGCCACTGTTATAAATTGTAATGTAAATATGATGTGGACCCAAAAGGGGTCGCGACCCACAGGTTGAGAACCACTGCTTTGGAGGCTAATTTCCATTCTTTCCTGTTTGGGGAACATGCTGCAGGAACCTGCTCAGTTTCTTTGCTGCTTTATGTTCAGTGGCAGTTACTCTTTTAATGCACCTCAGGTATTTTCTGAAATTGTAGCTGGAAGTTTCTTTTACATTTGCACAATAATTACTTACAATTTTTCTTATAAAAGAAACTTTAGTTATGAAGTAATCTATTTATATTATCACATATATACTTCTTCACTAATTGCTGCTTAGGTCTGTTGGTATGTTTCCATTTGTAAACCACTAACAACATAACAATTTACTTCTGTGACTGAACTCTATGATACAGGAGCACACCCTAAGGAAAGGAGTAGTAGAGGCACAGATAACATTCATATCTTCTGAAATAATTGGAGTTCAATATCAGTAATGAAAGCATTATACCTTACAACCTCTTGTGGAATGTGATCATAATGTATATACAGATATATTTCCATTAATATTAAAGTATAACAATGTTAATAACCCCCTTCAACATTGATAACAAGGTGAAAAAATGAATGAGACTTATAGACCTAAGTTCTTTGTAATATATACATACAAATATATACATACTTACATATGTGTGTGTGTGTTTATATACCTTTTAAAATAAATGGCAAGTCAACTGCATGGTGGTTTTTGGCTATGTAACAGTGACTTTATAGACCATCCAGTTCTACATACACTCCTCATGTAATTAAACCAATTCATCAAACATATTGTTGAAGAATCTTGGAAATGTGTGAGATACAGGATTAATTAACTCAGACGCATGTAAACTCTAAAAAGTTTGTCAGTCTTTTCTCATTATACATATGCTCTTCCATGTATGATTTGTGACAGCTTAAGGACAGATGGCTGTGTAATTCACAACTCTGATCAATTATATACTGTGTAGTTCAAGGGGAAATAGCTCTCTTAGAGCCCAGATAAAGATGCTAGGAACCATTTATGAGACACGTTTGCAATTAGGATCAAAGATGAAATGTCCTTTGTTTGATTTCATGCAAAAAAAACTGGTCATAAAATAATTTCCAAATATTAATCTTTCTTTTTGGCAGCTTTTACATTAGGCAAGTTGCAAAGTGAAATATAACTGTTCTTTCTCTTCCCCATTATTCATAGCAGATCTTTCAGCCTTGTCACCCCTCCAGAAAGTCCTCCAATCCAGCTCAGCCAGATTGAGAAACTAATGACATATTCCCTGGGCCAATCATTTGGGTCGAAATAAGGAGGTGGGACAAAGAGAAAGAAGTATGAGTACTGCCTTGGAAAAGTAGAAAGTGTCCGCTCCAAAGGGGTTCTTTGTTATAAAACGGCAAGATTCTCATTCAAAGCAAGGAACACCATGGAAGAACCATGCCCTTTGCTATTTCAATACTGTTAACTACCTCAGTACTGTGTACACTTCTCTTGAAGTCCATGTGAGAGTATATGAGTGTAGGTGCATGTGGTGGTGATTATGGCAGTCTGAAGATAATCCGTATCCCCACGGCTACCCCATGAACTCTAAACTAGCCATTTAATGGGAAGAAGCAACATTTAAAATAGAGACAGTGAAGTACTGTATTATTTTGTTTACTTATTTGTCTATTTTCTAGGTGATATGTTTCTTGCCTTTCCATTTGAATATTTTCTAGGTAATGTGTTTTTTGACTTTCCATTTGAATTTTCCCGTTCTAAACAATCTTTCAGACGTATTTTTGTGATTTTATATTGTCCAGAAAATATTCTGTTTGAGGAAGTTAAGAGTTCTGTTTGCTTCTCATTTCTTCTATTTCCTTTAGATAAATATGTCCCCAGGAACTAAATATTCAAATCTGTTTTTCCAAATGTGCCATAAGAAATCCCCAAGGGAAATTACTTCTAAAGTGTCAGTCTAACTCATTAATTTGGCTGTAGAGTTGAGATATTTTTTCATCACCATGCCTTCTCCAATATAAAACACTTTAAAAAATAAAGATGCATGAAAAAAGATTTCTGTACACTTGTTTTCCATTAACATCTTGTCATGCAAATATGTCCAGAATTTTCACACTTCTAGAGAAAATGCAGAGACAAAGTCTAACAATCCCAGGACTAAAGTCAAGGTGTAAAGAACATTTTCCCATTATCAGGGTTTCACACATAAACACAAAAATCATTATATATCTGGCCTACACATGTCTTACCTTCCACAGAGCAGACAAGAGGCAGCATAGAAATCCTTGAAAACTGAGGCTCCCTTTCTCTTTACCGGGGACTGTACTACCACATTACCAATTGTCATTGATAAAGCAGTGGATCTATTTGTTTGGCAAATGCTATGCAAGATATTGAGATAAATTAGGTCAAATGAATCTTCTAGTATTTTTGGAAGGTAAATTGACTGTTAAAAATGCTTTGACTACATTTGTAATTGTAGCTTATAATGGAGAACAAGAGGTTGGGATTCTATTGAGAAAAATAATTCTAGTGATATTTCTTCTACATTGGCTCTGGCTACTGTATGAAAGCAAGTAAGTGCAAGTTTTCATCTGTGAGCATTTATGTGTGTGTGTGTGTGTGTTGGGTGATCTTGTAGCAGGTTTGTAGCATATATAATAACTTCCTTTTTTTCTATTACCAAGCATAGACATTGAAAGAGCTTTGACACAACATTTAAAATCTGAACTCCAGCCAATGTCAATATTGTAGAGCTAATATTGACTTTAATAAAAAAGGTCTGGCTGATATTAAAGCTTATAAGGACAAACAAAATTGTAACACTTATCACTAAATTACCACTATACAAGCATGTGGTGATAACCTCAGCCTAGTGAATGAACTGACTCTTAAAAGATAATGGCATTATTAGTCAGATTTTGCAACATGGCTATGTTATTTATAAGTGGGTTGCATTTAAGTAATTAGGACAGGAAACTGCATAAATTATGTATTATAATTTTAGCTTTAGAATTCAACCATATTTACTTATAGATCAAGTTATAAAGATATACAAATTTAATGTAGTAAGATAATAGCTATAGATGTTTTATAACACTATTAAAAATGGCTCACACTAAGCCATAACTATAAAAATTTGAAACATTAGGAAAAGCAGTTGAGTTGTGAAATCTGACAGTGCAGACCTGCATCACTTTGTACTGTCAAAGCACACTAAACACAGCTTGAAACTTTGTTGGACCCATTGTAAGCATCAGCTATTTCCCAGAACAATCGTAGTAACTAACAATTTTGACTCAATAAAATGAGCATCAATGTGTGACAAGGCATTGGCAGAAATCAAACAAGAAGTAGGAAAAAAGTTAACATTTGATTTTCAAAACACACAAAATTTTCCCTGTATAAGCTTACTTCTCTAAAGAATATATTCTTGTTTTAAAGAGTGAGAACACTGTTACTATTATTTATTTTAAAGTCTGAGGTAGTTGAAAATTTCTGCAAGAAACTAATTACTAACTTTGCAAAAATTAATACACAAGGATTTTGTGGGTCCTTTACCAATTTTATACAAACAGAACTGTAATGTAATATCTAATATCAGAGCTTAATTTTTTGTCAACACTGTTGCTCCAGGCTTGAACATTACGAAACACTTCAATCTGGTTGTCATGTCTTTCTGATCTTTGAGTATACTGTTCATTTCTTGATCAAGATACTTTGAGTTCATCTTAAATTTTTTTTGTTTCAATCCTAGAATCATTATTTTTTAATTCCTGATTGCTTTTATAGGAAAGTGGTAGTTAAAGAACAAGATGTGTGGAATCATGTACATTTTGGTGTCCAGGTATCATTTCTTGAACATCATGTCAGTATGAGCTAGAAAACGCAAACACAAATACGTATACATGTATACACGTCTGTTTTGAACTGTATCTATAGTCTATACATGTACTATTATACTACAATAGCAAATTCCAAGTCTTCCCTTTTGTTCTCATTGGTTGTTCTTTTTATAAAACTGACAAAATTATATATTGTTATCCACAATACACTTGGTTATGTGCTCCATTCTAATATGCTACTGTAAAAATTATTTGAGGCAAGTCTTGTTAAATGGAAGGAAGTTTGAAATATATTAGAACACTAAAATATCTGGTAAGTACATTACTGCCAGTGAGCTAGTCCTTGAAAGAATAAACTATAGTGCCTCAAGAGTAGACATATCAGGAAGACACAGACTTAACCTACTGATCAAAGTCACTGTCACCAACAGTGAGAGCCAATGGCCTCAAGTGTGCCTTGATGTTCCTGCAAAAAGTACACAATTCTAATGTAACCAGGCAGAAAAAACAGACAGACAACAAACCTGAATTGAGGGGAATTGTGGGAAATAAGGTTTATGTCTTTAAAAATGCCAGTGTCATGAAGGAGAGAGCTGAAGGGCTGCTTCTGATTAGAAGGAGACTGAAGAGACATCCAAATTAATGGAAGGCACAATGCTAGATAATTCAGATTGAATCCTGGATCTTAGACCTTTTCTTCCTGTCCTCTGTTATTCTTGTTGCCAGATGAAGAATTGTTGAGACAGCTGGTAAATTTTAAATAACATAAGTAAATTAGATAATAGAAGAGGGTACTACCATTATTTTCATTATTGTGGTTTTATTAAGGAATAGTCAATTCTTTTAAGGCAATGAATATTGAATGCTTAAGAGACAGGGTAGTGTCCTGTCTACAACTTGGCAATGTGGCAATGAAGTGAGCTGCTTTCTATACAATTATTAAAAATTTTCTAGAAACCTGATTTTTTTTAAACAAAAATGTTTATGTAAAGAAATGAGAAAGATTTTGCTTTATCTGTCCCCCATCATACTTCTCATTATATTTATGCATTTACTTCTGTCATCTTCTGAAAGAGCAAACAAGTCCCTGTTAAGACACCAGAGGCCACCATGTTTGTCCTACTCCAATGCTGGTATAGATTAGTCTAATTTCATGCCCAATTATTTTCTGGTGATTTAATTCTTTTCTTGACTGCAGAAAAACAACAAAGAGGAACTGTTGGTCACTTTCTTCAGTCTCAGCCAGCTATCCTATTTGCTTCTATCTAGCTGCTCTAAGAAAACAATGATGCTGCCTACTGTAGGTAGTGTCCCATAATTGCAAATTTCAGTTTCTTCCACCAAAGACAAATGAATGTATGTGTTAGGGAGGAGAGCAAAAAGTATAGAAATTCAATATACTTCTTAAATGTAACTCTGTCAAACAAAGAATAAAAGGCCAAATGGATGACTGAGAGATTTAAAAATCATAGATACAGTATTTGCCCTTAAATATATTGACTTGGCTTTTGAAACTAGTGAAACCAATCCTATGTTTCAATCCTTTTCAGTTGATTATTTTCCTTTCTAAGGACAATAATAGTGTAACATAATGTTGTTTCCTTTAAGTACATATCTGAGCATATCTATACATACACCAACTTGCAACTGATTGATATAAAGTCATAATCAATGTTGGTATAATTATTTAAAGGCTTTTCCTTTAAGTCCCTTCTAGTCTCTTAAGTTCTGACTAATGATATCAAATAATAGAAGAGCAAATTTGGTCCTAGATTCCATATGTAAAATGTCAGTGTTTATACAGAAACCATTAGAAAGCACTGTACATGTTATATGATTTAAGAGAATGAGCTGAAGTGTGGAACAGTGTGACATCTGGAATATTTTGTGTGGGATTCCCGACACAAAATTGCTTTGGAGGAGTGAACAAATAATGCCCTTCTATTACACTGAAATTCTCTTTAATCAATAATCACAAAAGGTAGTCTGTTGTCATTGCATACATATTGAGAGGTCCTTCAGGTAGATTTATTGCACCTATGAAATTGAGCTTTTATATGCAAACATTTATCCTCAACAATTGGCTACTGAGTAAATGAGTAGATTGTGCATGTCTTGACATTCCTGCTCTCAATTTAGTCATTTGTTTACTTAACTGGTGCTTGTTAACTTATCAAAACTGAACTCCAGAACATCAACATGACATTGTCTTGTCTCCAGTGCAAAATGATTATTAACAATGAGCTTTTGATATATACAGATCGTCTAATGATATTGGAAGTATAAATAAGTTATGTCATAGGTAGCAGTTTCCCTACCACATGGAAACTGGCTTTGAAGTTTCTAGCACCATCATACCCAGGCTTCAAGACTAAAGTATGAAGTACCTTCCTAGATTCACTACATGTTTCCACATGGCTGTAAAGATGAGCAGTCAGCTGGTTCTAGAGCCATCCACTCAAGTCTCAAGGGAACAGCAAATGACAGTCAACTTGTTTTAGAGCCATTCTCTCAGGTCTCAAGGCCACCTTCATTAGTACATGGATCCCTTTCTTAGACCCTAAAAGAAAAGGTATTTAGTTTGTCTGGATATGATACTATGTGAAAGGGCTTCAAAGAGTGCCCGGTATGTGGCACTAACTATACCTATGACTTTCCAAGGCAGCTGAGAGCACTGGAATATTTCTTATCCGCAGAGTATCATAAGGTAATAGTTGACTCACATTGGAAAGCCAGGAAATGTCAGCTACTATACTGAATGTTCTGATTATCAGGTCATGAGTGGGAAAGTTTGCCACTTTTCATTTGAAAACTAGATGCTCTATGTCTAGTAACGGTTACTCTTATAGAATGATGCTATGCCCGAGACATACTGGAGTTAATAAATATAAGTGACAGTGACATTAGAACATAATCTTACATCATGAAAATATCCAGCAATCTTTTATTTGTTGAGTTTGATGAATGTTTCCTTGGAGTGATTTTTTTTCTATTCATTTTATATACCAACCACGGTTTCCCCTCTTTTTTCTCCTCCCCCTACCTTTCCACAAATCACCCCCATCCACTCTTCAGAAAAGATAAGGCCTCCCATGGGGAGTCAACAAAACCTGGTACATTCAGATGAGGCAGGACCAAACCCCTTTCCACTGCATCTAGGCTGAACAAGGTATCCTACTATATGGAATGGGGTCCAAAACACCAGCTTATGCACCAAAGATAGATCCTGGTCCCACTGCCAGGGTTCACACAAACAGACGGGTCTATACAACTGTTGCTCACATGCAAAGTAATTTTTAAGTTACTGATAACTCTAAGACAGCAGTTCATGGTTTTCCCTTTCCAGATAATTAAATTCTAAACATTGAAATCCAGTGCAAAGCTTCTAAGTCATCTCTTCCTCTTCATAGGCTGCTTGCAAAGTTTTATGCATTATCAAATTTTCCAGATACAAATGTGTAACTGAGGGACAAGTAATTATCAGCTCTTAAAACATTTAAAAACATAATACCAAAGGTTTGTATCTGGTTTTATTGCATCTAGTTATGCCATGTTCAGTTGATATCCCTGGTAGGCTTGCTCTTTTCTGAAGGGAGGCAAAGGAGAAGTGGATCTGGAAGAGAGGGGAGTTGAGGAGAGACTGGGAGGAGTGGAGAGAGAAGAGGCTACGGTCTGGATGTACTGTATAAGAGAAGAAAAATTTTAAATTTTCTTTAAAAATAATCCCATATAGTTAAGCTGCAATTTTCTATGTCACCAGCAGGTGCTGACAACTAGCATGATATGTTTCAGTTTCAAATGTATCAGACTGGATGTTTTGAATTCAGAGGGGAATCCAGTGTCATGCATAGTTAAATGGGTATAATGGCCTTTGTGTGAGATAAATTGGCCTGCAACAAGCAAGGCCTATAGATATACTAGACTGACCTTACAGGAGTACTGAACACTTAGCACTCAATCTTTTATATTTAGCAAAATCTTGATACTTCAAGGCACACAACTCACTGCTATCAGGACCAAGAAGAAGAAAAATGGAAACTAATAGTAATTTTGCCTTAGCTTTTTCTCTTTTGTTACTTCACATACAGAACAATGGTCATTAAGATATTTCAATGGTAGCTTAGTCTCTGTGTATTAAAGTGGGTTTTTGTCATTAAAGAAATGCATGACAAAAGAAAAAATATGAACATGCCATTACATGCACTTGGGAGATGTAGAGGCAAACACAGGTGCTGAGTTATTTGCCTTCTGTATCTGAAATAGTTGAAAACACTATTTTCTGGGAGGATTAAATATTCAACTTCAGAAAAGAAGGAAATTAAATTTAGTATTGATCCAAAATAAAATAAAATCTCCTGTTTCAGAGCCCCTAATATTCAGGTAAAATGCAGAGTGAAGAGCGGATTGGAAATACATGCTTCATTTGCTATTGCTATACGGCAGATGCAGTCAGGAAGTGTTTAGAGTTCTAAAACATGAGGTTTCATCTTCAGGGAAGCTACACAGAGTGCTGCTGGGAAAGGAAGAATATAAGAATGTAGTCACATATGCAGGACTGCATATTTTACTTAACCCATACAGGAGACAAAAGACTCAGGATCTTCATATGTGTAATGGAGTTGTGACATCATTAGGGGTAGTATATATGAATGATACATGAAACCATGTGAGTCTATTAAAAGGATCTCAAGAATTTATTTAAGTGAACACTCACTGATAAAAAACAGATTAGATGCCACTGCGACCAATCAACTGATTCAACTGCTCCTTCCTCTGGCCCGAACCACCCAAACAAATGAGTGAGCATGAGAGCAAGAGAGAGCCCTCCCCTTGGCTTTTAAGTGGTCACATATGCAGGCAAGACCACTCATACCCCCGAAATATCATTGGCTAAAGGGATTAAAATCCTACAACAGTTACCCCCTCTTTTTTATATAATAATAAGGTTCTAATCCTAGCATAAAGCTAGATACAATAAGAACAATTATCAAGTACTGCGCAGAAGAAAAACGGTAATAACACAGGCAAAGATGAAACAAAAAACAAGAACAACATCAAGCAATAAACACATTTTCATTGTCTGGGACATAGGTAATCGGCAAATTACCAAGATTATTGCAGTAGCTGTCCTATCCTGGAGGATAGTTTTGTACCTAAAATACCCTAGCTAAGATATGAGAGGATTGTAACTGCAGCTGTGAGGACCACTGGGTAGGAACAAAACCAGTCCAGTGGGACCAAATGGGATGAGAAAAGCTTTCCAGATACAGAAGACTATGAACATGGCACTCTCAAATTTCCGTAGGGCCAGAAAAGGTTTTAAAGAAAAGGTTCCGAATGAACAGAAATGGAGCCACACTGGCTTCCTAATCTCTCAGTCTCATGCCAGAAGCAGCACAGAGACACAGCTCCCTACAGCTGCCTGCAAGATGGAACTGGCTACTAGCCGCCATGAGCCAAGCCTCGTGGTAGGTTTCCACAGTCTCACATGGGTCTCTGTATATAGAGAATATTCAGCTTCATACTATGTGGCAGATTTAGCATTTGCTAATACAGACAAAAAAATGTTTGTGGGGTGACTACATGCTACCTGTTGGCAGCACTGGGTGTGTGGGGGGGTAAGCATGACACTCCTTGCTACCTTGATCATCTTAAAAACCAAGTAGGGCTTGAACCAACAGCCAAAGTGGCTACTTCAGTCCTAGTCATGCTTGCTTACCAGTTTAAAACAGACATCAAAATGATTATGGATAAGCAATAAAGACAGATTCAGATGAAAAAGCCAGCTAAATTTGTCACAATGTGTTTTTAAAATATGTAGGCTTTGGAGACAAAGAAAAAAAACAGTATAGACAGTTATAAAATAGTTTTTAAAAATAAAATCTTTAAAGATATAATAAAAGTAAATTTTTTAAAAACCTACATAAAGATGAAAGGTACACTGGGAGTTCAGATCCTGTATAGTATTGTGTTGATTTAATTTTTTTTGTTTGCTGAAAAGCAAAGGATGGCTTCTAAGAGACCAGAAATTAAAAAGAGAGTCATAAATATACCAACCAAATTATTTTTAAAATGTCTTAACTTTAAAACAAAAGTCAAAAATTATATTGATAAAGTGGAACTTAAAAAATGCATTGCTTTAGAGGAGTAGTTTTTCTTGTTTCCACAGAAAACGGGGCTATGAATTCATTCCAGGTTAAGATGGACCAGCTTTGATGAAGGGAGACTTCCTAAAACTTTACAGGTGACATCTATCAACAAAGGTTACCACTGATCCTCCCAGGACTTGGTCATTCTCTCAAAATTTTATCAGGGACCCAAAAGATTCTTTGCCCATAGAAACAGGTAGAAGTTTGGAGAAAATAACATCCGCATTCCCAAGAGTTTAGGGGGATACAAATGGTTTTGGTTATTTGGTACATTATGAATATTTGTTATATTTAAGGAAATAGAGGATTATAGAAATAAAAGACAACTATTAATCTCAGATATTTTGAATTGACATGGATTTTTGTATAGTGATACAAATTTAAAGCTAAGTTTGTTAAACTGTATATATGCTTCGATTCTTGTTTAAAGGATTTTTGTATATTGATACAAATTTACGATCAATTTTATTATACTATATGTATATTTCTACTCTTGTTTAACATATTATGTTTATGCAGCTCATTTAAAATGTAATGTACAGTTAAGAAATACAAATTAATAGGCATCTATAAAATAAAACTTAGAGATAAAGAAGGACGCCTAAAAGAAATACCACACTAGTTCAGAATTGAGTATAATAGAGGGTTATTTATTTAGGGGTAGACTTACAAATCACAATCCTCTGTTGGAATGGGGAACAGCAACTGAATCCTGCAGCCAGAAAAGAGAGGCCGGATGCACGCTTTATATCAGCATATATAGTATTAAGAGGCCACACACAAGTGGGCAGGTAACTTAAAGCCTACTGGAGGTAAGAATTCCTACAGCATATAGACATGTTAGTTAGGTCTTCGAGATACACAAAGAGATATTTAGATAGATAGGTTATCTTCAAACACTTCAAGGACCTACAAAATATGGCATTTAAAATGATTTAAGAACTTAGACTTTTCTTAACAGTGATACACATCCACTCCTGGAGCACCAATTACTTCAAGAGATTTGTGGACATCAAAGAAGCTCCTTATGGAGTTTGCTTTCAGTGTGGCAAGGCTAAAAATTTGGGCAAGAAATAACCCTTGCCTGGACTACTTGATGGTATGTTGTGTGAATTGGACATGCAGGACCTAGTGGAAAATGCCTGTTGAACTTGTCAAAACAAGATGGGATGATCCTTCAGGGTTTCTGCTTCAAGGAAGAGTCTGCCTGTCATTCTACAAGACACAGAAGAAAGCAACTGATGAATTTTATCAAAATAGTTGAGACAGTCTTTTAAATTTCCTGTTTCATTGAAAAGCCTAACAGATACTCTAGGTCTATACACTGAATATGGATGCCCTAATGTTATGGAAGAATTTTGGGCAAATATCTAAACAGCCAGATATCTCTGTCATTTCCATAGTTTTGGAAGTTGCTTGCAATGTATTTCCAGTTTACTAAGATAATATTATATCCTTATGGGGTCTTTGATGGAACTGAAGACAGATAGCTATAATTATAACTTTCCTTACTAATGATAAAAGATAAAATAGTTATGAAATTTTATAAAATAGATGACAGAATGTTTTCTTTAATTCTGTCACATACAAATTGATTGTAACTATAATTCTTGCTTGACACCTATTTTTTAATATGTAATTTTACTATGTTAAAGTTAAAATAATCATTTTTATTAGACAGAAAAGGGGAGATGATGTGGAATGTCCTTCTTTATGCTATGAATATGTTTTATTACCATTGGTTAATAAAGAAGTTGATTTGACCAATAGCCAGGGAGAATAGATCTGGGCAGGAAATCCAAGCAAAGATAAAGGGAAAAGGAAGGCAGAGACTGGGAGATAGCAACAGGCACTGGGAAAGCAAGATGTGAGGTATCAAGCCATGAGCCTCATGGTAAAATATAGACTAATAGAAATTGATGAATTTAATTTTAAAAGCTAGTTAATAATAGGCCTGAGCTAATAGGCCAAATAATTATAATTAATATTAGAACTCCAAATGATTATTTTATAACCATAATTCCAGTAGGTGGGAGAGAAAATAGTCCAGTGGAACCAGATGGGACAGAGAAAAGAATTCCAGATAAATATGAAAGCTCTTGTAGATTATTGAGTGGCATAAAATTGTGGGTAGATGGTTAAGAGATAAGCACTTTTCCATTTTATTAATAATTGTAAATATTATGTCTGTGCAATATCTATCCACAAAGTAAGTTAGGAATAGCTGTCTTCATATTACCAGAGATCTAGCTGAGCTTAAATCTGTACAACTTAGCTATATTTTTCACAACTTTTTTGCTTATTTATGTTATAATAGTTGCATACACATTTGGAAAGAATAAGCATTTACAATATATGAATTTTCCTTTAAAGGGCATAAAATGTTGGAATAGCATATGTCCATTGTATTTATACAAATGTTGTCAACATTCTTTAATGGTAGTATTTAATCATGCCATTATAATCACCTGAAAGTATATCATCAAAACCTAGATCCAATAACATGGCATAGACAGAACACACAAACTGGCATGTACATGTTTTCTTGATTCCAGTTTTGTGCAGAGCTAACTTGAGATGCCAGTGACTCACAAAACATATTGTTTAAACATGTTCAGACTGCTAACAGACCATACTGTTATGCCTTTTAGATTCCAATAAACCATATGAAAATGCTAATTATTGAGTCTACATTAATTTGTATAAATTATGCAAATTGAGTAGCAATTAAGCACTACTGTGGTTGAGGTGGTTCCATGCTATTTTTTAACTTAATGTTGGACTGACACAGACTCCATTCACTAAAATGAATTGTTTCATTGTTGAGTGTTTACAAAGCAATTGCTGATGGTAATTGGTTATAGATGACACTATTGTGCATTTCAGTAAGATTTATTTAACCATATGCACACAACCAAAATCCACATAGACACTGAAAGAACAATCAAGAAATGACTTCATGGTAGTTCATTCATAAAAAAATGGAACATCTCTCCATAAAAGTGGGTATTATTTGTGAAAGTTATAGAAAAGTGTAAACCAACAAATGATAAGTTGAAATCACTTAGAGATATATAGGTACAGAAATATCTATTTACTCTTTGAAGTAAAATACTGGCAGGTAATTGCAATTTAGATACCTTCTCCATGTGTGAATGACAAATATAACCCTATTTTGGTCATACCAGTTGTGTGTGTTTTTGCCATGGCGCATAATTTTATGCAAATATCTTGGTAGTATATAGATATTCTTTCTGAGGAAAGAGGAGTAAAGGAAAGTAAAAGGAATCAGGATAGTAATGGGGATGGGAGAGAGGATAAAGTGAGGTAGAGGGAGGAGTGTGATGAGGGAGAGTGAAGAAAGAGTCTTGTCTCTAGAGGGGATCCCAGGTGTTCCCAGGGATGTCCCCAGCTAGGTAGTTGGGCAGCAGAGCAGGGGGTGACTGAACTGACCTTGTCCCATGGTTACATTGTTGAATGTCTTGATCGTCATCATAGAAATTTTGCATGATGGATGGAGATAGAGCCAGAGATCCACATTCACATCAGAGCAAGGGACTGAGCTATCAAGGTCCAGTGGAAGAGCAGAAGGAGGGAGAAGAGGAGCAAGGAAGTCAGGACCATGAGGGACTGGCCCACCAACAGAGACAGTGTGCTTGATCTATTAGGAGCTCATCAAATCCAGCTGGACCAGGACTGAATGAGCATATGACCAAACTGACTCTCTGAATGTGGCTGCCAATGGGGACTGACCGAGAAGCCAATGATAATGGCACAGGGATCTATCTATCTCTTCTGCATGTATTGGCTTTTTGGGAACCTACTCTATATGGATGCACACCTTCTTAGACCGAGAGGGAGAGGGGAGGGTCTTGGGCTTTCCACAGGGCAGGATATCCTGCCCCATCTTAAGAAAGCAGGGGGAGGGTGGTGGGGTAGGGAGGGAGTAGGGGGGCCTGGAACAAGGGGAGTAAATGTAAATTTTTCTTTTAAATTTAATAAATGAAAAAAAGAATATTCAGTGATAATGGGAACACTGTCTTCATACAGTATAAAATATTATGTAAATTATGAAGTGCTAGAATCTGGTGAGCAGCTCAGTTTCCAATGATGTTTCACTGAAAACTACATCTACAAAAGCTCACCCCAGCACACTTTTCTACATACCAGAAAGGTACAGACATAGTCTATGGACAGTAACTAGAACTCAGGTCCAATCAATTTTCTGTCAGAATGATGAGATTTCACAACTGCAAAGGTGGAACACATTGACACATTTATTATGAAAGGAGAATAACTTTTCCCTTTCACCAAAAATCATTGTGTGAAAGAGTCTGTAAGTTATGATTTTCTGGTGTAGTAGCAGCTTTAATGCAGAAACATGGCATCAAAGTGATGAATAGATTGTGTCAGCCTTTGGTAATTTATTTCTTTTTAGTTTCTCTAATCAGCAATGAATTTTGAAAATAAGATTCATAGTAAGTGATTTTCCTGAAAGTTTAACTCAATAAAAAGACTGTTACTGTCTTAGATTTTTATTCCTGTGATAAGGCACCAGAACCAAGGCAACTTATAGAAAGTGTTTGAACATGAGCTCATGATTACAAAGAATTAAAGTCCATGCCTGTCATGGTGGGAAGGATGGCAGAGAGGCACAGTGGGGATGGCTGGTGATTTTAAAAGTGCTTTGAAACCTCAAAGCCTGCCCCTAGTGTCACACCCCCTCCAAAAAGGCAATACCACCTAATCTTTCCCAAGCATTTCCACCAACTTGGGGCCAAGCATTCAAGCATATGAACCTATGGGGGACAATACTCATTCAAACCACCATACTTGCAAAAATTCCACTATGGTTACATCTATGCTATTTAAAAAAACACTTTAGTAAGACAAATATAGATGTTGATTTGTTTTACTGGCTTCATAAATGTGTTTTCTATAATCTCCAAACTGATTTTCAATGGAACTGATTTAAAAAAATATATCATTCTGGACAATTTGAAGAATAAACCATTATCTTCAATATTTATTATTTAACATCTTAGTGATTAATTATGAATCTCCTGAAAAACTTTCTAGTTTAACTTTTATAAAACATACAGCTCACTATATAGTTTGGTTTTCTTCTGCAATCACACTGAATTGTAATCCCCATCATTACGTTTGCCAAATATTCCTTTTCCTTGACAAATCCATTGCAGAAAAATGAGGTTTTAAAATGAAGTCTCTGCTTTCAAACTAATGTGTTACAAGAGTAGTTCTAATTAGTAGATTTGAACCCCAAAGACTTAGTAGATTTAATTTGTAGATTTCAACCCCAAAGGCTTCAAATTGTGTTCTTCCTTCAATAATTTCAGAAAAACTGAGAATGAGGTATGTCACAGCCTTGTTCTTTCTGAGTTGGGATGAATGGGCACAAGATTGGGCCAGCACAAGTTCCAGGGGCTGACACTATATACACAGGACTATATTCGTGTCTTTACTGACTTCATTCAGATTCTAATTGGAGTCACTTCTCTGTGGGTACTGCAAACATAAAATGGTATGCACATATGAAACGCCTTGGGATTCTGCCTAGGAAATAATACCCCTGACACCACATGCTGGTTTCAGCAGCATTTCTTCCAACTGGTGAGCTGGACAAACATGGTCATATCACTTGGTCTTTAGAGTTCAGTTTCCAAGCCTATAAAAATAACAGTATCTAATTCATAAGATTACAAAGGTTAAAGAATATTTGGAACATAGAAAGGCAATAATAGAGGTTAGTTGTTGCTATTAGAACATATTTTATTGTTAAAGACAAAATTAAAACACTATTTTTCTCTGTATTTTTTTCAAACAGTAAGCATTCCTGACAAAGCTTTATCTCTCTTTGTATTTAGTATTTACCTACCAGAAGTCTGGCTCTTCAAATCTCTACATCCTAGATTCATCTCAATAATGGTTTTCTATGAATCATATATCTATCCAACCTTGTTGTGTATTTGCTTAATACACTTAAATGACTCTACCAATGGCATCATATGCTTTGAGTAGGTAAATGATAACAACTGTTGCTTTGTGTTCAAAGGGATTGATTAAGATGACAACTCTTCCCCTTACCATGAAAAATGAATGTAGATATTTGTTAGTTTTTATTATAGACTGAAAGAGATTTCAGTAGCTATGTTGGTTTTGTCAAGAGAATATTCAATATTTTCATAGAAAAATTATCTAACACCGAGCTTTGGTTTGTAGTTTTATCTTGCTAGGTAAAGTTCAGAAGAAATTATTTCAAGAGCAAAGGAAATGTTTTTGAAATGGCCTAATTTGTAGTTGTGAATTTTGGAATTGTGGTTGCTTTATGTGAATACTGAATACCCATTGTGATTTTTACACTTTATTTAAAGATTAAGCCAATGGATTTTAAAAGATCTTTACCCATCACCACGAAATCTAAGTCTATATCACACAATTGAAACTGTTCCCACCCTTGTCTAAGTTTCTGGGGGCTGTTTCTCAGTCTTTTGTAAACAATTCATTATTAAAAAGTCCTAGGATATTTTCACTTAATTAAGTAAATGCTTAAATTTTTACTTCACACAGATAAGACGGGTTTGGGCAGCTAATACACTCACACCTATTTGCAAAGGATGTACATACTTCAAAAACTGTTTGGTGTTATTTAGACAGCAGAATAGTGTATTTGTCTTGCTTACTAAATTATTTAAAAATACCTCCTAAAACTGCCATTAGAGTATGCTCTAGAAGGGCTACAAATTAGAATATTTATGTCCATTTGAGGATGAGAACTATTTTTAGTAGCATATATTAATTGTACATACACATGTATGTATTTTACTGTATTCAGACTTGAATCTAAATTTTAAAAGCTGTTGATCTAGAAGTATGTGATCTAAAAGTATGAGAGTGATTCTGAATGTAGAATGCGGGATAATAAGGCTATATCCTATCACTGATCCTGCTATTTCCCAGGTATCTGACCTTTAGCAGAGTGCCAAATAAAGCCTGTAGATCTACCATCTCTCTAGTCCTCATCTGTTCTTGCTGTCATCTTTTCAATCACACATCTTTGTGTGTATTGTCTGACTTTCAAGTTTATAATACTAGTATGGTAATTTCACATTAGACCAAGATTACTCTGAAAGTTGGCCATTTAAGTTTTCTAACAATAGTTAAAATTCAAAAAGATTTCTTAATATCCTGAAAGCAAAGCAAGTACAATGCAAACAACAAAAGATGTCACAAACAAGAGGGTTGCTAAAAGTATTACTTAATGTGGTGGCTTGAATAAGAATGGCCCATATTCATGTTTGTATACTTGGTACTCTGAAGGTGTAAGTCACAAAACAATCCCACACCAGTTTGGAATTATGATTAATAAAAAGGTTATTTATTTAAAGAAAAAACTTACAGATCACCATCCTAGATAACAGCCCTCTGTGCGACCAGGAAAGAAGTCTAGAAGCCAGAAGTGGAGTCTGAAGCAAGAAAGAGAGAGCTTGCATGGATACTGCTGCTTTTTTAAAAATTATTTCTTCTTTTTCCTTTTTTTAAATATTTATTTATTTATTCTTTATGTACACAATATTCTGTCCATGTGTATGTCTGTAGGCCAGAAGAGGGCACCAGACCTCATTACAGATGGTTGTGAGTCACCATGTGGTTTCCGGGAATTGAACTCAGGACCTTTGGAAGAGCAGGCAATGATCTTAACCACTGAGCCATCTCTCCAGCCCCTATACTGCTGCTTTTTAAAGCAAAAGAGACCACGCTCAAGTGGGCTGGTATCTTAAAGGATATTGCCTGAGGGAGCAGAAGAAGCTCCTTCCCACAGCACCTCCCCCTTTTGTTTAAGTAAGAGAGTTTTAAACCCACTACAAAATTATATATAATAAGAACAAACATTCTATTCTAACTAGCTTAAGTCTTGTATAGTAAATAACTTTGCCAAGTCATGAGAGGAAAGTAACTGCATTTATCTAGTCTTCAATCCCATTGAATATCTAAAAAGGGAAATAACATTACTTGAGTAATTAGGAAGTGCAATCAAACAATATCCAAAATATACAACAAATCACAGAGACAACTGGCTATCTGGGCAATCACCCAAAGTCACGTTTGCAAAGTTGAAGAAACCAACTTTGGCTAAGGTCTAGAATAATTGAGAGATTATTTTTAAAGGCAAGTAATTTTTCAAAACCATCTTTCCTTGTCTTGGTAAGATTTAACAGTTATTCTTATACATTTCCAGATACTATGTATTTTTCAGTGGTTGAGGTATGGGCAGTTCCTTGCCCAAAGGCCAGTTTTGTCAAGAAGAAGACAAGCTCCAAATGGAGTGTCTTTGGTGCTCAACAATCTCTCAGGAATAGATCAGTGTTGACAGGAGCAATTGTGTCTCTCTACCACAGAACTCTGAGTTAGATTAAATGCCATTTTCTACAACTCTTTGAAGAGGTTGAAAATTATCTATTTATACAGAATATGTATCTAAAGAACCTGATTAATCTAATTATAAATATGACAATCATAGATGACTATTGATCTATAATTCTTAATAACTGTCTAACTTAAAGCCTAAGACAATAAATGACTGTGGAATAAATAAGGACAATGATCTCCAAATGTAAACAATGTACAAGTTTCTTGATCAGAGGTAGAAATGTACACTGCAATATGGTAAATATATATATATATATATATATATATATATATATATATATACAAAACAATATATAAGTATCTTAATCAGAGGTAGAAATGTACACTGCAATATGTTAAATATATTAATTTGGGGGTTAAGCTAGCCAGTTGGCTGGGAAGAATTAGCAGCCTGCTTCTCATACAACAGTACTCAGTTGCTGGAACTATTTGGGAAAAAATAGGAGTATAGTTTTCTTGAAGTGGTTGTATCACTGGGGGTTGACTTAACAGTTTTAAAAACCCACTCCATTCCCAACTAGTTCCTTTTGCCTAATGCTTTTGTCTCAATATGTGAGCTCTCAGCTACTGCTCCAGTGTTGTGCCTGCCTGCCTGCTGCCACGTTTCCTGCCATGATGGTCCTGGGCTCAACCCCTGAAACTGTAAGTTCCAGAATAAACCATTAAAAAAGTTGCCTTGTTCATTGTGTCTTATCACAGCAATAGAAAATTAACTACAACACTTAGACTCAAAGAGGCATATCCATTCATTGAATATTTTCTGGGTGCTAGGTACTAGGTCACATTGAATTCTAAGATGAGTTGAGTCTTGCCTACCATCGATGCCACTTTAGGATTAGAAAGGAATAGAAATGAACGATGAATGGCTTCTATCTAATTTTTATTTGGGGCTATTTCCCAAGATTTTCTTCTTTTATGGCTAATGTTCATATGAATGGAGCTCCCTTGGATTCTGCTGCTACACTCTAAGGCAAATAACACTCAGCAGAAGTTCTTGTTGATTTCCAGAACCCCCTATGATGACGTGTGTTGATTTTCCCCCTGACTGCTCAGCTTACTGTTTCTATGAGAGCTTGCCTGCATTTGGGGAGGTCCAGATAGTGAGGATGTCCCTTTATTAGTCTTCTAGAAACAAGACATTGGTAGCACAGAGAAAAAAGGAAGCAGTTTAGGGAATCTCTGAACTGCTATTATCAGTCATAGTCATATCAAGATTAAACAATTTTCCCATCTTACGGTGGGAAATGATGCATTTTCTGTAAGGCAAGCTTTGATAGCTGTGCCCTTGTGTTGCCACTCAAGATGTGCAGGGAGTTGGTAGTTTGTAATTATGCAAATTGATAAAGTGGCTGAAGTGTGAATCAGTATTTCTTACATCTAAGTACAAATTTAGTGTCATTAAATCCTCCTAACAAAATCTCTTATATAGGAACATCAAGTAATATTTGAGTAAACCAAAAAACAAATAAAAAGCAACAAAACTTACTGTTTCTAATCTAGTAACTATCAGGGAATTAAGGCCAGCCAAGGTGATGGTAATTTGTACTGAACATTTTCTGTATTCCTGGTGCTATGGCTGATTCTGTTGTCATTTATAACAGTGGAACATAAGAGTTCCCGGTTCCCTAACAAATACATGGCCATAATACAGGCTTGCAGTTAAGCCAGAATCCGTTATGCTGGTGTTATACCATACTTAAAGCAGTGAGGGCAAAGAATATCTTAGGAGGTTTGGCCTCAATTTGAGTATGGACATGAATTGTTACATGATCTTGTGGAAATATAGACTGTGACTCAACGATCTGGCAAAGTGCTGCCTGGATTGACCTGATAGTCTAAGTAAAGTCTTTTGGTTTACTCACCTACTTGATTTTTCAAGAATGCTTTTCTAAAAGACAATAACACTTTGGACCAAATAGCAATATTTCTTACATTCTTACTAGGTTCAGGGTCTAGTGCTAAGTCCTTCACCTGCCTTATCTCATTTAGTTTTTACATCAGCCCTGAATGAAGATAATCTCCATTTTACCAAGGCAAGATTCAAGGCCGGGGGAGATTACACAAGTCACATAGACAAATGAATGGCAGACTCCAGATCCAAGCCAGGTGTGGTGGTGTTCAAAGCTCCTTGACTTTTCTTTTATACTGAACTGTATCTGTGTAACAGCGACTCAACTATCTACATTAAATTTATATTCCTTTCTGCTTCTTTCATGACTTGCACTCCTCTTACCAGTATATATTAAATTTTCAAATAAGCATGTAATAGTCTACAGAGTAGTAATTTTCTGTTACCGTCTGGTCAGCTTTTAAACTCAGGAGGTGTCAAGAGGTTACAAGAGTATGAAACAATGCAAAGTGTATTATCTACCTTTGTGCTTTCATATCTATTTTAGCTTCTAAATGTTCTAAAGGTAAAAATTATTTTCCTTATTTTTTATATAGAATATTTGGTGACATTTACTGACCTGTTCAATATCAGACAGCTTAAGAGGAACTTGAGCTGAAGGTTACCACAACTGTGCTTCTAAGATTCATTAGTTATCACACAAGTGAACTAAGATCCACTACAGAGGCAATGCTTAATTCCTGGTGTAGATTAGGTATTCAATACACAGTAGCTGTTTATTTTAACTTTTCTTGTTTTGAACATAATAAGAAGTGAAAGCAATATAAATACACAGAATTCTATCCTATATCTGTCTTTACCATGCAACTCTCTCTTTTCCCCCACTCAAACTTCTCTAAAATTGAAATACCTCCTAGGTAGGCCACAATTTGGACACAGGTGTTTTCAGGTTAATATTCTCCCCCTCTTGTCCTCAGTTTCAAAGACTATTGCCTTTATTTTGCATTAATTAAGAGCAAAGAGAATATATAACTTTGAAAGTAATGGTATTGGAGTATGTCTGTGTCCCTGGTTTAAAAAGATTATATAATTTATTTGTTATAAAGTACTTTTTATTCTGTTACCCTAAATATCAGCTTGTTTTAATTAGGAATAGCCATAAGGCAGCTGCAAAACATATGAGCTCTCTCCTTAATCTGGGGTTACTCAGGAGAATGGCAAAGGGGTTTCTATATTACATTTGCTAATAAAGAAAAATGTTAAATATAAATAGTATTTCAAGATGAGGATGAAAATGAAATACCTAAAACCTTTCCGGGTCCAGCTGCTTCATATTTACATTGCCAGAAGGAGGGATTAGGGAAGAACTGCAAGCACACAACACCTTCTGCAGTCTTTTTTTTTTTTTGGCCTGAAATTTCTTTTTTAAAATTTATTAGATTTTTTAAAAATACCAATCCAAGTTCCTACTCACTCCCCTTCTTCCATTCCTTCCACCCACCCTCCCACCCTGCCACCATCTAATCCTCAAAGAGGGTGAGGCACATTGCCTTGTGGGAGGTCCAAGACCCTCCCTACTATATCTAGGCTGGGCAAGGTATCCATCCAAAGAGATTAGGATCCCAAAAAGCCAATACATGCAGTAGGGGTAAGTCCTGGTGCCACTGCCAGTGGCTCCTCAGTCTGCCCCAGCCATCCAACTGTCAACTCCATTCAGAGGGACTAGTTTGGTCCTATTCTGGTTCCTTCCCAGTCCTGCTGGATTTGGTGAGCGCCCATTAGCTCAGATAGACTGTTTCAGTGGGTGAATCCATCATGGTCTTGATCTCCCTGCTCATATTCTCATTCCTTCTACTCATCAACTAGACTTTGGGAGCTCAGTCCAGTGCTCTGATATGGGTCTCTGCCTCTGCCTCTATCAGTTGCTGATTGAAGACTCTATGGTGATATTTAATATAATCATCAGTCTGACTACATGGCAAGTCAAGATTGGGCCTCTGCTCCTCTATTGCCCAGGACCCCTCAACTGAAGAATGGATAAAGAAAATGTGGCACATTTACACATTAGAGTACGACTCAGCATTAAAAACAACCAATGACATCTTGAATTTTGCATGCAAATGGATGGAATTAGAAAACACCTTCTTCATTCTTAAAATTAAAGGGACAAATTGTTATCTGGAATGAACTGTGTGCCGAGGGAGAAAAGATAACAACACCAACAGGAACAAAGGCTAGTTAAAGATTGAACTTTTTTTTCTCATCTTCTTTGAATCCAAATACGGAGTCCCATTAAAGTCCATTATAATGTAGTACTAAAATATAGCAAGGAAAAGCAGCACTGGTGGAGTATCAGGTTCTGAGTTTCCAGTCCCCATAGCAGAGAGTCTTCTCTAGCATTTTCTCTATCAGTCCAGCTTCCCCATGAGCAAACAGCCCTTCCTGGGAGTAAATGAGCCTGGTAGCTGCTGCTGCA
The DNA here is from genome assembly GCA_028555095.1 of Dicrostonyx torquatus. Lineage (NCBI taxonomy): Eukaryota > Metazoa > Chordata > Mammalia > Rodentia > Cricetidae > Dicrostonyx > Dicrostonyx torquatus. The sequence goes on along the minus strand of JAQHUG010000400.1, from coordinate 926,437 downwards.
GTTGATTCCAGGCCATTGGGGTCTCATTAAGTTAACTATTGCTTTGGGACACTTACCAGTTTCCTAATGTCCCCCAAATTAATGGATATAGTGCCTAATATAGCCCATCTTTCAGAAGTAGCTTTTGTTCAGGGAAAATGCAAAATGTAGGCAAGGAGATTGCTTGTGAACCTTCCAAAACACTGTCACATCTGGTGCAAAGCTGTGACTCAAGTGCATTTGCTATCTTTGACTAATATAAATCATTGACATCCTTGAGAAAAAACTAAACTGCCCTCTGAAAGTTAGTTTCCCCTCTCCTCAGTCAAAGGGTGAGAGAGAGAGAAAAAAGAATTGTATAAAAAGTTAAGGTCTTTCAGCTACACCAGATGCTTTAGAAAAGAAACAGCTCAGTCATTCAAACTACTTGATTTTATGAGGTGACATTTTAGATTATGATATGACATTGCAGATTTGACATGATTGTGCTAATTGTGAGAAAATATGTTACTTTGATCAAATTAAAATGAAGGAAATAAAAAGACATTGTGGTTCAACTTATAATAAAGAACAGCTCATCCTTGCAGCGTTTTGAGTGTTGTCAAAGTTATCTACTCAACTCAGGATGTACAGTACACTTACAGTTTCATTGCCAGTAGCCCATTGTGTGCTTATTGTTAAGAAAAATTTAACATATAAGCTTTCAAATGGGCTGTTCGCCTAATTCTGATTCCTCCTGCTGACTGGCATGAGACAGAGTGCTAGATTGTATTTAACTGGTTTTATTGTGACATGACTATGATCGATGTGACATGAGGCCTCTATTATTCGCTAGGGAGTGTGACCATTAATGAAGCCATTAGCTGAGCTAAGGCAAGTGAAGAAAATAGGGAAATTACCATTATTCTAAAGCCATTAAGTTGTAATCCACTACTTTCTTTCCTTACTCAAAAAGGCATCTTCTTTTTAAGGCCTCCCTGACTGTCCTTTAAAGATTCATTAATTCACTAATTTTCCAAGGAGATGAAGGTGGACAGAATATTTGAAATTTTAGTCAGTCCAGAATAGCATTTTGACATTATGAAGGTGTCTGTGTTCATTGACCGTGCACATCAGGTCACTTTTAAACAAACCACATCACAGCAAGTGACATGCTGTTTTATGCTTAAGCAAAAGAATACTATAGAGTTCATAAATATCCTTCATACTTGTCAGTGAACATGCAGGTCAGACACTGTGCACTCCTATTTTACAGATAAAGGACCTGAGGTTAGTGAGACTAGAAGACGTGTGGAGATAGATTTCCCAGTTAAATACACACTGACATTGTATCATGAATTGTGTTTGTCCCATCTATGGGTTTTACTGTAAAAGTGAAGTTAACTTCTGGGTAAGTGCATTTCTTTTGGAAATGCATGACTTGTGTTGTATTTTGAACAAAGTCTGTGAAAATGGTGTTTAAATAACTGCTTAGTCATAGCTACTCTGTGGTTTGCCTGTTTTGTTAAATAATGGGTGCATTCTTTGGCCATAGTGTGCCTTTTCTGCATTGATTCTGATGGAAAAAAAAAGAAATGCTATCAGAAAGAACCATGTGTATTACATAAAGCCCTGTGGTTGGCTTTAGCCCACCCCAAAAGTGTTTAGCTTTTTAGGTTGAGTAAAGACTACTTCTTAGCCAAGCAAAAGTCTCTTAAAGGTAGAGACTTCAGACTTCAAACATTTAGAAACCCAATGTTCCCAAAGTACCAGGTAAGTAAGCATCTCTTCTAGAGTGTTAGCAAGTCCAATGCCATGTTGCCCCTTTTATGTACTAAGGAAAATTTGTTCCTCTCAGAGCCAGTAACTGTCATCACCAGTCATAGCTTATCCCTAACTGGATGCATACTCAAATGCCACTGTATAGGAATCTTACATATTTAATGGTCCATATAGACAGAGGCTAAAAGTTTTCATCCCGTACACAAGGGTGTTGCTTTTTAGGTGTTTGGGAGCAAGAAGATGTATGCTGCCCTACTTAGGATAGGCTGGCTGCTGGGCAGACTGACTTAGCATCCAACCCTGTCTGCACATGCTCATAGGCTTGAAAGGCTGTCAGATAAGGGCAGTCATGGGCTAAGAAGGAAATGGGTTGGGAGTAGAAAAACGACCAATTCTCATCATATTTTCCTGTGAACTAGGTGGGCTAAATCCCAGGGCATGGAGAAATAAATAATTTGTTCACATAGTGATGACTGGATAGGATCACTTGCTAAGAGAATGCTTTTTAACAGTCTATGATATCTTTGACCATTTTGGCATCATCACAAGAGGATCCACATGTGAAATTTGGAACTTTGGCTTACATATTACAGGTGGGCTCACCAACAGCAGATGTTCCAGGAATCAGGTGTTCTTGCCATTTCTTCGTGAGTTTGACAAGATCTTCCTGAGACCTTTTGGTGCTCTAGAAGGAAGAGTGAAGTCTTGGAATGCACCCCCCCCATAAATTGTGGAACTTGGCATTCAAAGTGGAATTCACAAATCAGCAGCATAAATCTCACTTCATGTAATGTGTGAGGTACGCCTAACTTGAGGTCCTTGCACAGGCCATCTGATCCTCAGTCTGCATTCTTTGAAGGTAGTCAAGGAATACACATATGGCTGAGACAGAGGGAGCCCTGTTATTGATTGTCTGCTACTGTAAGAGGCTCCATAGTCACTGCAATATAAATCTTATATTGGACCAGTAAAGATTGTGTCCTTCAGCCTTACTTTTGCAAAGGAAAAGGGGAGGTGACCTTTATTAAGCTTCTATCCAGTGTCAATCCCTGAATATGCTTGCCATATGTAAATGTTTGCTCACCCTCCAAAGCAATTCTATGAACCAAGTGTTATCTTCATCATCTTATACCTAAGGAAATTAAGATTGAAAGACACATAGCAGGATGTGCAGGGTCACAGGGTAATTGTCAAAACTGAGGTCTAACTCTCAAGTGTGAGATTTCAAACTCTTCCTCTGCTCGCATACCATAAGAAAGAGCAAACAGCAGGTCTAGAATATTTGGAGCTTAAAGGTATATCTTAAGTATATGGAATGATTTCATTAATACTATTTAGTAACACTAATTATTATGCTGAGATTGTTTTAATAGTGTCTTTCAGTTTCTCTTGATAAACATGGAAGAATAGCTATTTAATAATATTGTGAATAATAGTGTTGAGTTATAAAGATATTTTAAGATGCTTCACTGAATGTTCAATTTTCTGCATGGCTTAATTTTGTCTTTTTATTAACAGGGTTAAAGTGGGTGAACAAGTCCTTTGATTTTTCTATGTATATCGCTCCTTTATTGTTTTGTCCTTCTTTGTTTCATGAAGACAGAAGTCTTTTAAGCCACAATAGCTAATTACCTCCCTTGGGTATCTCTAGAAAAATAGAAATCATGGAAAAGGTCAACCCAGTTTAAGCTAGTAATTTGTTGCAGTTTGAGGTGAGGTGGTAACTTTTCAACTTGGAGTAAATGATCACGAACTGTAAAAAGGAACATGGAATAGAAACGAAGTGAAAATAAAGTCTCAAGGTCACATATCTGCATTAGGGACTGTGTTCTATTTCATGAGATGCCGAAATTTATTATAAAATCACATTTTCTTTGAACAAAATGCGTACCACCATTAATTATGAATGGAGTCTCTTAAAGTTAAACAATTTGTCAATTTGCTGTTTGAACTACTTTCATAACTTTTTCCATGTATACTCATGACTTTCATAAAGGTGTCCCAGTTGGAAAATGACTTATTGCTTTGAGGAACCAAGAAAACAAATGACTTTATCTATTTCTCTGTCTTTCCCTTCCACTTTCTTTTCCACTCTCATTTCTTACTCTTTTCTCATCATTTGAAACAAGTAAGTATTATTAGAGTGTGTGTGCACGCGCATGTGCACGTACTTGTGTGTGTGTGTGTGTGTTGTATTCTCAGTTAATTCAAAAAAAAATTTAAATTACTTTCTTAGTTTCCTCTTTCACCCACTCGACATTTAGTGATGAATTGTTAAATCTCCATGAGTTTTTGTATTTACTATAGATTTGCTTTCTATCAGTTTTAAGTTTTAATAGATTGCTGCCAGATAGGATACACAGAGTTATTTCAATTTTCTGAACTTAAGATTTTTTTGTGTGTCCCAGGATGTTTCATTGCGCTGATGCATAGCATGTATACTCTTTAGTGTTTGGGAAGAAGGTATTGTAGATTATCTATTACGTCCTTCTGATGTATCATTGGTTTAATTAATATTTGTCTATTCAGGTTTTGTTTAGATGACCTGTATATCAGAGAAAGTTTAAATCACCTAGTATTAGTGGTGTGATGTTAATCTGTATCCTTCATTCTAGAAGTATAATTTATGAAACTGTGTGTATCACAGTTTGGTGCCTGTATGCTTTGAATATTAGTATCCTTTTGATTAACTGTTCCCTTGATTAGAATGAAGGGAACTTCATTGAACTCTTATGATTCATTTTAGGTTGAAGTCTATTTTGTCAGATACTAGGATTGCAATGCCTGCTTGCTTCCTGCTCCCATTTGATTGCATTATTTTTGTCCATCTCTTTATTCCAAGGTGATGCTTATCATTAAAGCAAAAATGAATTTCTTGTAGACAGTAGATAGATGCATTTTTATTTCTTGTTCCATTCACCCAGTCTATATCATTTGATTGCAGAGTTGAGGCCACTAATGTTATTACTGAAATATGTGTCTTGTTTGTAATTATTGTATTGTTGATTTCTGACATTGACTGTGTTCTCAGTAATCTTTTTCGTTTCAGTAATTAAAGCTTTCTTTGTTTTCTTTCTACATAAACTTAGTTATTCTTATTTCTCCATTCACCCTGAAATTATGAAATGTTGTTTCTGTATTTTCTTTAGGCTTGGTCTGTTAGATATAAATTTCTAAGGTGTTTATAATATGAGAAAAAATTCATTCCTTTTTAATAATGAAAGATAATTTCGCTGGGTACAGTAGTCTAGGTTTGTAGTGGTCTTTTAGAACTTAAAAGGAATTACTTCAGACTCTTCTGGCTTTAAAAGTTTCCATTGAGAAATTAACTGTTAATATGTTGGTTTTCTCTTACATGTAACATGCCTTTTTTCTCTTGTAACTTTCAATACACTTTCTCTATTCCTAATGTTTAATGCTTTAACTATGATATGCCATTTAGACTTTTTTTTCTGGTCTTGTGTTTTCTATGTGCTTCTTGTATGTGTATGCATGTGTTTTTCTTAGTTTCAGTAAGTCTTCTTCTATGATCTTACTGAAGTTTTGTTCTATTGGCATTGAATTGGTATTCATCTCCCTCATTTATTCCTATAATTTGAAGGTTATTTTTATGGTATCTCATCTTTCATGTACATTCATTTTCTGTGCTTTTGATTTTTTTTCCATATTCATTGCTAGTTTGGCATACCTCTTCTACTTTATCTTTGAGCGCTGATATCTTGCCTCCTTCTTGGTTAATTCCACTTGTACAGCTTTTCATTGAGGTTATTGGGTTTTAAAATTCCATCTTCATTTAAGTTTGAGTTTTCCTCAATATTTCTATCGCTTCATTGAATTCCATTTTCAAATCCTGGAATGTCTGCTTCATTTCCATCAGCCTGATGTTTGTGTTTTTTTGGGCATCTTTCAGGAATTTGTTCTCAAGTTCATTCTATTTAAATTCATTGAACTGAGTCTCTAGGACTTCTTTAAATTTTTTGATGGAATTTATAATTATTCCTTTAAATCCTGTGTCATGTGATTATTACGTAATTCATATCAAATGCTCTTTTTATATGATTGGTGAGTTTTGGGGTGGGGATATGACCTTGATTTTTCATATTGTTAGCATTTCTGCAATGAGACCTGGGTATGCGTACTTAGATTAGGTCTGTGTCTGATATAAACACAGTAGGCTGGAACAGAGCACAAGATGTGCAAGCCAATTTGGACCTAAGGACTGGTGTGACTTAGGTGGAATAAAGCCAGATGGACTCAGTGTCTAGGCTGGCATGCAGGCGAGGTGAACAAAAACTGCTCCAATCCTGAAACTTTGGGTGTATGTCTAGGAATAATGGATGGTTCATGGAGGGGAGGATCAAATGAACTCACCTGGCTAGACCCCAGCTTAAGGTGTTAAGGACATGGCTGGGCAGAGAGCTGGATGTGCAATGTGAGGAAACTATACTTTGTTGGCAGGCAACAGGATCCTTGCCTGTGCCTGGTGGTTGGGGTTAGGATAAGCAGTAGTGGCCAGACTGGGTCAGGGCACTGGAAGTAGGAATGCCACTAGATAAAGGTATTGGGGAGGTTTTATGGAAGGGAAGATTTGGTGGACTAAGACCATGGCACAGTATGTTCTAATTGTAGATATTTTTAATATTTGTTAGTAGAATATAATCTTGTGACATTGGTGAGTTATCACACAAAAGATTTAATTTTAAAAGTCTCAACTCTGTCTAAATTACATTTATTTATTTTTCTCTATCTCTCCTTCTCTCCCTGTCTCCCCATCTCTATCTGTGTGTATGTGTATGTAGGTCAGGAGAAAATTTGTGCAACTCCATTCTCTCCTTCCACCTTGTGAGTGCTGAGGATCAAATTCAGGGCATCAGTCTTAGCAATTAGCACCTGTATCTGCTGAACCATCTCTCTAACCCTTCAATTACTCTCTCTACTAAATTGTGTTTATAGAAATTCACTAAGTGACAGAAGATTAAAAGCAATAATAAAAAGCACTGATGATTAAACTTCTGTACACATAGAAGGTGACATAGAAGGTATCAATAATACCAAAATTATTAATAATACTAAATATCATCAGATACAAAACGGATTTTGAATAGAACCTGTAAATATTGCTAAACTTATTTCCACCCTTATATGTTTTTAATTTTGTATTGGCTCCCATTTTAAAATTTTTAAGAAACAGAATTGCTAGGAGAGCCAGCAATGCCCATTGTTTATAACAGTGGATTTGGGGATAGATGTTCATCTGCCCTCTTAGAAAATGCAACCAAATGTCAAGTTCCTTAACATAAAGTGAAGTATGTTTATGGATATACATTACAGTGGTGATGAAAACAAACTTAAGAAAAATCAATAGCCAAAAACTCATTCTTGGCAGGACTTGTGCCTTAGCAATTACCAGAACTAGCTATTTTTCCAGAGAACCTGTTTGATTTGTAGCACCTACATAATGATGAACAGACATCTGCATCTCCAATTCCAAAAGGCAAGAAACCATCTTCTGGCCTCTTTGGCCAGTGCTCATTTGTTATTCATATGTCCATGCAGTTAATGCACTTTTATACATAAAATATGAGGAAACAAATCCTGTAAAAAGCAACATTTTTCAAAAAAATTGTTGTTCAACAATGACAACTCTAGCTTTTGTGTAATTGACCCTTACTTTTTCATCATTCTCCATTAATGTAAACATAAATAATTCCTTCTAGCTTCAAGTGAGAGAATCTCATGGATGGGTGAATGTCTATGGTTCTAATCACATATAGTCCCATAAGCTAAGTCTTGATAAGCTAAAACTTGAGACTTGTACCTCAGTTTTCCTCCACTGCAGGCCAGGATTATTGAGCATTTTAGTTGGAACTGTGTTGAGATGCTGGAAAGTGTTTTGTTTTTTTTTTCTGCAGTCATATGTTGTCATCTTAACATTAATTCATTCATGTTTGTTTGAATAACATGAGACATTCATTTATTGAGCAGCTACTAACATGTTGACCTTGCTTTCCCAGAATCAAAGACTTGTCATGGAAATAATGAATGCCCACAAAACAAATAACAAACAAACCAAAAACATAATAAGTGTAAATAAGCCTTATGAGGCTTGGCAAGATGGCTTAGTGGGTAAAAGTGCTTTCTGCATAATTACAATGACCTGAATTTGATCCCTAGAATTAATGGCGGAAGGAGAGAACTGACACTAAAATTTTATCCTCTGACGCCTGGTATCCTGTCCATTTCCCTCACCATGTATAGTACACACAAAACATAAATGAATAAATGAAGTGCTTTTAAGTATTAGAGCTAAAGAAAGAATATGACATCCTAAGATAATAGAGAACTCCTTTCAGGGAGAAAGACGGCAAGACTGGCATTATTGGTTTGTACATGAAGAGATGGGTAATGACAATCTAGTGAAGACAATGTGTGGATCATCTGACTGGCTATGTGATAAGGACAAGGAGGAGGCTACTGACTAGCTGAAAATCACGGGAATTGCCTTCCTTTAGGAAGGAAGCACTAAGAGCTAACAGCATGAGATAACAGTGTGGTCATACTGCTGAGAACTGTTGTCCTTCAACATGGGATGACAAGTGTGGTTTACACACACAGTGAGAGGTCTTGAAAGCAATCTTGGCTTTGCATTCCTAGGTCCGGGTGTCTATGGTTGGAGTAGTTGAGGCGAAGACATACAGTTAAGAGGCGAGCTGAAGCAGAGCTTTGATTTCACCAATGGCCTGTAATTGTAAGTGCAGGCATTTGGAATACCTTTTGTGCTTTCAGACCAAGCAAATTCTCCTCAGTTGGTATTTTCATTTGAATTTATATGAGTATAACGCAGTAGCAATGCAAACTACTGTGGGTTTACAAATGTTCTTATATGCCACAAATATCTTCAAAAAAGTCTAAAATAGGGAATCTGTATTTGTTTAGGATTTGTCCTGGGAATCTATCCTAATAGGTTGGCTGACAAACTCTAGCAGGCCTAAATCTCACTATTGATAGTTTCAGTACCATAGGGATGAAGGAAATGCTTTGATTTCACCTTAAGGTAAGGCCTATGAATACATTTTCAAAGCAGTCTTTTAAAATGCTTCCAATAAGTAAGTGCAAACAATAAGCCATATAAGTAGTTTATAGTCTTAGTCTGTCCCTAGGTTCTTTACAATTCAGAACACTGCAGGATATCTGAGTTTATTCAAATTTAAGCAATAAAAACTCTTTCTTGGAGACTTGTATTTTAGCCAGAAGTATTGCCCTTAGTCCCAGTGCTGCCTGACTGCCTACAGATGTACCGAGGAAAAGTACACATCTCCTCTTGTTCATGTTACTGTCACTCTCCACCGTTGTAACTTGCAAGCTCTTGTGTCTCTCTCTGCACACTTGCCACTGAGTCAGCCGAAGTCACCTGCAAAGTAGAGCATTGCAGCGTTCTACAGCCAGTTCAGCTCACCCATCTCCCCACAAGTGAGTTGTGGTTTCCTAAAGTACTCACAGCAAGTTTTGTGCTGGATTCATGTCACACTTTTTGCCAGTTTATGAGTAGGAGTAAGATCAACCCCTGATCACCATCTGTTGCCACTGAATTAGGCTGACGCAACTGATGGACTCTCACTGAGATCTTGCTAATACTTTGTCATGTGGAGTTTTCTTTAGCTGCATATTGGAGTTTTCTGTAGTAGCAATAGCCACTTACACCTAAAGATAAACCCAAATAGGCGACAGTTTCTCCATTTGAAGTCTAACAACTGTTCTCGTCTTCCAGTATGGTCATGTTCATCAAGTGGGGACAGCTTTAATAGTTCGAATGGATTCTAACAAATTGATTCATATAATTAATAGGATAAAATTTGAAGTTTTATGCAGTTTTGTCATAATATAAACTAGCTAGATACAACTCTTGTTATTTGCAAAGATGTCACATCACAGTGCAAGGGTATAAATATTTTGGTCTTTATGATTTTTTGTTTGAATGAAAATAAGGATCACATAGCTAAGACAGACTTTGGAGGCCATCTGATTTATTCTATTATTGTGATTAACCTAACATGGAAATGTAGTTGGTTTCCAGTGGTACCCTGACAAACTATTTTCACAACTGATAGTAAAGTCAGTTATTTCTGTACCAGTTCCCTTACCTGTGATTATCAGAGCCTCTACAAATACTTGTCAAATAAATGAATGGTTCTTTATTGTAAATACATCAATTTATTAAGAAGTAAGATCTAAAAACATGATTGTTGAGTAGACATGTAGATGAGAAAATGGACAGTCAAGGCACTAGAAAATTGTCTGTTAGACATCAGCTATTTTTTTCACATTCCAGAAGAAATGTGTTTCACCTTATCCAGTTTGTAGAGTTCCCTCAGTTACATACTACCCTTTTTATATTTAGGAGAAATTATTAATTATTTCTAAATCCACTCTCCTGGCTGAATATTCACAGCCTTTGTACATTTTTTTCCCTACATTCATCTCTCCGAGCCGCTAAGAGTCTGCATTGCACTCTGATCTTGGAATGCATTATAATCCTCTCTCTGCTGTAGAGTCCAGGCCTAGATATACCAAAGTGAGACTTAAGGAGGGATTAGTGAGCATTTTGCTTCGAAACCTGAATGATGGCAATCACAGGCTTCATTAGTGGAGAAAGAAAACATTAAGACAATAGGGGCATGGTTAGATTTGTGGTGAGATTTATTTTTTTTTGTACTGCTTTTCTACAGCTGCTGTTTCTAGAACTTGTCTATAATTTGACACTATCAAAAAAAGAGGATGTCTCCTTGCTGCTCCCTTTCACTCCTGGCTTATGAAAACAATACACCTAATAGTTTATTATGCAATTGCAATTTCAAATAGCTTCCTCTAAGAACTGAAGAAATATTTCACCCTCTATGCAATTCTGGTGCTCAAAGATTGTCCTTTAGCTGGGGAATATTGATTTGCTATTGTTTAGGCCCCAGCGGAGTGCTTCTTATCTCTACGACTGCATTTTGGTTAGATGAGAGTTGACAGAATTCAGATTTAGTTAAGTGAAGTGTGTCAGCATTGGTAAAATGTTAAAGAGTGAGAACAAATGGGATATTAACCCAGGAAATTTTGTGTGGATTTTGTGAAAAGAAGGCATTTCTGGAATCAAGACCTTTGTAGTGTAGATTTGCAGATGATAATTGTTAAATTCCTAACTAAGTCTCTTTGTGAATCAAAGGAAGGAGTTTTCTCATGTTTTATACAGGTTAAGTCATAAAGCCAGCCTGAAATAGAAAACCATTCAAACATTAAACATTAAGGGAAGAATTACATCAAATTTGCTACTCTGAATTTTTTTCTTCTTTGTACTTTACTGTGATTCTTAATTTTGTCTTACAATGATTCTTTGTTATTTTATGTATGCACATAAAATAAAAGCAAACAAACAGTACACAAAAGAAAGCCTAGGATGACTGATATTGTATAAACTAAAATAATATATACATATATGTACATGATGATAAATAGAAGGAAATACACCAAATGCACTAATTATGATTGTTATTAATAAACAATGAGGTTATAGACTAGTTTTGCTTTTCTTCTCTGTATCTTACAATTTTCTTTAAAGATTGTAAGCATGTGAACTAGGATTTTTCAGTCGTGACATCACCGACATTGGGAACAGAGGAATGCTGCAGTGAGGGGCAGTCCTGTGCATCATGGCCTCTAGCCACTTGATGTAATTAACATGTCTTACTCCAGTGTTATGACGAGCAAGAATGTCTTTAAGCATTTCCAAATAGCAGCATCATGGAGGTTTAAGGAAAGTTTAGTTCCCACTGAAAACCACTTACATACAATGAACCAGTATTTTCTGTGTGTGTATATGTGGTGCATACTTGTACATGTCTGTATGGGTACACATGTTATGAAGATGCATGTCCACAAGTGTGAACAAGAATGTGGAGACAAGAAGACGATCACATGTGTTCTTCAGGAGCTGTTAACCATTTTTGTGTGAGCCAAGATCTCTCACTACTCAGCAGGCTAGGCTGGCTAGAAAGTGAACCCAGGGATCTTTCTTATGCCTTCTCCCAACAGGGAGTACATATGTGATCTTTGGGGTCTGAGCAAAAGTTTCCTTTCGTGGGGGTTTTCTGGAATTTCTCTGGTAATAAATGATTGAGAAGATATTAATTCCCTACATATTAGGAAAACTGAGAACATAAAGGATTTCTTATAGTTTCTAGCACACACTTATTATATGTATGTTTGATAATGAGAAATTAGCATCATATAAAATTAGTCTTAGGCACACAGACCTTCTCTACTGTAAACATACTTGTGGGCTTTCAGAAAAGCAGAGAGAAAAACAAAGGAGATTGGATAGAATTTGAGATGCTCCCTACTTGTAATTTTTGGAATTAGGACTAAGTCCTGTTAAAGACTCACTATCCAGCAGAGGTGCCATCGAGAAGGCCTCTTCTCTTCTGGAAGATCTCTGTAATGAAGGGTTAACTGAGCAGAAAAGTGCTAGCCCTGTGCTGGCTCCAGGGAGGCAACCTCTAGGCCCTTGGAATATTTTGTCTGATAAGGGTATCTTTGGATACCTGAGACCTTGGGCCAAGGCAGATAGTTTATGCTAACAATGCAGGCTACAGTAGAGGCCTTGAGTCACTCACTATCTCTGACCACTAGAGCAGTTGGAGACTGAGTAACTAAGGTCAAGCATTTGAGTGCGTCAAACCTTCGGACAGACTCCAAACAAATGCTGTGTACTGAACTCAAGAGAGCTTTCCTGCTGTCCTTCTTGAGTAGCCAGTGTCTTTGGATCCAAGGGGATGTTGGAACCCAAGGACATGAGTAGGGACAAGTTTCCCTGCAGACAGAAGATTCAGCCTACTTCAGGAGATATCTGGCCAGAATCTTCTACCCTTAGAGTTCGACCTGTGGCTGCATTCGACAGGATGTCTTTTGACAGGTAAGTAGAACAAGAATGTATCTTCTAACTGCCTTTAATTTTCAGGACATTTTAAGCAGTATTCCTGAACCACCTGCTATGCTTTTTGGCCTGTCCACGTTGCTGTTTTGTTTTTATAACAGAGTGAATGATTTTGGTGTTACAAAGTGAATCTTTTAGCTTCAAAGTACATATGTCTTCATGTGAAAGAAAAACCCAAATTTGGGAGAATGCAAGGGATAATGACTTCTGGATTTTCTGTTCTGTTTTTGTTTTATTGATTTTTATTGAGCTCTACATTTTTCTCTGCTCCCCTCCGTGCCTCTTCCCCTCTTCAACCCTCCCCCAAGGTCCCCATGCTCCCAATTTACTAAGGAGATCTTTTTCCACTTCCCATGTACATTAGATCTATGTACGTCTCTCTGTTCTGTTTTTTAAGAACATTCTTGGCTATGTATGTGGATTTTGGACCATATTTTACTTGCTGCTTCTGTAATGACAACTGTACTTAAGTCAGTCAGGGTTCTGTCTTCATTTGGGTTCTTTTTTGTTGTGGAGAGGGGAAGCCACACACACAAAAATAATGAGCTATGATTTCCAATAATTCCACCATGGAGTTGAGACAGGGAATCACACCCTCATACCTAAAGCAGGTGGGGATATCAACATTGTTCATGGGCTTCTCCCATCTATGACCAAGCACATTTTCTAAAGATAAAAGAACAACAATGAGGACCCTAACAGAGATATACATAGATCTAATCTACATGGAAAGTAGAAAAATACCATATCTCCTGAGTAATTAAGAGCATGGGGACCTTGGGGGAAGGTTGAAGGGGAGAGGAGGAGCAGGAAGGGGAGCAGAGAACAATGTAGAATTCAATAAATATAAAAAAGGACAAGATTTTTTTATTATGTGACCTGTTCTCTCTCTGTGTCTCTTTCTGTCTGTCTCTCTGTCTGTCTCTGTGTGTGCGTGCATGTATAATTTTTTTAAATTCAACTGTAACTGGTAACAAATGAAATGCACAGAGCTTAGGTGCCTAGTTTAATTAGTGTGTATAATTTTATCCACCCACACAGATAACCATCACTCAAAGCAAACTTTGATCAATAACGATATAATAGAATTTCAAAATTGCAATTTAAAATTTTCTAGGAGCCATGTTAGAAAAGGTAACATGAAATCAATTTTAACGCTGTATTTTAACCTAATATTCTTCTCATTATCTTTTCAACATGCAACACAAAAGTTACATCAAGAATTTTCATTTTTTGTTGGTGATTTTTTTGAAGCACGGTGTATTTATATCTCATCTGGATGCAAACTTTTGACAATCTAGAACATAGAATGTTCTTTGACAATCTCTGAAAGGGGTATAAAATGAGAAGGCTCTGAATGTGTAAGAAAGTGTTCAAAGAAAATATTTCCTATGGGTGCCTCCTTCTTAGCTGTACTGAGTACCCACTCACAGTTGGTAGAAGGAAGATTCTTCCTGGTTGTTCTCAAGACTAGAACTATAAATAAAGTCTCATTCCCTTCAAACTGTTGTCTGTCTTCATCAGCCTCATTACATTCTGCCTCTAATACACCTGGCTATCACCAAAACGATAGCGCAGTAGGCAAAATACTTGAACAAGCACAAGGACCTTAGTTTTGGGGCACTGTGGCTTATGTATAACCTCAGAACTGGGGATGGGAGATAAACATGTTCTCTAGGGTTTTCTTACCACCCAACCTAGCCAGTCTGGTGTACTCTAGTTTATTAAGAGACCCTGTATCAAAATAAGATAGATAGGAGTAGCAGAAAACAAGCAGTGTCAACATCTGTTTACACATGCAAACAAGAAAGCATATCTATAGACACATGTGTATGCAGAGAGATATGCATACTAATACACATCAATAAATACACACTCACAAAACTGTCTCTCTTTGGTAAATATGGGACATTCTCTGAGTGTTTCCACAAGAAAGACAATGACATCATTCTCACTGTCTAATAGCCTAGAGCATGGTGAAAGAAGACAGTTCTGTATATTGTTTTAGGGAATTATCACATAGTTCTCAAGTTAGAGTAAGCTTCTGGAGATTAGATATAGTCTTGAACCGTGCTTTGAACCTCATAAAGCAAAGAAGTAATGAGAAAAAAGAACAGAAAATAATAAAGATAATAACATAGTCACATTGAGCCAATTGTTTTGCCTCTCTGAGCCTTCTCTTCATCACTTTATAAAACACGGTCACACATATTTATCAGAGTTGCAAGACATTAAACAAAATCTTTAAACATTTTTGGAATGACTGCCTCATTCATTCATCTAACAGATATTTTAAGTCATATATCATGTGCCAGATATTAGGGTAGTTGTTAACAATATAGCAGCAAATGAGTGGGGTACAATCCATATCACTACAATAATTCATGTCTTCATAAGGGGTTTTGTTATTATGAGTGGAGGCCAACATGGGAATGGCCATGGAGCATTTGGGAAAGGATGAGATGTTGAAGTCACATTTTCCTATGCTTACAGGGAAAATGGACTGGAGGTTGTTGGAGGATTAAAATGAACACCTAATTATAAGTAGTATTCATTCTGAAGTGGTCTAAAGCTATCACTCTGTTTACTAATACTTGGGATAATTCATGTATATAAATAAAACCAATGTGGGTTATTCTGTCATAAGTATAGTAGGAGAGATCGAGACACTTTGGTTTAATAGGCATGTGCGGAGTCAAACCAGGAATACTTCACTTTTTAAGATCAGGGAAGCTTCCGTATCAGAATCTTGTACCCTAAGCTCACTAAGTGCTTTCAGAATGCTGTTGAGACTTCAGAGCCTTGCTTCTTTGCTCTCTTTCTCGCTCTTCTTCTCTTCTTTCTATTTGTTCTCTATACAAGGTCTTGCCACATTGCTGGAGTTTGACCCAAACTCATAATCCCCTTCCTCTCTTTCCTAATTGCTGGGATTTCAAGCAAGCACAACTGCATGCACAGCATCAGGCTTAGAACAGAATAGATGATTAACAAATGTGTGTTAAGTGACTGGACTATGCTTTTGTGCCACAGCACCCAACCTAGTTTACCAAAGGCCACCCCGTAAGTCAATACAAACAGAACAGTGTCTGTTCACTGCCCAATAGAGGGTCTCTGACCTGTAAGGGCATTTGGATTCCAGCCTTCTCTCGGCTATAATTTGCTTGTGATCTTGGGCAAATCACTTATCTCCTCTGCTCCTGTTAATCACATGCTATAGAATAGTGAATATTGACTCCATGACCTGGGAGCTCCCCACACTTCTAATTCTGTGATCTTCTGACTCTCAAGGTTCATTTTTTCCCACTCTCTTGGCTCCTGACACCCAGACTTGAAGAAAGTTTTTCAGTCACCTACAGTTTGGAGAAAGGAACTCAAAGCAATTTTCAAAAGAGTATCTTGTCAAGAGTTCTGGTGGAGCTGTCTGATCCACTTGTTGGTACAAAGGGGGAAAAAAGGGCAGCAGAAGGCTATGATCTCTGTTGGTTCCTTTATCTGTCTTTCATCATTTACCATCTAAGCCCTTGATCATTTCTGTGTCTGATAAAGAGGAAGAATTAACCCCACACTGACCTATATTTAAAAGATGCATCAGTGCATTGGCCTAAAATGTTTCTAAGTTCAGTCAAGATGAAACAATTTTTCCACCTCTTAGCTATATACCATGTTATCCTATTTTTTAAGCACTAGACTTTGGTTTGTCAAGATTTGGACCTCAA
This sequence comes from Dicrostonyx torquatus, assembly GCA_028555095.1. NCBI lineage: Eukaryota > Metazoa > Chordata > Mammalia > Rodentia > Cricetidae > Dicrostonyx > Dicrostonyx torquatus. The sequence goes on along the minus strand of JAQHUG010000400.1, from coordinate 910,006 downwards.
CAGTATAGACTGTTTTAGGATAGTTACTCATTAAGTCCACAACCTTAGGGCAAAGAGCAGTAAGAGAATCTAGGAACAGGAAAGCCAAAAGTCAATGACGATAAGCTCCCCAGTTCTTTTTATTTATTCTATGTAGTATCCAAGTCATCATAAGAAATATGTCTGCATATGTAAGTTTGTATTTTCTTCCCTAGAATACTGATGCAATTTTTATCCATCAAGTTATGCACATACCAATAACCCTGCAATTTACGGGTGCTTGCTATTAGGTTTTGTTTAAGTGAGTGCTTTCCAAAAGTAACCAGCTTTCTTTTTTTTTTTAATTTATTTATTTATTTTTGTTAAAAGCAAAATTTACATTTACTCCCCTTGTTCCCAGCCCTCCCGCTCCCCCACTACCCCACCGCCC
>JAQHUG010000400.1:877358-907118 GCA_028555095.1 Dicrostonyx torquatus | reverse complement strand
GGAGGCATTACCATCCCTGACTTCAAACTCTACTACAAAGCTACAGTATTGAAAACAGCTTGGTATTGGCATAAAAACAGAAACACTGACCAATGGAATCGAATCGAATATCCGGATATTAGTCCACAAACCTATGAACACCTAATATTTGACCAGCTTTCTTTTCATGAATAAACCACATGAGGTGAATTTTCCTACAACGAATTTCAAATAGGGAGTTTTCAGGCTGTAATATAGATGTAGCTGTGGTGGTTTGTGACCATAGCAAGTGTAGGTGTGTGGGTATGAGGCTACACGGTTGTGTATTTATAAACGACTGGAAGCCAGAAGGCAAAGGGAGAGTCAATGGGAGGGGGTTCAGCTCAGTTTCACATCTCTAGCCTAAGGCATTAGATGCTGCTAATTCTTCAAAGACAAAAGATTTGTTTTACAGAAGAAATTCTGATTTGATTAAGATATTGCTTCCAGACCTAATGTTCCTTTAGCAAATCATGCCTACATCCATGATTGGAAATAAACTGCATGTTATCTAAGCATTAAAAAGCCACATGATTTGGAACTGTTCTACAGAAGTAACATTTAGTGTAATTACAGTACATTTAGATTAATTATAGCCCTGGATCCAGGCGCCACCATACTTAAGTTTGTATCAGCATTTTCATTATTAACCCTTTATGGACAAGGTGATCTTTTAGTGGTCCATTTTTGTCCCTTCAGGAAAGATTTGAGTTTTACATAGGATTAGTTCAGAATCCAATTGGGTACTTAGGGTAACCTTTATAAGATTTTGTTTCAAAGGGAATATTTACTTGAAAATTTCTGTTTATGTAAAGAATCTCAAAAATAGACAGAAATTAATTTAGAAAAATGGAAATGGTCATAATGTTAAGTCTGGATATTAACTTGCTAGAAATAGCTTGTGCTTCTCTTTAAATGTAGCTGATACTGAACTTTCATTCCAGAATTTTACACATCTAACCTGGGCTTGCTTCTGTTTACAGTGGGTTTCTTCACACCCCTGTCTTATTCCATCAGTGCTGTGGAACGTAAACAGTGGCAGTTTTCAATTCCATCTTTAAAAGTGGCCTTGGGAACCCATAAATGGTACCATTTGAGCATCTTCATCCCTAGATTTTCAGCTCTTGACAGTAATGATGATTTAATTAGATTATTCATGACTTTTGAAAACATTTAATGTCAAGATTTCTTTTTGTTTTGTTTTGTAGTGGTAGGAGCTCTGTGCACAAAGACGAAGTATCTTGCTCAAAATGCAGAGCCTATAAAAATCAGAGAAGGAATTTAAACTCAGAAGGACCTGACTAGCAACCTGCATAGTTGCCAGTTGCATAATGTTGGCATTACAGTATGTGATGTGAATAAAACCACAAGTTATTGTTTCCCAGTATCCTGGATGGGTGGAAGTATAAAAGGGGATTATTTGGTCATTTTTTAAATAACAAATTCTGTTAAACGAATGAAAGAATACAAGCAAAGGGGATGTAGAGTTTTCACGGCCTTCCTTTGATTTTTCTTTCCCCCTCTATTTTGTTTGTCTAGGTTATATTTTACTTTGCTTAGGATAGTTGTGCAGGCAAGTGGTTCTGATGAAGAAAAAAATGATTCCATAAATTTAGAACAAAATCAATGAGGTTAGATGCTCAAACAGTGAGATGAATCCGTGGGGATGGGGACATGCTGTGTTTTCCCTGATTGGCATGCTGAACCTTTGAAGTCAGAACACAGTTTCTGGGGTGTTGGTCCATACAGTTAGTATTCTCATCTCTCACTTACAGATCTACCTATAAAGCTGCTGTGTCATCAAGATAAGTGACATTTTTTCCTTTATGGCAAGAGAAATATTTAGAAGTAATAGAGAGCATGTATGCTCTTATGAATGTTTCTAAATATGTTAAACAACACTAACAAAAACTTTCAAATCAAATCACCTCTTGATAATGACATTGTAATGTAAACTACAACCTGGAGTTCTTGCAAATATTCCCTTCCTCCTTCCCAGTGAGACAGGCACCAGTTCTTTAGGTTTAATCAGCTAAAGGAAACTAATTTGCCAGAGTCAAATTTATCAATTTAGTGAAACGGAGAGAAATAGCAATGGATAACATTCAGCTTTCTGTTGACTGCATATGACTATTTTTGGAAGTGCTGGCTTCACTGAATGGAAACAACAGAAAACCAGCATCCTAGACAGTGACTGGGAGACAGGGACAAGCTTCTTTGATGATCGATCTTTCATTCTCAACTCTAGAAGATTTCAGTGTGAAAAATTTTGGATGAAGGATAAATATCGGTGAGCACAAAGACTTCCCCTCTAAGGAGATGCATTCATCTCTTGAGAAAAGCTAGTGGCAATTGGAGTTGCTGTACTTCAGATGACTGGGTAGAAGAAATGCCTTATTATCTACCCTGCATCATAGATATTTCTTAATTTAAGGAAGGGCCACAACATGTCGTACTCTGCAGCTCCAATAATTGAGAAGGGTATTATTTTGTTGTGGTATTTGAAAATCACAAAATCAGTGCAAAACTAAATTTAAAATGAACAAAAGATGAATATTTTAAACAGGCACAGAATCTATAACAGTGTAGTTCTGAGTCATATTGGAGCCTAAGGCAAATAAATAAATAAATCCCTTAATTTTGATTTTAAAAATATTGCATTTACTTACATTTCTCTTGATTGAGTTTGTGTTTGTGCATACATGCATGTGTGAGAGAGAAGCAGAGACAGACAGGGAGAGAGAGAAAAAAAGGAGACACACACACACACACACACAGAGAGAGAGAGAGAGAGAGAGAGAGAGAGAGAGAGAGAGAGAGAGAGAGAGAGAGAGAGAGAGATCCTCCCTGTTCTACTGCCATCTTTGGCATTTTTACTGATTTTTCCTTACACCATTATTCCTGGTTTCAGTCAGAGCACTTCCTGGTCTAGATTTCCAGGGCACTTTATAGACCTTCCAGCTGCAGCCATGAGACTGTAATTAATTATTTGGAGTAGCCTCCTTTTTCAGAAGGGCATTACTTTTTCAGAATAAGGAACATATCTTTTTTATTGTTTTTTGCATTTCCAACACTCATGAAAGGTTATTTGAAGACTCAAACATAACTTCTGGTTGTTAAAGACAACAATCAAATGAATTAACAAGTTAAATGACCAAATGAAAATAACTCATGAGCTTTTTAAATCTTTAATAAATTAGCACTCCTAAATTCAACCTTTGGTAGGTCCATCTTGTCCTTCCATTTGGGAATGGAAGTCCTACGGAGATGACCTCACTGGTTCTAGAACATTTTCATTACAAATACCATCTAGAGAGTGTTCTTTGCTCAAAGTACACTGCTGAAACCCACTTCACAGTTTGCCAAATAGCAAAGTGAGGATGAAATCCACTTCCAGAAACTTTCTTAAGCACCGATTTTCCTCATTTTCTTGTGGAAAACTCAAGATTTTCCTCCAACTTCCAAGTTTTAGAACAGTGATGATAGTTTTTCAAGAGTTAGCATGATTATTGAATCCAGTCCTAGATGAATGTGCATTCCTCTTATGTCTGAGACACTTAGGATGACAAATGTACTATCATTAGACTATATTTGGTAACTTATAAAGAAATTAACAAACTGTCTATGCAATTAGAGAGGCATCATTTCTGTGATGCAATAGGAGTAATGAACTGTTTGCAGGATAACCTATTTTCTTCCAAAGCACTTGGCTGTTTTTTCTTCATTAGAGAAAAAACATCAGAATTATTTGGCATCCCATTTTGGAGGCATCTTGACATACCCTCATCTGCCCCTTACCTCCTTACCCTGTACTCTGCAGTTTGACACCATATCCCATTCTTGATTATTTATTTTTACCTGTCTACCTTTTCATTTAGCCCTCTGATATACAGGAAGAGAACTCCCTTGCCTTCTCATTGCCAAAGGCTCCATGATGCTTCTATGCGTAGTTAAACTGTAGCCTCTTCTGAATAGCACTCCTGGCAATCTTGGACATTTTCATACTGTATTTATCACACTCTTCATGCTTCCTTTACTTTACATTATGCTCCCTTTCTATGGATGTGTCTCATATCTGCGTGTTAACTATCTTCCGTGCTCATTTAGTAGATCATCTAGTACTGCTCACTGGAGATTTAGGGAATGCTTAAATTGAGTAATGATCAGATCGTGATCCCTTCTATAATTCTCTTGCTTTGAGTAAGAAGGAAGGTATGTAGAGGTGCTTGCTTTTGAATCTATTCCTTGCCATGGTTTAAAGCAAATGGAAACTTGAATATAACACATAGAATTGAAATCAAGAGACAAGAACATAATGCTTGTTTTCAATGGTAGCATGGGTGTGCTGGGGGAATATTATAATTTTATGACCATTGATTTTAACTAAGAACCCAGCAAGCAGTACTTGGCTTTGATGCTATAGAAATGCATATATATATATATATATATATTGGACCATCATATTAGTAAAGAGCTGAATAACTCTGCTTGGAGGAGTACTATAGAATTTGTGTTTTAAAAATATATTTATGATATGAAAAAGTTCTTCCTTTACTAACTTCTACCTTCTTGGGTTATACAAGTGACTTCAAACGACTTTATTCAGTATTTCCCCATAGGCATCAGTAGCACTAATTTATGAATGTTTTTATTGGAGATAGCTTTCCTAAGAAACAGAGCCAAAAATTTTAAGGTCATTAGCCATAACAGTTTTAAAGATATAGTTATAGCGGGAGGGCCGGGAACAAGGGGAGTAAATGTAATTTTTTCTTTTAACAATAAAATAAGATAGTTATATAAACACGCTAGTTTTACCTACTTAGTTTTCTGCAATCTTAACTTTTCCCATTTTAATTTAATAATGATACAATAAATCTCATATTGATAAGCTTTTTTATCCTAAGGTGTTAAAAAGTCTTTCAGGGTGTGAATGTAATTTAGTAACATATATGCTTGTTCATGAGTTTATGGCCGTAAGAGTAACATTTAACCACATTTACTATATTTCCTCATGTTTTCATCCAGTCAACAAAAGAATTTATTCCTCAGTCACTGGGAAAGTACAAGTCAAAACTCTTGTCAATGAAGTTAAAATGCCATTACGAAAAATATTCTAATAGAATCATCACAGTTTTCACGTCTAATTTATGGGCTGAAGTGGTATTGAGTGGTTAAGTATACTTGTTGCTCTTGTAAAGGACCCATGTTGAGTTCCCAACACTCACACTCATAAACATCTGTAAATACAGTCCCAGGTGATCCAATACGTATTCTGGCCCCACATAGAACACAGACATGCATGCAGGGAAAACACTTGAAAACATAAAAGCAAACATTTAAAAATTCTTAAATTTAAATATGCACTTGCTCCTATCTGCCCTTGTTCTCAATAGCCATTCATTGCACAGCAGTTGCACATCTCACTCAGAACATATAGAGGTAAAATGATTAAAGAAGTTGTTAGATGGCTAGGTTTGAAGTATATGTGAGTATGCATATGTACTATGAAAACTGAGAAACAATTGTTAGATGTGTGTGCATTTTTTAGTAATTTTCTTTTCCAGTTGTCAAGCACTATGACAGAAAATTTACGTGCATTATTTTATGTAATGCTTGTTTTCTGTAAATGACTATTTTTCCCAATGTTACAAGTGGGAAAATCAACCATCAGAATCCCCATTCATTTTGCCTAAGCTTGTTGGTTGATAGAAGGTACAGTTATGGCTCAAATCCAAGTGTGGATAACTTCCAAACTTTGCTATCAACCACTATCTACTGGAAATATCCTTAGATTAACAATATGTCAGTTTCTTCCAAGATTTTTCAGGTTTTGAATACCAGTTTAAATATAACGAAAGCATGAAATGGTTGCTGCATATCAAAACTAGTTGGTTAAGAATATGAATGTAGATAAAGTAAAAAAATTAATAAAAAAGAATACCATGGTATATTTGTTTTATGATATGCATGATTTTATGATTCTGAATGAGATAGAGTAGTGTCAACTCCTAAACATTGGCTGTCTACTGGATATTGGCTGTCTACTTGATCCTGAGCAATAAATGCAGCACTACAGTAAAAAAAGTTACTTTATGACAGACATATTGGTAGCTAGGAAGGGACTTCTAGACTTAGAATGAGTTTAAATAGCACATAAGCTATTGGTGACGTTTCCAATTCCTTGCTCTTTAATGAATTTCTGCATAAAAGTATTCATCCCCAAATACCGAAGCACTCAGTTGTTAAAATGTCTGGCAGTGTTATGATTTAGGAAAATATGGTCATTTCAAGTTCATTGTGCTGTAAGCAAAATCTTACTTTGTAATCTTTTTATTTGCTAACAAAGTCCCAGAAAATCACTACTGTGTGTCTGACATTCTCTAGGCTATATCACACTCCCTAATAGGCACAAATGATATTTTTGGTTTCATAGCATTACTTAATCTATGGAGTTCATTAGTTATCTGTTTCATTGTGTGTGTGTGTGTTATATGTCTCTCCAATATTAAACTACAGACTCCAGGTGGACAAAGACTGTGATTTTATTGCTCAGTCTTTCACTGCACCTGCAATGTTGAATGATGTAGCTGGAAAAGACTAGACAATCGATCAATATTTAATAATATAGGAATAGATGAAAAATAGAGAACTGGGTACATGAGCCACACAGTGGTTTTTAGACTTGATTTATATTATATAGACTCCTGTTCTTAATTCTGCAGTGCCAGCCTAATTCTACCTCTCTCGAGATCTAAGAGCTCTGGGAGTTTATGTGATAGAAGGCAAGTCTGTTTGCTTGGTGATTACAAGAGGACAGATACAATATTTACTAGCCTTCAGAACTCCTGTACAAATGTAGTCCCTTGAGAGGTGCACATAGTCATAAAGCAAGGGAAAAGGGCCATTATCTTGAAGCCAAGTCACACATGCATTGAGGCTGTGACTTGTGTTCCTGTGGTAAGGAGCTCTGGAGTTGTCAAGGATAATTTATGGTGATGCAGATGAGCAGATTTTATTTAAGTACTGTAATTGTTGAAGTAGTTCAAAGTTTAAAAAAAGCAGCACCTGAGTAATATCTTGTTGGCCACTTTTAACACTCTGCTATACTATTGTTTCAAATATTTACATTAAAATATTGGAGTCTTATGTACTAAAGTGATGCAAGAGAGATGAACTAACTAACCATGAAAGCTTCTTTCCTCATGCAAATAGGATTTGGTTTTCTCAAACTTCTACTCATCTTTATGTAGTCCATCATATAACGGTACTAGTAAAACCTTTAAGGGGAAATTTTTAGCAAAATAATGCACTCATTCTTGTTTCTATAGAAACAAGTAGCAATCAGGAGGATAAAGATGTTCTTTCAAGTTTATATGCTAGTAAGGCCTGCTCAGCAAGCCCAAGCCTGCTAGAGGAGCTGAGTACAAGGCCCCCTTGCTGGGGAAGCTCCTCTGTCTGCATGGCTCTAATCTCACTGGCAGTAGGGGAGAGCCAGCTGGAAATCCCTGCTCCTTCACATGCTGAACCAACCAACCAATCATTCAGCACCACAGAACCAGAAAAACTCTGACTTGAAATTTTCTGTCCAAAGAAGACGATAATCAGAAAGAAAACTCAGCATCAGGTGTCAACAGACCTTTAAATGTGCTCCTTGTCATTGAGAGCAGGATACTAGGTGTGTCCTCACCCAGATCACTGATAAACTCTTCTGAGGAAGCGTTTAAGCTTCAGGACTTCATACCAGTCTTCAGCTCTTATACTTTTCCTACTTCCATAAAATCTTTTCTTAATGAAATTAGAGGTAAATGTCTACATTTTCATTTAATTTCCAGAGCTGGAACATTCTTGACAAGTGGATGTTAGCTAAGACAATCAAATTCCAAGATAAATGTTTCCCTACAGCCTAATCAATACCACATCTTTAAAATGATTTCTCCTGTCTTTTAAATGAAGTTGAGGTCAAATGTAATGACAGGATGAAGCAAGCCTGTTTTGCTTCAATCTGACAAGTCCCAGAAGATAGGAGAAATATCCAGTAATAGACAAAAGAGTTTTACCTTTGCTTGACATTTGCTTTGTACATAAACAACCCAGTATATTGACATCTCAATGTATTAGTTGTTGGTAGTCCAAAACATGACACAAATTTAGATATTATTTCTTTCTGCTTACAAATATATATTTAGAGTATTTATTGCAGTCTTTCCTTGCAACTGGCAGAGCAGAATGAATCATTCTAAAATACAAGCTTCCTAAGATCTGAAATATGTCACAGAAAAACAGAAGGCACAAGGGGACTGGATTGTAAAATAAAACATCACATTTCACACTCTATAAGTTATAAATACGATAGAGTGGCATTAATAGGATGCTATATCAAATGTGTAGAAGATAACTACATTCTGTGACCAGGTATTAAGAGCTGTTTGATTTCCTGGAAACTGTCTTGTGAAGGCAGTGTTGTACAATGTGGTAGCCTATGGAGTCCCTTTTCACTGACTGTGGGAGCTCTGATAAATCACTTCTCCTCTGTGACTTTAGTTTCTTTATCTCTGTTAAAGAATGATGATGATGGTAATGATAGTGATGGGGTGATGCTTAGGAGGTGAAGGAAGAAGATGATGGGTCATATGACTATCAGCTTTAGATAAGAATACTCTAGCCATAAGAAGTATGCAATATAAGGCTTGTTCCTTTCCACATCTCTATGAAAAAAACCACATTAGTACTTTACTTTTATCAAGGTTTTAACTCTCATCTCTCTGATTTTAAATGAGACCTAAAGTTATGCTAAAGCATAATTTGACAGAAAGAAAACTAATTTTCCTTAAATGAAAGACACATATTTAATCAATAATGCCCCACATACCTGCAACACAATTTATTCCAACAATTTTTTCCTCTGGAAGCAAAATTAGGACACAAAATCATCTTTCAATTAAGATTAAGAAACTTAGGTTTTCTCTGACAGAACCAACGATTTTCTGAGTCTCTGAGGAGATTCATACATTTGATCTCTGGGGTGAAGTCATTATATCATTATGTGGGTATTCCAAAACTTTGTATATAGGGGTGAGTCTTGGTTGCCTAATGAAGAGCCTCTACAAACTGAGGTCAATAATTATGTATTTTATAAATTAATGAAACTATTGTTAAGTAAAGACTATAATGTTTACCGAACAGTTCTCAATGAAGATATTCTGTGATTTTCTTCTCTAAAGAACCTGTGCTATGTCAGGCCACATGTAACATATGATAAAGAAATAGCCATCAGTGACGTGGAAAGAACCATTGTCTGCATCTCACTCACTTGGTTGATAGGCACTTATACACACTATTTTTTAAGGGTAGGCTATCTTAATTACTTTCTTTAGTACTTATATTTAATTTTGTTTTTGGAGGCAGCCTATAATTTCTACCAACAAAAATAGCCTGGTATATGTTTCTATTGACCTGTAATTCTCAAATTGTCATTGTCATCTTTATCAAGCATTCTATGGTAGTAGGGAGGCTGCTTGTTTCCTGGCTGCCCGGGAGCTCAGGCTCCTGAAATAATATCACAGAAACTGTATTAATTAAATCATTGCTTGGCCCATTAGCTCTAGCTTCTTATTGGCTAACGCTTACATCTTAATTTAACCCATTTCTATTAATCTGTGTATCGCCACAAAGCTGTGGCTTACTGGTAAAAGTTCCAGCATCTGTGTCCGGTGGGGCTACATGGCTTCTCTTTGACTCTGCCTCTGTTCTCCTAGCATTAGGTTTAGTTTTCTCCCACCTAACTCTGTTTCCATATAGCTCTGCTAAAGGCCCAAAGCAGTTCCTTTATTAACCAATGATATTCACAGCATACAGAGAAGAATCCCACATCATACTATGAACTCCACTACCTGTATACTATTACCATGTCTACAGAGTTACAAATTCTCATCAATATGGTGATGATGAAATTTCATCATTGAATGAAATGTCTTCATTACTTGACTGAGTTTTAGATGGGAAGGAAGTTGTGATTGATTTCTTGGTTTATTGAGATCACAGATGCATCACTTTGGCCCAAGTGATTCTAATTTTGCATCTACTATGCACAGAGTTTAAGACTTGAAATTTCTTTATATTTATATTCAATAAGGTCAAAATGAGAATCTTTAGAGGAGAAATGTGGAAAGTATACTGTATGTCACTACTTTTCAGGTCATCTGGATATGCCAATGTAACAGGAGCAGTCAGTGGAGACATAGCAGCTCTTCATTTTATGTGAGATACAGGAAGTTCTCCCTCTTTATAGTGCTTGGAGTTTTGTTACAGTTTGTCATGGATGCTCAAATAAATCCTCAAAAACCCATGTGTCTTTAGAACAACAAAAAGTTTATAGTCTCTCATTAACTGTGCTGTCTTTGAAGGTGCCAGAAAAGATGTTTCCCATATCAGTATCCTAGCTTTGGGTAAACTGAGTAACCCAATACCTTTACACAGCTGTCTTCTTGTGTATTCATGTAGTCTTTCCTGTGGGACTGCTCTGATCATCTCTGTATTCAATGTTCAGTTCTGAAAGGACACTAATTTTCTTCAGTTAAGGAATACCCTCATTACCTCAAGCTAGCCTGTGCAGCTCTGTATGGTCCTCTTTCCAAATAAAATCACATTCTGAGATTCTGAGCATTAAGACTTTGACATATCTTTTTCTTTTTGCTTTTGTTAATTGAACTTCTTCTTTAATATTGTCATGCCTGTATAAAGTGTATTCTAGTCAGTCTTATCTCCCATCCTTATTAACCCACCTCCTATAATACCTTTCCAGCATTAATGTCTTTTTATTTTTTTCTGATCTAATCGATTTAAGCAGGATCATCTGTTCAACTATGACTTTGGAACTTTCTACTGGAACTTTGTGGGCTTGCCAGTGGGCATATATAACTTGAAGATCATGGTTTTCCCTCTCCCAGAGCTAATAGTCCTCTATTGAAGGATAAGGACCCATGAACCCTGCCTCCATCCACAATTGATTGTTGACAGGGCCACAGACATTTCCTGTAAATCTGATTTATTTTTTTAAAAAATGGAATATGACTAAGGAAGTCACAGGTGATAGTGCGGAACTTACTACTCATATGGGTAAATTGAGGTAATGTCAACTGCCTTCTGTACATCTGTGTTTATATACATAGACAAACGCTGTTCCAAGCCATAACCAGAGGAGCCTCTTCCCAGTGTACAGTGGTTAATGGAAAGACTCACAGCTACTGAAGCTACAACAAATTAGAACAGCTTAGTGCTCAGCCATATCCTCTTATGATGGAACACAATTTCATACAGTTTAAAACTTTATCTCTGATTAGATTCTTTCTAATTATTAACAATGATTATAATCATAAATAAGTTCACTTAAAATGAAAAAAGCATGTGACTAGATATTATATATATATACAAATATATAAAATAATGTTCACTATCTTATGAGGGAAATGTAAATAAGAAACATAGTGACATATTACTTCACATTTATAAACGTGATTATGTTCACTAATACCCACATTTGTAGTGTCATTGGAGAAGTAAAGACTATGAAATACTCAGCTTGTATGAAGACGAAAATCCTAGAGCACAGTGTAGCCACTGCAGAAAACAAGTTAGTGTTCCATAAAATATTTATACATGGAGTTACCATATAACACATTTCTACTTCTAAGTATAGATCAAAGGCATAGGCCTTCATAAAAGGTAATATTAAGCTATTCATAATAGCATTATTTGTAGTAACCAAAAATGGGTGTAATCTCCAAAAGTGATCACCTGATGAATATATAAACAAATATGACTTTTCTATGAAATGGAGTTTATTGAATCACAAGAGGACCAAACTATCAATTAAAGCTTCATTATATATAAACCTTTAGAGTACAATAGTAAATAAAAAAGACAAAGTATAACATATTGTAAGTTTTCATTTATGTAAAATATGCAGAATGGGAAAGATACATTGAATGTTTTCAAAAGTGTAGGGAGATGTATTATAGCTTAATATTGTTCTCTCTCTCAAGAGTGTAGTATAGATGCATTATAGCTCAGTAATGCTCTCTCTTTCTCTCTATCTCTCTCTTACATGCACACTCGACACTGTCACTCAGTATCTTTAACACTCAGAGATGATTCACTGAAGCATTAACTAGATTATTGTTTACAATCAAGACCAACAATTCCTCCCTATTGAGGAGTATTTTATCACAAACATTTGGAATTCCTGCCACATGGTGTTATTAAATATGAGACAAACTTTAAAAATTATTAGGAAAATTATGGTGGAACACAGTAATCACTCTATTTTGTAAGAACTGCCTAGTTTCATGGAAAAGAAGATACATGAAAAGGTTTCAGTACTGAGCCAGTTTGCAAATTCGATCAACACCCCAGGTTTTTCTGGCTTTGGTGATGGACACATTAGCCATCCCTACTTCCTAGAGCCTGAGGGTTCATTCTCTTTAGCACTGTTACTAAGGGAGAACACATCAGATACAGGATGTATGTAGCTAAAACAGTTCTCTGAATTTAGGTCCCACATGGAGGAAATTCTGCATGTAACGATAAGGACTTGAAACTTGAAACTGTAGAAAGACGAACATTTCCTGTGTGTTTTCAAAGCACAGTAGTCAATACTAAACATTGATCTTTGAAATGACATTAGAAACACAATTTCTATCTGTAATATATGCATGCAAAGTACATTAACATTAGAATCTATATGCAGCCAAAATCATGGTTATTTTCAGTTATGTATTGTTTTTCTTAAAAATGAGAACAAGGTTAACTTTGCAGTAAACAGCGCTTCAAGCTCACATCAAACATTTAAGGTTAGTATCTCATTTTCACGATATGGGGAATGTTAATATTTTTTTAGTTTTGTTTAAATAATACACATATTTTAAATTTTATTTTCTGGAAAATAAATGTAAAGTATGGGGCATGTGTAGTATTTTGTGTACTGCAAAAAAAAATCTGGATTTAAAAAGAAATTAGTGTTAAGTGTCATGCTCTCGTCTGCCTGTGAACTAAAAAGCACATGGTAAAATTTTATTTTTAGCACTCCAAATTGTAAAGCTTGGGGAGATAATTTTTTATTGTGATTATTTCATAGGACATTCTGATGAGTAGGAGACAGAATAAGTCAACACTCTTTTGAACAAATAAATACAGGAGTCATATGAAGGATAGTAGATATTTGTCCCAATCTATATTTCCTGTAGCAGCATCATAATTTATGATTACCTGGATCATCCAAAAGTGAGCAAGCAGTGTACATTTAGAACTTAACACAATACCAGGTGTGGCAGTGCATACCTTTAATTCCAATACGCAGAAGGAAGAAGCAATCAGATGTCTTTGAGTTCAAGTCCAGTCTGACCTACCATAGTGAATTCTATGCTAACCAGGGCTATATAGAGAGATCCTGAATCCTGTCACACACACACACACACACACACACACACACACACACACACACACACACACACCAAAAAAAACCCCAAAAACAAACAACAAAGAAACAAAAATTATACGAAATTGTTTCATTCTTGTTTAGGTCCTGAAAATTGCTACTTTTCCTATACTATATTGGTCATTCATGAAAAGATTTGGTCCTCTATAACAACTTGTTCTTTCTTGTCAATATATAGCCAATCTTCATCAATTGTGTATGAAATGATTTGATAAGATATATTCATAGCATTCAGCTCCCTTGCACCAGTGACAAAGGAAAGGACTAGGACTTTGTACACATATCTTATTGAATAAGTCAGCGTGGGTGTTTACAAAATCAAAGCTATTGAAATCTTCATTATGATTCACAGTCAGTCTCTTAGACATAGCATCCCTGACCACTGCTCTAGATCCAACTGCTTTGTTCATTCTCAGTAACATGGAAATTTCTCTGAAGAAAAGGCCAAGATCCCATCCTATATCTCAGGAAGTTACTTATTCTTATTGGGATCACATTGTTCTACTCAGGGGACATGACTGGAGGTTTTATATTGGCATAGGGATAATGGGTTGAATTTGGAATGCTTTTCTACTGTTATTGTGATAAAGAAAGTCTGGTAACTGGACAATTAGCACTTGGTAGTTTTGGTCTTATACTCATCTGCTGACATCTGGCATTAGCCATTTCTACTCACTAAGTACTGGACCATGCCTTATCTCATCCTGTACATTAAGCCTCAGAAGAAAAAAAAAACAAAGAAGTTACATATTGTAGCTTTCATTTTATGGATTATGAAATAGAGCCTGAGATTCCTATAAATATAAATAGTCTTATTATTTTCCTCTGTTAAGATAGTGTGCATACCCATACACAAACACACAAACTCACAATAGTGATAGTGGTGTCTGTTTGTGTGTGTGTGTGTGTGTGTGTGTGTGTGTGCGTGTGTGTGTGTGTGTACACACCTGTGTAACTGATTATTGCGCACAATGTCTGGGAGATAAAAATTGCTTAGGAAGGAAGATTCATTTTTTTTTTGTCCTGCCCAGTGCTGAATATTTTGTCAATGTCTAGTGGGTTCAATAGAGAGTTGTTAAATTGAATTAAAATCTCACTAAATAAATTTTACAAGTGGCTTTCCTTCTGCAATTAGCTTTCTGACAATACGGGTGGTAAATGCCTGATGGAATGAATAATATATAATAAAAGTTGTTTATTTGTGGAATGAGCATTTATCATTATTTTTACTCCTTTCCATCAACTTTTAATTCACAAAAGGCTCACAAGTTAACTATGAAGACATTACATTACTAAATATTGAATAATAATTATAATATATGATATGTTTTCCTTTCAATTGCCAAATAAAGTTTTCATTATGTTTTAGATAATTGGTACATATCATTTGATTTTTTACTTTGTTATCATTTGTGGCAGGTGATTACATTTCTACAGGGTATAATTTTTATCACATTGTTTTGAAATTTGATTGCAAATTATGCAGAAAAGAATGCAGTGTATTCAAATTACTTTGAATTTCTCAGATTCTTTGCTTCTGAAAATTTTACCCTTTTTTCTCCTCCCTGTAGGTATATGTGAAATAAGGATTCAGAGTTGAGGACATCCAATGTTAATGTGACTTTCTTTACATTACCAACTTAGGAAATTTAGAATTTGTACTTTGGAACTTGCACTTGTGTCTGCTTGTAATAGCTACATCCAATAAAGGCAAGGTATGAACAAAAATAAAAAAAAATATACACCAAAATTGAACATATATTGAAAATAATGTATTTTATTATGTACTTTTTACCTAGTATTATTGTTGTTGGAGGTTGCTCATTTGTTGCCAGCTGCCAGCAAAGATTTGGTGGGCTCTGTCAGAAGCATCTGTCTCTGTGGCAGCTACATAGCTTCTCTCTGGTTCTGCCTACTCTTTATATATCTCTTCCAACCTGGATATATTCATTGGACAAATCATCTTTATTTATTAACAAATAAAAGCAAAACATAGACAGAAGGACTTCCTACACCATATTACAATGATATAAATAATAAATAGGAATATTATAAGATTCTCTGACTCCTGAAGGAATTCAGTAGCATGTAGTCTTTAGCTCTCTAACCTGTCTGTGTAACTAAACTGATAATTTTTCTTTGTTACTCTGCTATGAGATTAAAACTGTGAGTTTCACTATGACAGGAAATCCGTAATGGTGTGCATGTTGCTTGATAACAGACAGACCTACTTGCTTCTGCTTTGATAATATTATCTATAATGAATGAAAATAATGGCCTGCATATATTTTAGTTACTGTTGTATTTAGGGTTGGAGCATACAGCATCTGGGTGCATAGTCAAAGTTTGTCATAATAAATTGATTATCTGGTTTACAAATTCTACAATGATAGCCTTTGAGGCAACAGTGCTTGAAATGAGCAGGGTTATATTCAAGGAAGCCAATTTGATTAAGAAACAAAATCCTCTAAGAAGAAAAAATGGAGTATGTAACTATACTTAACAAAGTTGTGATGATATTACTGTAAGCAAAACTCGTGAATCCCCTTATTTCTTTTTGGTTCTTCTGACTTTTAAATAATAATGTTTAGTGCTATTCGTAATGGGGTTCAGTACTTGAAGGGAAAGAGTTTCTTATTTAGATTTATCCATGCACTCTGTTTAACAGTTATTCCTTTTATAATGGAATGTTGCCTTTCCCATCATTCCTTAGGGCACACAGGGAGAATGACATGGACCTCTTGAATAATTAATATGGTTTTTAGAACAGTAGTCATGGAAACCCAAGCAGTGTCACACATTTGGATTATAAGATTTAGGCACATTTTGAATACTGCATTTATCTGAAAGAAGTAGCTATCCCCCAAAGACAAAAGCATTTTCCCCCAATTCCCCTGGTTTAGTGAAATGAATATAAATTTATAGGTATGTGGAACTAATCCATGCTTCATGATAAAATCATTTTCATATTTTTGTGTTTAAACTGCTTAATAGAGTCCCATTGCTCTGTATTTGAATTCTTTATTTAATTGAGATGTTTTCACATGCAAGCTTCTATTTTCTTTATCTAAAGTGGTTTAGTCACAGGTTATTACTTTTTTATTAAAGAGAAAATGTAGAACTTAATTTACAATAGAAGAGCACAGACCACTCACTGTCTTGAGTATCTCTAAGGTATCATATTCTTTCTAACATCATTGCAAACCTCTGATCATATTAAAATGTAGGATTTGTGAGTGCATTTAGACAATTGTGAGTGGTAAAGAAAAAAGCAAAAGTGCTAATATGAAGTTTCCAGACTTGCTCTATTAGGCTATTTTATGGTCCTTTACTTGTCTAAAAAAGGTGCCTTTACAGAATTAATATTGTCATTACCTTGGAGGAGTGTGTATGTGTGTGTGCACACATGCGTGTGTGTGTGTGTGTGTGTGTGTGTGTGTGTGTGAAGTCAACCAGGCAATAGCAAAAAGCCATCACCCAGTCTTCAGTAACAGTGTACGTGGATAGAATAGGAATAATTGGAAGTTATTTATAGAGTCTAAACCCTCTGGTTTCATAAACCATGCAATGCTGTTATTTGCTCAGGTTTATTTCACAAACCACTGTATGTCTCAGACTCCCAACTCCCTGCTGTCCTAGACGGAAGAAGGGTGATTAGCAGTGATACCATTAACAAATTAGGCAAGAGGAAAAGGGAAAAAGAAAAAGACCTGTGTTCATTATATCTGCCAGTTTGCTGCCTATTTAAAACTCAGTTTCTCACAACAAATTGCAGTCTCATGGATAGTATCCCATGTTTGAGCTGTTATTCTGTATATTCTTCCTTGCCAAAGACACTGAATACTGGGCATCCTGGGAGACCTGCATTCTCTTTCAAATTCCATACGTGCTTTCTGATAAGCACACTCAAAAGTGTTATTGTGTCTTTCTTCAAAAGCCTTTCCATCCAAGCCCTGTGTCTCACTTGCATCAGGTACCACCTACTTTTCTCCTCTGGGGCTATGTGTGCTTTCATTAGGATTCTGACTGCATCGCTGGCCCAGTGTCCTTCCATCTGTTGATAAAGCTGCAGCGCCTTGGCCATGCTTTTTGGAATTATCTAGCAAAAGGACTGATGCTTCAGCAAAAGCCTCAAATTCTTTCTCTGGACCCTGGGTTGGCACATTAGCTTATTAATTTTAGTTGTTCATGTGTTACACTTAATTTAGTTGCTAGCCTTTAATTTTTTGTGAACTGACTCAGAGAATTTCAAATATCTTCAATTGGATGTACTCTTTCGCATTCTGAGCTCTAGGATTTGCAAGGCTGCAATGCTGGGATTCTGAAATTTACCTGTATATGAGGCCATGTTCTCTTATGCTTCTACTTTATTTTGTATGCTGTCTCTTTAATATTGCCTGTCACTGTTTCTTTCTATAGTTCCACAGTTTCTTCATTCTCTGTAATCCTCTTTTTCCTGGTTTATTGGCTTGAAGAGTGTTCTTCTTTAAAAAAAAACATATTTATTTATTTATTATGTATTCAATATTCTGTGTGTATGCCGGCAGACCAGGAGAGAGCACCAGACCCCCATTACAGATGGTTGTGAGCCACCATGTGGTTGCTGGGAATTGAACTCAGGACCTCTGGAAGAGCAGGCAGTGCTCTTAACCTCTGAGCCACCTCTCCAGCCCTTGAAGAGTGTTCTTTACGGTTATCTCTTACCATTGTGGGATTCAGATCCATCTTGCACCAAATCTCCTGTGCTTTCATGTTTCTCTCCACTGCCTGGGAGGTTCTTGAGGACAAGGAACATATGCTATTTCATCTCCCAAGTGTTTTTGTGCAATATGAGGCTCATATCATGTGTCCTATGAATTTTTCTAGTAATAACTTGGTCCATATTAACTCCTTAAGGAGCTTCAATCTCTTCAACTTCTTGCTTTACATTATTATTAATTTTTGCTTATAGGTATGTCTAGGAAAAAAAGACATGCCAGAGTACATTGAGATGCTGTAACCAACCTGAAATAAATGAAACTCTGACAGACTCTTGTGCTCCTTCCTTTGGCTATCAGGCTATTGAAATAATGGCCCCCAGAAATTGGAATTCCATTTAGCATCTCATGCTGAGAAAAAAAGACTAGGTCCAGGTTCAGTCAGAAGGGGAAGCTTGTCTTTCCAGGCAAGAGCTTTACCACTTGTCAGAATGCCTTCCAGAAGAAACTGAATCCCATATGAGAGGTAAAATCATATCTTGACCTGGATTGCTCAGCTATGTATATCTCTGGTCCTCTACATAAACACTCCTTGAAGATTTTGTTGACAGACTTTAGTCTTGTCTAATTTAGTCATGCGTGGGAGAACAGTAGCTTATTCTATTGCATTGTAAACTTATAGAATTGTGTAGAGGATTAGGAACAAAGCATCCTTTCAGTGATCTAGCTACAGAAAAAAATGAAATAGTAGTCTGAATGAAAATGTTTTTATTTTGATGATTAAGCATTGTAGCTATTTTCTATGTGCCGAATTGAAAACCCAATTATGTCTATAATTAATGACTGAGATGGATGGCTGAAAAAGTCTCCACATTAATTTCCAGATGTCTTCAATATATCTTATCTGTGAATAATACTGGAGTGTGTGTCTGCATGCATATGCAGCTAAAAATTTCCTGAGCTTCAGGTAAGGCCAAACACTGTTTAATTTAGTAAATAACAGGCTTTTATCAGCAGCATGCATAAAACTGCTATACATGGTTTGAAAAGCAAAGTGATTGTTGCCATTTAGGACACCAAAAAGACAATATTCATTGGCAATATGTTAAAATTATGCTATTCATCAGTTATGACCTCATGTAAATATCATTCCATTATATTGTTAAATGCAATAGTATAGAAAGAATCTTCTAGTATTCTAGTACCTCCATGAAAGCTACACTAAAGAAAGTGGAGAAATCGCTGCATACAATATGTAAAAACAGCTTAAAGTAGGCTGATATCTGTGAGTATGCCTGGAAAGCTTGGAAGAACACTTTCAGCTAGGTTTCATGCCATTCAGTCTGCCAAGTGGCCAAAGACACACGCTGAAACATGAAGAATCCTCTGCAGTAAACAACTGTGATGGTCTGGAGTGTTTGGCTTCAGCTTGAAGTGCTGGGATTGAAAGAAAAGGAGGGCAGCATCTTTCCTGTAGTTTCCCTTAACTGATTCTCTTTGGACCTAATGGACCCTCCATTTGTTCAAAGATAGCACGTGGTTTTAAGCTTTCCCAGTGCAAGGCTGGGTTATTTCAAGTTTTCCTACTACAAAGGGGTTCTGTGATTACAAACTGGACTCATGCTTCTCTGTTAGTTGATAATCAAGGTGCTCCTAAGGAAGAATCACTTTTTTTTTTTTTTTGGTTTTTCGAGACAGAGTTTCTCTGTGGCTTTGGAGCCTGCGCTGGAACTAGCTCTTGTAGACCAGGCTGGTCTCGAACGCACAAAGATCCACCTGCCTCTGCCTCCCAAGTGCTGGTATTAAAGGCATGTGCCACCACCGCCCAGCTGGAAAAAACACTACTTAACACTCCAGTTATATCTCAGGGAAGTAGTAGACCTGCCTGGATACACTTGTTCATTCATATTTAGGAGCTTTGAACCTAGTGTTTCCCACTTGCCATATGGCTGCAATTGTTGATAAACCACTGAATCCTTCAAGCTTAGCTTCGGAGCACTTTTAAGGGGATTATCCTTTGGACTGGCACATTCACCTTTAGTAAAATAATCTCTAAATTTGAAAAGGATCAAATTACAATGTGGAAAAAGTAAAAAAATAAATCTATCATTCTCTATTGTTAAAATAATGACTTCTTTCAAATATAGTTGTATAAATGACCAAAAATTACAAAGAAAGCCGACTTGAAATTAATCACAAAAGAAAGAAGCATGAATCTCTGATAAAAGGGTCAAAGTTCAATATAATATAAATACCAAGAAAGATCAACTATATTTTATTATTAAAGCTTATGTTCTTTCTTTTTATTTTGTCCCACAGAAAACTTGTAAGAATGAGGCAAACAATTTTCTTGCACCCCTTACCCAGATTCCTTGAGTGTTAATATGTTACCACACTGCTTTCTAAAGCTTTCTCTTAAATATGTATATGTATGTATATGTCCATTCATGGACATGTGTTTCCTGAACTATTTGATAAGAAGTGATAGACATGCTATTTCCTCACATATAAGTAGTTCAGTGAACTTTTCCTAAACACATTTTTTATTTAAGTATATTTGTCAAAATTAAAAGCTAATATTGATATCAGAGGCTTTAATTATTTATTTTTAGTAATTGATTGAATCAATAATTTTGCCAATTTTCCCAGTGAAGGATGAAAAAATTTCAAGATCATTCAATTCATTTGCTTATAATTGTCTAATTTAATACAGCTCCTCAGTCTGTGTCGATAGTTTGTGGCCTTGATACTTTTGAACAACACAAGCAAATTTATCTTGCTAAATGACCTTCAGTTTGTTCTTCTTGAGATTACCTTCACATTTTGTACTCTTGGAATGAAACGCAGAGGAGGGATCTTGTATTCCCTTCGGTACACTATATCAGGAAGCACACAGGGTTGGTTGTCCTATTACTGTTGATTTTGATCACTTAATTAAAGTGGTATCTAACAGGTTTGTCCTATATAAATTCAGTATTTTTCAGGCCACTGAGATGGCTAAGTGGGTAAAAGAAGTTGCTGCTGAGCCTGATAATCTGATTTCAATCACTAGGACCCACATTTTGGAGGGAGAGAACCAACTTTGCAGGTTTTCTTGTGACTTCTACAAATGCACCATGGGGTGCATGCACACACACTTAATAATCCACCTATCCACTTATACAGTAATCAATCAATAAATTTCATTTGAAGTCAGCATTTTTCTTTTTAGTAATTAATGGGTCTTGTTGTGAGAAATTACTAAGTATCTTGTTGTGAGTAGTTGAGTCTATTATCTTGTTCCACATCACAATCTCACCCATAAACAACTGAAAAAAATATGAAGATGTACAGATTCCCAATAAACATATGAAGGTATATTAACACCATAAGTCATCAAGGAAAACAAATCAAAACAATAACGAAGCATTTCACATAGTTACTAGAATGACCGTGCTCAAAAGGACATGTAATAATAAGTGCTGACACAAAAACGGAGAATGTTTCATGTGTGACTGAAAGGAATGATAAGTGTAGACCCAAATGCAGAAAAAGGTTTTAAAAGAGAAACAGTTCACTTACAAAACCAATCAGCAATTGTACTTTTAGGTATGAAGGTACCAAAGAAACTTGAAAACATTTTCTGACACCAGAATTTTTATACATTCTTGTACATGAATGTTTATAGAAGAATTAATAATGAGCTATGAAAAGTAAAAGCAATTGTCTATTAGCTGACTCGTGGGCAGTCTATCCATGATTTAGCCATCTAGGAAACATGATTCAGTTGGTGAAAAAATAACATAAAACATATATTACAACCTGGAAAACCTTGAAAAACACAGGAAGTAAAAGAAGCCAGCCACGAGACCCTACAGATTGCATAATTTCATTTATATGAGGTGTTCACATTAGGCAAAGTTACCATGACAGAAAGTAGATTAATGAATGTTATGGGGTAGAGAGAGGCAGATGGGGAACAAGTGCTTAATGAGCACAAGGTTTCCTTTGAGGATAATAAAAATTATATAGAATTAATTGCGATTATTGCATAACCTTGTTGATACAGTAAAATCACTAAATTATATACTTTAAACGGGTCAATTATATGCTATATGAGTTGGATCTTAGGAAAGCTGACACACAGAGAACTTCTGCTATTAGTTTTAGCACTCAAGTGATTCCACTGAATCACTTATTATGGTATATGCTCAATGCCAAATAAGCATCATTACAGTTAGACCAGTTTGCCTTTCATAGCACCATTGACTAGAAGTACATACATTTTCCATATATGCACTATCTTCATATGTTTTCATGCATTTCCATATAGCCTTCCCACTATCAATATCTCCTGCTATAGTGAGGGATCATGTTAGCACACCCCTAGCTCCCAAATTTCATAGTTTACATTAGAACCTGGGGTTGTTATTTTGCATTCTGAGTATGGAAACAAACCTATAACATGGAAGCACCATTGCAGCAGTAAACAGAGCAAAAAGCATCCTGTAAATAATGGTTTAATCTTCCACCACTCCAGCCTTAAGTGCTAACATACATCTCTAATCCTTGAACTCTGGGGATAGGGATGGGAGGATGACAAGGCTGGACTGCATAGTGATATCCTTTTTACAAAAAAAAAAAACAAACAAAAAATACCTCATAATTCCTTTTAAATTTATGTTAGATTTCCACCATAAAGCCATAGTATCACCTCTCTCTCCCTATTCATTTATTTCTCTCTCTTTTCATTTACTTCTTACTTTCCTCTTTTTACTGCTTCTCTTCTTCCTCCCTTTCTGATTTCCTTGCATATTTCTCTCTTTTCTCTCTCCTGAATCCATTTGTTTTTCTTACTCTGGATAGTCTTATGTGATTCAATGTACCTATATGCTTTTACTGTCATTGTATATTTTGATGCTAAACGTCTGTACATTTTGTCTAGTAAGAACCCCCATAAGATAGTCCCTATGACACTGTCCTTTTTGACATTCTACTGTTACTCATTATTAGGTAAGTCTTTCTTTGCTAAAACAGGAAATTTATTCTCAGTTCATTTTTTTATTTTCCCTTTTATAGCCTGTAATCAGCTATTTTCCAAGCATTCATTTTCAGTGGAAAATGTTGAGAAACCAAGATCTCAGCACTGAATGTGCCTCTTGTTACTGCTAAGCCCTTTTACTAGAGTAGATCTTGTGGAGCTAGAAAATACACACACACACACACACACACACACACACACACACATATTGAACATTTCAGCTTTTCTTTCATGTAATATTCGATAGATGTGGGCAAACATTGGAAACCATGGGATTTTATTTCCAACTTCAATTCTCACTTAATACCACAGGTTTGCTTCTACCCTTCACTCTTTCCATATTTATAGCTATGAATCCTAACATTGAGAACCTTGGCCCCATTTTTCAGCATATATTAACTTACATGCTTAGTTTTCGAATCCACAGAAAGTATGTTCAGCATGACTAACCCATGGTGCTATGGAAGAAGCTTAATAAAACACACCATTTGCTAAATTCTGTTTTTTACTTTAGCCTAAGGACATTCACTTTAGAAATGTAGAATAGCAACACCGGGGTTACTATTTAGTCCTGTTTTCCTGCACACTCCAATTTAATTATGGTAGTTTAGTCTGATTTATTTATGGTTGAATTTCATTAAAGATTTAGGATTCCTTGCCGATGTTTCTTCTTCTCTCTCTCTCTCTCTCTCTCTCTCTCTCTTTCATTTTAAAAGCGAAGTGGATAGGTGGCTGGAATAGAAAAGGTGGAAAAGACCGGGAAGAAGGGAGGGAGGCTAAGCTTTGGATAGGATGTTAAAATAAGAAAATAATAAGAAAGAAACTGAAAGATAATTTCAAATGTGAAGATTATTTTAAAAAGTATCTTAGTTCTTTCATATCAGCCCATATGTATCTAAACTTATTTTTATTAAGCAAGTCTCTACTAAGGGAGTCTCAAATAATGTATTCCTTTTATACAATAAAAGGCTACTTTACTTTTTACTTGAAATTTGTTCCCAAATGTTAGTATCTAAGAAACATTTTTTTTAAAAATATGGTACCCAATCACTCAGGTAATGTTATTTCCCTTCTCAGATCTTCGATTGGGTTGAAGATTAGATAAATGTACTTAGTTACTTTCTTCTCATGACTTGGCCAATTTATTNCAGGGGGAGGGCAGTGGGGTAGTGGGGGAGTGGGAGGGCCGGGAACAAGGGGAGTAAATGTAAATTTTTCTTTTAACAATAAAAATAAAAAAAATATGGTACCGTGGAGGGCTGGAGAGATGGCTCAGAGGTTAAGAAAACTGACTGCTGTTCCGGAGGTCCTGAATTCAATGCTCAACAACCACATGATGATACACACCCATCTATAATGAGATCTGGTGCCCAGAACACTATATGCATAATAAATAAATTAAAAAGAATATGGTACCGTGGAATCTAAAGGAAACACTAACATCTGAAAAAGAAAAATAGGGAAATGACTGATGTAATAATCGAATAATCCAGCCTTAAGTTTATTATGTCTACTGACCAACTCTTAAGTAGGGCGCCAAGGTTAGCTTGACCTAGTCATTTGCCCCTGGGGCTAAATCAAAAATCACTTAAAAAACTGAATGAAATTTGGCCCCTGACCTTAAAGAACCTCAGGAGATATAATGGGAGAAACAAACCAAATTGGTACATGATAAAGTCAAACCTTTCATAAGTTGAAAAACAAAGTCGATATTCCAGTCCACTAGAAAATTACTTGATTAATAACTGTCCAGGAGCTCAGGCCGACTCTGAGAGCTTATTAGTGAAGAACCCTAAAAGCCAGGCAAAACTGGGAGAGTGTTCATGAATAGTTTAGGGTTTTAAAGTTCTTTGGAGCCCATATGAGTTCATAAAATGAGCCTATATTACTGAGACAATAAGGCTGGAAGAAGAGAGAATATGACTGATTGTCAGTTTTCTATACTTGTATGTTGTCATGTACGATGGTCCTAATACATAAAACTATGTTTGTGTGTAAGGAGCAGAGTTGATAAAGTACATGTGGTCTTAGAATGTTTTCAGGTACAAGAAAATAGATTTTAAAAGTATCAACAACATCATTACTATTATCATTATTAATATTATTATTGTGTGTGTTTGTGTGTGTGTGTGTGTGTGTGTGTGTGTGTGTGTGTGTGTGAGACTTCATGAACGTGGAGTTCATGGGACAAGTTTGTGGAGTTTGTTATCCTGATCCATCTTTATGTGGTTCTGAGGATCTAATTTAAGTGACCAGGTTTGTGTGGCAAACACCTTTAAGCACTGAGCAATCTTACAGCCCTAAAAGTTTGTGGTTTTTTAATTGTTCGATAAGGATTCAGTTTTTATGCACTTGAATGAATACTTTTATTTGTAATTTGCAAATATACATTAACAAGCTTTGAATTATACAGTTACGGATATCTGATGAAGCATCGCTACTCTGCTTCTAGGAGACATTACTGATAGAACTGAGAAAAATAGTGATGGCAAAGGATAATCTCAGCCTCAGCATGACGGAAATACGTCTTAAGCCTAAATTAGAGCTTTAAGCAATAATATTGTACATGTATTCATTTTACATGCTATTAGCTTTCTTTTCTTCCTAAGTATATATTTTATGAGAAAATAATACTCAAATGTTGAATTAGAGTACTGAGTAATGTTTTAATAAACCTACAGTAACACTTCTGAGTTTGAGCTGTCAATCTGCAAATTAAGCAAATATATGCCAAATTCATCTCTCCAATAGAGTACCACATTTGAAACAAGGAATTCTTCAATATTTGAAAAATGGCACATGTGTTGGACTGATAAAACATGACAATATGAACACTTTTTACGTATGTCATAGCTAAATATGATTTTCATATATATATTATAAACACTTTAAGTCATGGAATCTTGGACTTATAGAGCAGGCAAAAATTCTAGAAATTATTGGTCCACTCTGCTCAAATATTGGGATAAATGACTTAGAAAGAGTAATTTCCTTTACCAAGATCACACAGTTCATACAACTTTTCTCCCCTCTTCCTTTGTTTTCTCCTTTCTTCTCTGTTTCTTGCCTGTTTGTTTTCTTTCACAAAACTTTTTTGTATTGTAATCTTCCAGGTGTCAGGTCACATTCTCATCAGTGAAGACCCAGCAATAAACAAGGCTGGAGTATTCCTTGTGGGTAAAACCTCAGCTCAGTGTGTTTAAAAGTTGTCTATGGACTAAAGCTTCCTCACTACAAAATTATTCTCTTAGTAATTCACTGGATGAGATAATCTACTGGCAGAGGTAATTTCTACGTAAAAGACATGGTTATAATATTATAACCAACATTTCTACATTTTAGGGGATATATACAAGATGAGCTATATATTCACTTTCATTATGATGGTGATCTCAAGCCTGAGAGGACCAACCACTCAAAAATTGAATGAGTAATAGGAAATTACTTTTAAATGTATTACTCATGTTGAAAAAGCATGCATTTTAGCATATAAATATTTTATTAAGCAAAGGGTCTGAGACAGCTTTCTAGATTTTATACTATCCAGCATGAAATATTATAAATTTTATAATTGGAAGTTAAAAGGTGATCTCTAAAGCAATGGTTTTTGAGGGGCTAATTGCTACTAGAAAAAGCACACCAATGTATAACCACTTGAGCATAAGAGTAGTATATCTTGAAAAATGCTTCTAGTAAAAGTTTAAGGCGAACTCTTAAAAGGAAAAATCACACTAAAGTTACCTTTATGTCTTAGCCAAGGGAATATGGCTGTATAATAAAATATCAGTGAACTAGATTGTATAACTTCCTGACCTTAAAAACCCTTGAAAATGAGACAGAACCCAGTTGCATGCACATCTATTAAATCAGATTTATTGACTTGGAAATGTGTCTGTTTTTCGTTTTCATGTTAGGATATATATATATATATATATATATATATATATATATATATATATCCATCTCAGTATCTTTACATATCGTATTTTCCTGGAACCCATGTATACTTTGTGTATAGAAGTCTCATACCCAGTGATGGTGGTGGTGCACACCTTTAATTCCAGCACGTGGGAGACAGAGGCAGGCAGATCTCTGTAATTTTGAGGTGAGTCTGGTCTACAAGAGCTAGTTCCAGGACAGGCTCCAAAGCTACAGAGAAACCCTGTCTTGAAAAAAAAATCAAAATAATAATGAAAGCAATCAACGAAAAATAAAAAAAAAAAGATGTCTCATGTGGGCTTGTTGGTTGTTGATATTTTAACTGAGTTTGTGTTTCCTTCAAGAGGCAGTTTCTAACCTAATTTTCATGACAAAATCCATTTTGTTTATTAGCAATAATGCTTTCATTAGGCCTCAAAATGCCACTTGGTTCCATATGGCTGTGGTCAGTAAGAAGCTGAACTAGGCTGGCATTCATAGCAGGTGGTGGGGGCTGGAATGATATCCAATCATACCTAGCCTGGAAGCTCTCTTATTGTGGTAATAAGGCAGTCAGTGTGATAGATTCAGAATTTGTCTCTTTCAACATAAGTGTGATAGAGCATGGAGGTACTGAGAATTATTTAGCTGTGTTGATGTGATTTTTTAAAATTTGTTGTCATTGAAATCATGAATGTTAATTCTGACAGGGTTAATTATTATTATATGAAATTGAAAGCTGCTCCAAACAGACTGTACCTTTTGCACTCTGACAGAATGGGACCTGGCACGAGAGCATCTCTTCATTAATATCCATAACCCAAAGGCTATTCTATGCAGAGTTTGAAAACTGAATCTTGAACTTTCAGGAGTGGTGCAAGAAACCAAGGATGCTGACTGTTTTTCTTCGACAGTTTCAAGAAAACACATGAGCACTTGCCTTGAAAACTCGCCTGAAAGCTGAAATTTTGAAAGGAGATTTTACTTATTTGCATGTTGGCATGTTATTCATCTGAAAACATGTAGTCCTCACTGCGCGTGTAACTGTGTACTCTGTGCAACTGCTACCTGGTTGATTTGCAGAGCCCTGTAATTGCTTACCATTTAGTATGTCACCCAAATGGCTCTGGGGTATGCATTTCTTTCTCGGGAAAATTCTGCCAGCTCCTTAGAAAGTAGGCAATGTTCTAGCAGCCTCATATATAGTACTAAATAGCAACCTGTTACCCCCAAATACATTGCAGGAAAGTAAACTGTGAAGAAATACTGTATAAATAGTACAGCTGTAAGGGAGATAATGGGGGGGGGGCAAAAGTCTTCCTGTTCAATAGCTCTTAATTGATGTGACTGTAAACTGCAAAGGCCACATTAGAAAGAAACCCTACTTAGACCGGGAAGTTGATGACACAGTCGAATGCCACAACAGTGTAACTTATCTTTCAGCAAAGACCAAAGCCTTGTTCCTCAATGGATTAAATGTCAAGGCTATCACACAGAAGTTACCATGCTAAGAAGCACTTCTAGAGCATGAATTTAGTCCCCTGTTAGTATGGGTTATCTGCTCATCATTGCCCCCAAACCTGCAGTTGTAATGACATTGAAATATACTACCTTCCACAGAGAACAGAGCTGATGCTGAGAAAGACAGATCTGCTCTTGGATTTTCCTGGCATCTGAAGAGCAAATGCAGCTAGTAGTTATGAGGAAAAAAACAAAGCAACAACAACAAAACCCATCACTGTGCATTTAGCCCTTCTTTTGTGTCTAAAGAAAAATGTGCAAAGGATCCCACTAAAGCATTCCTTTTGTCTACCTCTCTATCCTGTGCATAGCTGGAATTCTAAAAGTAAGAAACCTGGCTTGCAGGCTTATTCCACTACTGATTATTGTAGGGCTTAAATGAATTATGCTGCAAAAGTACCTCTGTCTTAATGTCTATTTCGCATTTCCTTTCTCCCTCTCCTTCCATCGCTCCCTCTCTCTTTCCTCGCTGTATAATGAATGAAACTAATATATTTTTTCACTGTCTTTGTCAATAAGTACCAAATGAAGTACTGTAAAAGTGCTTTAAATTAAAAAAAATAATAAAACAGCGGGGCAGTGGTGCCGCATGCTTTTAATCCCAGGAATCAGGAGGCAGAGGTAGGCAGATCTCTGTGGCTTCAAGGCTAACCTGGTGTACAAGACCTAGTTTCAGAACAGCTAAGGGTGTTACACAGAGAATCCCTGTCTCAAAAAAAACAAAAATCAGACCAACAAAAAACATGTATGTGTTGTTACTCTTGGAGATTTTATACTATCTATCTCAGTTCTTTATTTAATGTCTTCCAGTCATGATTAGGTCTATCATGGCATGTACTGGATTTATTACACCATTAACAAAAAAAAAAACAACTTTCCTTTTCTGAGAAGATTACACCGTGTGTAATGTTGCTTTCTACAGAAATGACCACTTTTAAGCACTAATTTTATGTACTATTGAGCATTTAGGAAATGAAGAACACTTGAAGAAATGTTTTCTTTTTTTATTATTATTGTTAAAAGAAGAATTTACATTTACTCCCCTTGTTCCCGGCCCTCCCGCTCCCCCACTACCCCACCACCCTCCCCCTGCT
>JAQHUG010000400.1:865711-876518 GCA_028555095.1 Dicrostonyx torquatus | reverse complement strand
TGGGTGTCTGAACTGAACTTGCCCCATAGTTACTTTGTTGAATATCTTAATCGTCACCATAGAAATTTCGCATGATGGATGGAGATAGAGCCAGAGACCCACATTCACATCAGAACAAGGGACTGAGCTACCAAGGTCCATTGGAAGAAATGTTTTCTTTCAAACAATTGTTTCAAAACATGATGTATCATTTCTCATCATAGCCAGATTATGTGCACTTTTCAGCTGACTGTCTCCTTCTCTTCCTCCTCCTCCTTTAGTTTTTGTTTTTTTCTGAAAATATAGCTCACACACTTGTTCCTGCTGAAGGGAATTGCTGGCAATGCCACCTTTCCTCATTAGCTTTGCCTAAGACAGATCCTGTGTCACAGCTGATGGAGCCTTTATGAGCTTTTTAGCCAAATGACTGCTGTTTGCCTCGTTATGTCAGATCTGTGGGCACTCCTGGCATCTCTCTTTATTCCCTGTCTAGCAGCTGCTATGAACCCATGATCAGGATGATTATGAAAATGTGCGCAGAAGCTAGGCAATACCAATTGTCTTTTATTTGAAAAGGCTAATAGGTGCTGTCTACAGTTTATCGTTTTGCAGACAGATTTTTAGAACAGGTTTCACATGTGAGAATAATCACTTGGGTCAAGTACATGGGCACTAGATGTGATTCATGGAAACAGACTTTGGTTTACTATGTAAGAAATTGGCTGCTTAGGGATTGACATCCCCCCCACGCGCGCATGTTCTTTCCTATTGTCCATTTCATTTTTTTCTATGTTGTAAACAAGATCATTTTTCTCTAGAACATGGATAGAAAGTATGTTAAGTCCACATCCTGCTAACAAGAAACAGGATTTTTCTAATGATAAACTTTAACAAGATCTTTCATTTACAGAGCATAAAATCTCAGTTTTATTTTCACAAAGTCTGTGATCTTTGAAATTCTCTGATCCTGACATTGCTGGTTGGCTTCAAGGATTGATCTTTAATGATGTGACTTATGCTCTCTTGTGTTACTGGCCTACTTGTGAGAATCTCGAGAAGAAGGTAAATGGCAACAGATATTGGTATGTGGCCTTGAAATAGAGCTCCCACATATACCTCATGGGAAATCAGCTCTGTAACCTTGGTTTCAATTCCATATATTCTCAAGCACACTTAGGATGTTTTCTGCTTTCTCTCTGAAACCTTTTTAAGTTAAAGCAACATTTCTCCTCTTATGGGCATGTCATTCTCTAAGGAATATCCATGTTTTGTTTTTGCTTTGCCTTTCTGTCCAACCTTTTTTATTATTTCATACTTAGAAACTCATAATCCTAAATAATTTATATCATCAGTACAGGTTGCCCCAGAGTGCTTGGAGCTGATCGCTTTACCAATCCTTCAGGGGAGTACAGACTGTTGAGATAAATGACCTCCCCATACTACAAAACGCTGTACTTCACAAAATTGAAAAATGTAAAAGAAATGGACAATTTTCTGGATAGGTACTAAATGCCAAAATTAAATCAAGACCAGGTGAACAATTTAAATAGTCATATAACCTACAAAAAATACAAGCATTTTCAAGAATATCCCAACCAAAACAGCCAACGGCCAAATGGTTTCAGGGAAGACCTTCTAGTAGAACTTCAAAGAAGAGCTCTTGTTCTCCTCAAAATGTTCCACATAATGGAAAGGGAAGGAACATTGGCAAACATTTTATATGAGACTACAGTTAATCCTGACCTGAAGCCACTCAAAGATCCAACCAAAAAAGAGACTTACAGACCAATCTCCCTTGTGTACATTGATGCAAAAATTCTCAATAGAATACTGGAAAAAAAATCCAAGAACACATAAAAAAATATAATCAACCATGATCAAATCAGCTTCATTCCAGAGATGCATGGATGTTTCAATATATTAAAATACATCACTGTAATCCACTATATAAATAAACTTAAAGACAAAAAACATATGATCATCTTCATTAGATGCTGAAAAAGCATTTGACAGAATCCAACACCCCTTAATGATAAAGGTCTTGGAGAGATCAGGGATACAAAGAACATATCTAAACATAATAAAGGCAATATACACCAAGTTGACAGCCAATATCAAATTAAACTGAGAGAAACTCAGAGATTCTATTAAAATCAGGAACAAGAGAAGGTGTTCACTCTTTCCATATCTATTCAACATAGTTAGTGAAGTTTCATCTAGAGAATAAGACAACAACAGGAGATCAAGCAGAAAAAATTTGGAAAGGGAGAAGTCAAACTTTCACTGTTTACAGATGATATGATAGTATATATAAGTGACACCAAGAATTCTACCAGGGAATTCATACAACTGAAAAACACCTTCAGTAATGTGACAGATACAATATTAACTCAAAAAAATTAGTAGCCCTTCTATATACAAATAATAAATAAGCTGAGAAAAAAATTAGAGAAACTTCATCATTCACAATATCCACAAATAACATAAAATATCATGGAGTAACATTAACCAAACAAGTGAAAGACCTGTTCAACAAGAACTTTAAGTCTTTTAAGAAAGAAATTGAAGAAGATATCAGAAAATGGAAAGATCTACCATGCTCTTGGATAGATAGGATCAACATAATAAAAATGGAAATCCTGCCAAAACCAATTTACAGATTCAATGCAATCCCTATCAAAAATCTCAACACAGTTTTCACATACCTCCAAAGAACAATGCTCAACTTCATATGGAAACAAACAAAAAATCCAGGATAGCTAAAACAATACTGTCCAATAAAGAAAGCTCTTGAAGTATCACTATCCCTGACATCAAACTATATTATAGAGCTAGAGTAATGAAAACAACTTGGTACTGGTATAAGAACAGACAGGTTGACCAATGGAATTGAGTCAACGACCCAGACATTAATCCACACACCTACGAACACCTGATTTTTTGACAAAGTAGCTAAAATTATACAATGGAAAAAAGAAAGCATTTTCAACAAATGGTGCTGACAAAACTGGATGTCAGCACCTAGAAGAATCCAAATAGATACATACCTATCCTCACATACAAAACGCAAGTCCAAATAGATTAATGACCTCAATATAAATCCTACCACCCTGAACCTGATAGAATGAAAGTGGGAAGTAGCCTTCAATGCATGGGTGCAAGAAAGTACTTCCTAAATATTATGCAAGTAGCACTGACATTGAGAGCAACAATGAATTAATGGGACCTCCTGAAACTGAGGAACTTCTGTAAAGAAAAGTCACAGTCATTAAGACAAAAAGGCAGCCTGCCGAATGGGAAAAGATCTTCACCAACCCCACATCAGACAGAGGAATAATCTCCAAAATATATAAAGAACTCAGGAAATTAGACATCAAAATATCAAATAATCCAACAAAACGGGTTACACATCTAAACAGTGAATTCTCAACAGAAGAATCTCAAATGGCTGAAAGACACTTAAGGATATGTTCAACATCCTTAGCTATCAGGGAAATGCAAATCAAAATAACTCGGAGATACCATCTTATACCTGTCACAATGGCTAAGCCAAAAACACCAATAATAACATTCTAGAGAGGATGTGAACTAAGGGGAACACTCCTCTATTGCCAGTGGGAATGCAAACTTGTACAACCAGTCTGGAAATCAGTATGACAGTTTCTCAGAAAATTGGGAATCAACCTACCACAAGACCCAGCGATATTACTCGGGCATATAGCCAAAGGATGCTCAACCACCCTACAGGGACATTTGTACAGCTATGTTCATAGCAACATTATTTGTAATACCCAAAATCTGGAAGCAACCTTGATGCTCCTCAACTGAAGAATGGATAAAGAAAATTTACATTTACACAATAGAGTATTATTCAGGGGTAAAAAACAATGACATCTTGAAATTTGTATGCAAATGGATGGAATTATAAGAAACCATTCTAAGTGAAGTAACCCAGACCCATAATGATGAGCATGATATATAACCACTCATAGGTGAATACTAGCTGTAAAGCAAAAAATAAGGAGCCTATAGTCCACGACCCCAGATAAGCTAAGTAACAAGGAGAACCATATATATATATATATATATATATATAATATATATATATATATATATATATATGCCTCTGTGAAGGGGAAAGAGGCAAGATTTTCTGAGAAAATTGAGAAACTGGGAGTGCAGAAAGAAGGGAAGGTGGAAGAGAAAAATGATGGGAGAAGGGGAGGGGGAGAAGAAATAGAGTAAATGAATTGGTCTAGATGGAGGAAGGACAGAAACAGAGAACAAGGAAAGAGATATCTTGATTGAGGGAGTCATTATGGGGCTATCAAGAAACCTGGCCCTAGAACAATTCCCAGGAATTAATAAGGATGACCCCAGCCAAGACTCAAGCAATAGTGGAGAGGGTGCCTGAACTGGCCTTGCCCTGTAGTCAGATTGATGACTATCTTAAATACCATCGTAGAACCTACATCCAGCAACCTATGGGAGCAGATACAGAGAACAATATAGCATTGGGCTGCATTCCCAAAGTACAGTTTAAGAGTGGTCAAGACCATGATGGGGATGCTCACTGAAACCACTTACTTGAGCTAATGGAAGCCATCCAACACAGGTCTGACAGTAATGGAATCAATATAGGACCAAACTAGGCCCTCTGAATGTGGGTGACAGTTGCGTGACTGGGGCAGACTGTGGGGGCCACTGGCAGTGAGACCAGAATTTATCCCTACTGCTTGTTTTGGCTTTTTGGAGACCATTCTTTCTGGAAGAATACCATGTTCAGCCTAGATATAGTGGGAAGGACTTTTGTACTCCCTCAAAACAATGTGCATATTTTGTTGACTGCCAATGGGAAACCTTATCCTCTCTGGGGAGTGGATGGGGAGTTGAATCACAGATGGGAGGGAGTTAAGGTGGAGGGAAGAGGAGGAGAAATGTATTTGGCAGATAAAATGAGAAAAGATAGGTTTTTGAAAAATAAATTTAAATAAAAAAGAAAGAAGGAAAGAAAAAGAATTATAAAGAGAAAAAATGAATAAAACTGACCTCCCCATGAATTCTGGAAAGCTTGTCAACTCCATAGTTGAAACGTGACATCTTCATTTCTAGTTATTTCTGACAAGCTATTATTTCTATAAAGCAGAAAGTTACTGTAGTGGTCAAATAACTGTTTTTAGGGAACAATTCCTATAATTTTCAAATTTGATACTTTTTATAAGTAATACATTATTAGTTTATTTCATGTTACAGACAAGAAGTCTAGACCATCAGTGAAAGACAAAATAGTAGTTCAGGATCAAACCATGCTGTGTCTTGAGATATTGTCTTATGCTTTCCTCTAACAGTTTCAGATATTAACTCTTTACATTGAGATTTCTCTTTGATCCATTTTAATTATGTTTTCTAGAGGTGAGAGACAGAGATCTAATTTCATTTTTTTTACATACAGAAATCTTGTTTGCCCATCACTGTATGTTGAAGAGACTGCCTTTTCTTCAATATAATTTAACACTTTGCCAAATGCAAATGGAGTGTATCATTGTGTATTAGTTATAGTCTATTGACTTGTTTATATGTTTGTTTTAGTGCCAGTGAAAAGATGTCTTTTGTATTATTATGACTCTATAGTGTGATTTGAAATCTGGTATTCTGGTACTTCCCCCACCACCACTCCGCAAATACTGTTTATTTTGCTCAGGATGGCTTTGACTATTTTTTGTCTTTTGTGGTGGAATATAAAGAAGTTTGAGAATTCATTGTAACAGATATGTCTGTAAGTGGAAATGGAGAGACTCTAAGTATAGCTGCTATTCCTCCTTCATACACTATTCACTGACTCTCATGAGACGCTCCTTAGGCCTTAATTCTCTGGAGAGTATGAAATAAACTGTTGTGAGGTTCTTTTTCCTGGAAACAGTGAGGATAAGTGAGCACATACATATGTGCCTAGGTAAGTGTAGATACCCTTGATTTTCTTTCCCCAGAATGTAGCCAGCAATCTTGGTGATATTTAAGTAAAAATGAATAAAGGAAATTCTTCAAGCTTCCAGGAAAGAAAATAAGAAAGGAAGGAGAGAACAGTCGGCATTGAAAAAGTAATTGCTTTGGAATTACTGGCAATACTGGAAACTAGGTAATAACTGAAAGAAATTAACTTATAAATCGAGGGGGAAGAATAAATTATTTTCAAGTTGGGCAGTGGTGGAGCATGTCTTTAATCTCAGCACTTGGGAGGCAGAAACAGGCAGATGTCTGTGAGTTTGAGGGCAGTATTATCTACAAGATTTGTTTCCAGGACAAGCTCCACAGCCTGCCTTGAAAGGCTTTTATATATTTGACTTTTTGAGACAAGATTTCTCTGTCCTTTCAAGACACACACATATATATATATATATATATATATATATATATATATGTGTGTGTGTGTGTGTGTGTGTGTGTGTGTGTGTGTGTATAATTTCAAACATTCAAGAACTCCCAATTCTTTCTTAAAATAATCCTGCCACAATAAGCTACAATGAATGTATCTCTTCCCCAAAATAAAGGAATGAGTCAAGGAAGAAAATGGTGTGTCGATAAAGTACAGATGTTTTACCAAAGGAGAGAAATTGGCAATGATGAAAAACAATGCCCCCAAAATAATAAAAAGCCAACTTTGATGATTAAAACCAAGTATTTTCTAAGGAAAGAAAATTGTAGTTGAGTAAATGACTTGGTCAAATGTAAAAAAAATATTATATTAAATCATCTTAATTTTGATGTGTTTTTGAAAGACAAAAGGATAGAAAATACCTCAACATGTGATTGTGAAAGAATAAAGCAAGAATATTTGAGAATATTACCCACCTTCTACAAATCACAAACAACACCTGAACCTAAAAAGTCAGTTCTATTAGATAAATAGTATCAAGTGCTCAAAAGAATCAAATTAAACGATTGTAGATGAATTGGATTTCATTTTCATGTTTGTCTTAAAGATCCTTTTGTAGCCAATTGTCAGAATCATCATGTGTAGAGGTCACTTTGAGAATACCTCAAGAAGCCACTGTCCCCTTTTGAAAATGCAGCAATTAAACTCCCTAGAAATGGAAAATGAAATGAACAAAGTAACATTAGAAGCGCTTTCTAGCCGGGCAGTGGTGGCACAAGCCTTTAATCCCAGCACTCGGGAGGCAGAGGCAGGCGGATCTTTGTGAGTTCGAGACCAGCCTGGTCTACAAGAGCTAGTTCCAGCGCAGGCTCCAAAGCCACAGAGAAACCCTGTCTCGAAAAACCAAAAAAAAAAAAAAAATGAAGTTCTTTCTATTCAGGTGATAATTACAAAATGAAGGCAACTCAAAGAGAAGCAGAGTCATCATCAGAATTTTAATTTTGCAAGGAAAGTAATTTAACACCAAAGAAGCAGCTACAGTGCACTTCCAGGCTCAACTTCCCTGTACTTGACCACCTTCTCACCATATCTCTTCATCATGTACTGTAGAGAGAGTATCAAACCTAGAAGTCTGGAAAATTGCACAAAGACCCCTTCAGCAAGTCAGGTCTCTCCTCTTAATTGCTTGTAAATCCAATAAAGCTAACCCAAATATAATAGACACTTGAGATTTAGCATTCAAAAAGCATACAGTGGGACGACTATATTCCCATCTCCTCCTGTCTATGGAAGTCAGGATTTTCCCCAAATTTTTACATGAACCTCATTCCTTAGTAGTTCAGCTCCCTATGTTAGGCCAACTAGTGATATGCGGAATATTGGTGCGGATCTTAAATGCTAGTTAGAATTTAATGAATTCTATGTACTTAGGGAAATTATATTAAGAGTTACTTATAGTCACTTAAGTGAGATGTTTAGCTAGAAGACAATTGAAGCACCTCTTTTATTATTTCTCCTCCATTTATATTGTTGCATGATCAAAATTTGTAAAGTCTACTATATGGTCAACTAGCTCCTTTGGGAATGTGAGATCTTGTTACAACACAAAATAACCCCTCACAAACTGTGAGCATTATTAACGAATCATTTGGTAGACCACATTGTCTTCCTGCCTGTGGGTCATCAGGAGCTATCCTGAGATTTCCACAGCAGGATTCTCTAGAGAAATAAATATACCATCAAATGGGGCAGGTGAGGGTGAGTGAGTTTCCCTACTTCCTGAGGTGACACCACAGTCAATTTGAAGTGGTCAGTGCTTCCCTGGAGTTTATTAGAAAATTCTGCTTGCAGGGTGTTCATACAGAAAGCAGAGCTTTGCAGCTCTGCATTCCTTCCTTGCATTTGCAATCTCACACTCTGCTGTTTTTGTGTGTTGCCTTAAGAAAGACCTTGCCAGGCAGTGATGGCACACACCTTTAATCCCAGCACTCGGGAGGCAGAGGCAGGCAGATCTCTGTGAGTTTGAGACCAGCGTGGTCTACAAGAGCTAGTGCCAGGAGAGGCTCCAAACCTACAGAGTAACCCCGTGTCGAAAAACAAAAACAAAAACAAAAAAAAAAAAGAAAAAGAAAGAACTTACAAAGGGCTTGGAAGCAGAAGTGCCCCAAGAAGGGAGTTAGTTGTTAAAAAAAACATGCAGCGTGAGCTGGACAGGAATTTCCTTTCTCTGTGCCAGGCAAAATCGGCACAGGAGCCCTTCCTTAATCACATGTTGTTCTTTGGTATTATTAAGTGAATACATTTTTCATGGCCCACCTGCTAGTGTAACTAATTAACAGCCATTCTCATTAATTACATTGATCACGATCATAAAATAATTTCAAATTGCTGAACACGATCAGGAAGAGTAAAATAGTTTCACTTTAATCCCTTAATGATTTTTTTCATGATTAATCAAACAAAATATATGTAGTTATTTGAGCCACTTTTTTTTCATCTCAGAACTACAATTCAGGGCAATTATAGTAGACATAAAGTTGATCCAAACAGAACTAATTAAGCGATAAGGCACAATGCAGTGCAGTACATGGTTGTCATTAAATAATCATCCCATCCCCCTTGCCAAGGAGACACAAAGTACAATGAAGTTGCTCTGCTCCCATTGGGCCATGATTACCTTCGGACAACCATGAATCCCACCAGCCAGTGCTTTAATGCTCATCAGAAACTCTTGCCATTTTACCCAGAAATGAATTGGGGGTAAATGATTTTGATCATTGGAAAAGACTCACCACAGTGTAAAGATTTCATATATTAATAATGACAACACTAGCATATGTTTTAGAAGGTTAAGTAATCAATCTCATTGTTCTCACATTCTCCATTGGTGCTGTGAGGGATTAATGACTGTTTACATTCTGAAGAGCACATATATCTGGGTGTGTGAAAAGTCTTCAATATTCATGCTTCAAATGATTAAGTTTGGTTCAATAGAAATGTTCTTTTATAGAAGTTCTCTCCCATTATAATTATGGAGATTGTTCCAGGGCCAAGATGCTCCCACAGTATTTCCTCCCCTGATTGTCAGCATTCTCATTGGTGACATGTATGGTCATTGGGAAAGTCCACTGGTGGCTTAGTTTCTTACATGTCAAGAGGAGTCCACCTGCAGCTTCAAGGGTGTCCAACCAAAACGGAGCATTGCAATCATCAAGAAACACACCAACAAGATGCAGCCATAGTCCTCTTGAGCCTTCCTTGTCAGGATGTACCTAACTAGAAGAAGGTGGGGGGTGCATGACCCCCACCTCCCTCCTGTTCATATAACCTCAGTTGCACGCTCTGAATAGCTACAGGACATTTCCAAAGCTTCACTGATGTTAACCGTTGATCTTGTTTTGTTTTGCTTTGGTTTGGTTTGGTTTTTCAAGACAGGGTTTTGTATTGCTTTGGAGCCTGTCCTGGAACTAGTTCTTGTAGACCAGGCTGGCCTTGAACTCACAAAGATCCCCCAACCCCTGCCTCCAGATTGCTGGGATTAAAGGTGTGAGCCACCATCACCACACAACCTAAACATTGCTTTCTAATGCTTTTTTTTTCTGAAAGGTTTTCCTAGATAATTTTTTCCTAATAATTTTCAAAAATGAATTATCCTTTGATTTATGATATATTGGAAAATTATGATCAACAACAATGCAAATACTTTTTTCTAAAACAAGTAAGAATATTGAGATTTTAAAATTTCTTTATGGTTAGGAATATTGCCTGATCTTGCAGATGATCCAGATTTGATCCCAGAACCCACACTGTAGCCACAAACAGAACCCACAAACATCTAAAACTCAAATTCCCCCTTCTGACCTCCAGAGGAATTGCATGAATATGGTACAAGGACATACATGTGGCAGAACACCCACGCACATAAAATAATCTTTTATTAAATGTTATTTTAATTGAAATTTTTTCTTTTAAACAAAATGTAAAAAAGTCTTGTAGAGTACCTCATTTTCAAGGTCTAAGAAATAGAAAACTAACATGTGTTAGGTTTTAGACATAATCTGTTTTTTTTTTTCCAACTCTGAAACTTCTTTTTTCTGCCCAGCCACCTACAGACTGGGAACTTTAGCAATTAAATCCACAGAAAGAAAAACAAAGCAGAATTCCCAATCTGTTTTCTGTGCACATGCCAATTGCTTGAGTGAGGAAGCCCTGATCCTTAAGATGTCACTGTCATGTAGGTTATTTATTCTTGCCTGAACATTGCCTACTGAGAGGACTATGAGCTCCATCTTCACCACCATAGCAAGCTATGCTTTCTCAATGTAGGAACAATATTGCAGTTAGTATGGAGGTCGTTTAAGAAAGGACAGTGCCTTGCCCAGAGGCCGGTTTTGCCAAGAAGAGGACAAGCTCCAATTGGAGTGTCTTTGGCTCTCAACAGTCTCTCGGGAATAG
>JAQHUG010000400.1:820394-864430 GCA_028555095.1 Dicrostonyx torquatus | reverse complement strand
GACGGAATATTGTATACATAATAAATAAATAAATATTAAAAAAAACAGTTAATGAAGAAAAAAGCCATGCCTTTTAAAAAGAACAAGGCTGTATAGTTTGGATAATTTGGGCAAAAGAAAAGGAAGGGAGAAATGATGTCATTATCTTATAATCTCAAAAAATGAAAGAAATAATGAAAATATCTTTAAATCAACTTTTCCCCCATGATTTATGCTTTAAACAATTAGATATATTTCACATTTCTTAACTTTTAGCTAAAATAATTCTGGTCTTCTGAAATGTGTGGCTTTGTTAAACTTTTCTTACGATAACAACTCTTGAGGAATAGCATACTAGGTAATTAGTTGTTTATCCAAAGTTTTTGGTTTATTTCAAAGTAATGATGGCTAGTCTAGCATCTCTGGGCTTGCTGAAGGAAATATAGCAGTGTATTTATTGTGAGCCTGAGGAATTGAAGATAAATGGTGTCCTCTGTAGGATACCTTCCTGACTTTATGGCATACCTAAACTGACAGTTTGTCTTGACGTGGTTTTGCTTGAGAGGAGGTATGCTACTGTGCTGAAACCTTTTGGGTCAGGGTTCATAATGAAGACTTTTTCAAAAATAAAACTACAACAAAGTGCAGTCAATGTTTGTGATCCTGGAATAATAGCAGTGAAGTACATGTTTAGGGATCTTCCTGCCTTATCCAGTCCACAGCTTTATGTAGAGAAAATGTCAGCTATTAACTTAAGTAGCATAGGTGTGAATTATAAAGTGCTTTTAAATTGCCAAACACTGTAAAAGGATCTTAACTATGGTTATTTATGAGAAAGCTTTAGAAATATTTACATTCATTCCAGTGACACATGGCAAGTAGGTTTTAAATTGTATTTGGTATTCAAACTCTCAAAATGCACATTTAATAATAAAAAAAGGGTCTTCCCTCATATGTTGCTTGTGGCTGTTTGATCATTCCACTGCCTCTCCAAACGCAATTAACCATTGCAATGTTTCTGCTCAGTCGAAATGATGACAAGGAAAATTTAATTGACAAATTGAATGTGTTTGAAAACCTCCATCACTTCGGATTAATTTTTTTTGTTGTTTTAAACCCCACGGCTCAACATTAGTAACAATTCTCTAGAGGAATATTTGCACTTGTAAATATCATAGATGGAGTGCAGTAACAATAACTGAGCATCGGAATAGGTCTATAAATAGAAAGTCCTCACGGCCTCAATGAGGACCATTTAGGAATTGCACATAGGCTCAAACAAGTGTGTATGTGTGCATGTGAGGGAGGGGTGTGAGGCCTGGTTAGACAGATGGAAAGAGATGCTTTAAAAGGGGATCATAAAGGACATTGCTCCTCCCTCCACCAGCCTAAACCCACAAATCTGATGTTATTAGCGATGTAACGGCCAGAAGAAAAATCTCATTTTCTCCAAATGTCACTTAAATAGGACTCTGATATTCTCTGGTCAAGTCAAGAGGCTTTATTCAAATAAAGAGCATTTTATTTGTAAATGCAAGAGAGGTAGAAAAGCTTCAGTTCAGCAGTTCTTCTATTGAAGTCGTTCAGCAGTGGCAGCTCTCCACACAAAAGATATCTAGTGTAGAAAGTGTTTGTTGACAATTCACCTGTTCCTACAATGCGGGGGAGTGTTCCTCACTACTATCCCGGGGGAATTCCCCTCCTCACTTGTCCAGATGACTGTAACTCTTGAACTCACTGGCAATCCCCCAAAGTCAGTTATGAAAGTGAGCCTCCACCATATGAGGCTGTTCTCTTTCCTTTAGAAAAAAAATGGGAATATATTCCCTTTATCTCTTTTTCACAATTGGTTTTCTATGTGGGATGCTCTTACTAAGTAAGTACTAATCGT
Source organism: Dicrostonyx torquatus (assembly GCA_028555095.1). Taxonomy (NCBI): domain Eukaryota; kingdom Metazoa; phylum Chordata; class Mammalia; order Rodentia; family Cricetidae; genus Dicrostonyx; species Dicrostonyx torquatus. The sequence continues at coordinate 862,560 of JAQHUG010000400.1, read as the reverse complement.
AATTTTAGATGTAGAATTTATTTTGCTAATGAATCAAAGTCTCACAACTGTAAAGCTACTATTTGCCTAGTGAATGGGGCATCTCATGAGTCTGGATTTCTTTGAGACCGCTAGGTGTGTACCCAATAGCAAGTTATCTGCTTCACAGTTGAAATTGTACCCCAGTGAGGCTAAAAGTCTTTCTGAAGTTTCCCAAAACACCTCATATCAGAGGTGAGTGTTCACTTTAGGAGAGTTTGGTATATATACAAAGGTTTGGTGGCTTTAACCCAACGGCACCCTTAAAGAACAACAAAAAGAGCCATTTAAAAAATTGCTTTCTGACTATTTCCCATCCTTCAAGATCAAGATTTTAAGTTCATCTTTTACTGTTCCCATGCTAGTTAAATTCCCATGGCTTTTAGCTCTGTAAATTTCACTTAGTACTGACATAATTTACATGTGCGTATTTTATAGGCATTCACTACCCCCTTCTAAATAGAGAGGAGCTTAAGTTTTTTGATCAAGGGATTTGTTTTGGGGATAAATTATGTTTTTCAAGAATAGTTTATTTTAAAAGATTTCTCTAAGTCCACAGCATTCCTTATAGATTTCAATATTTAAACATTCCAATGACAAATTCTAGATGTCTTCTTCTTCAAGCAATATAAAATATTTTTATTTAATCCTTATTATTGGTATTCAAAATATGACCAGTGTGTAAATTATTCACTCCCCATTCAACAATTTTTGATCTAGTTTCTTCTCTGTGCTACCTGTTGTAAATGCTAGAAAATACAACAAATAGCAAAACAGAAACAAATGCATTGCTGTCCGGATTTACCTCTCATCCACTGGCTAACTGAAAGGGAGGAAGTGATTCGTGATTAAGTGGTGTCCTTAGCTTCAATAGAACATTTAGGAAAAAGATATGTAGGGATATTCAAATAAAAACCTCCAAAAAGAGGCTAGAGGAAAGTATTCTATGCTAATTATATAGAAAATGCCAAGGCTCTGAGGTGTCAAGGATATTGGCAAGTTTAAAGAAAAGAAATTAAGCCAGTATTGTCAAGAAAAAAATAAACTCAAGTGAAAAGAGATGTAAAACGGTGTCAGTAAGCAAATCTACAGGTATCATAGAACTTGGCAGATTATGGCAAAGAGCTGGACATCATTCTGAGTACAGTGGGAGGCCACTGCACAGTTTATGTTACAATGACAAAGTTTGATTTATGTTTTATTAAAAATAATTTTCTCCAGCTTCTGGGTGGACGAGGTGATAGTGGAAGATGGAAGACACAGTAATATATTATGGTAGTCATCTATGTAAAGTTGATTCTGCTCTGAATCATAGAAATATAGGTGGAGAGAAAAGAAGACATTTTGGAAAAACTCAGATGAAAAAATGTAATGGTGCAATTATGTTAAAATGAAGGTAATGTAGGTAAAATAGTCAAGAGATGACACAACTGCTTGGGATTTATTTCATACTTTAAAAATCAAGCAAGGTTCCCAGTTAGCTAAACAAAAAGTAATAACAAAACAGAGATAGTAAACTCTACAGAAACCAAATACTCTGAACAATCACCAAATCACCATGCTCTAATGTCCCATCACTACTCTGAAATAGAAACTGTAGAGAAAAAAGGAGACTGAACCAATTTCAAAGAGAAGTGATAAGTATAGAATTCCCTGAGTTCTGCTAAATGAAAATATTTGTATCATATTTCAATAGCTATGATTTAAGCAACAGTTCAACTATGCATTAATTCTAGTCATTTTCACTGAAAGACGTTTTTTTAAAATTCTCACTGTTTGTATCTTGGGTTTAAATTTTTTTAATGCAAGCCTAATGGTTTTTCCTAATCAAATTATTTTTCTTTAAAGATCCCAAAGGTTTTTATGACTATTTCCCTAGCAGTTTTGCTGATTATTATGGATTTTCTAGATATACAGTAAGCCACCACTGTAAGTTGACTGAGGTTCTATTTATCCGTGTTTATTTTCTTTAGGATTCTAATAATACATCTGACTTAGTTTTTGGTACTTTCAAGGGACAACTAATATAATTATTACTTCTTTTTTGCCTTTTTTGCATCTCCATTGATTTATTTCTGATTCTTTTTTTGGGGGGGGAGAGATTTCTTGGTTTTCTTCAATATGTGCAATTCAATTTTCATTTAACTCTGTTTTCTTTTGTGTACTTTTAGCTTATTTTCTAATTTTCAGATGATTCTTTCCATTATATTTATTTCTTGAGTTTTATAATTCATTTTTAATTTTTATTGAGTTTTACTCCTGAAATTTTCTTTTAAAAATTCTATGTGAGTTTAGTTAAGCAGAGACTGAACGAGTTATATTTAGGAACAGATTTTTATAACATGTAAACACATGCATATGATAGGTATTAGAGAATAAAGAGGCCATGATTTTGAAGGGGAACAGAGAGGGACTTACGGGAAGTTTTGGAAGTAGTAAATGAAAGAGAGAAATGTAATTTTATTATGATATCAGTAATATATATGTATATATACATATATATGAATATTTTGTCTGCCTGGATGTATTTATGAACTTATTATATGTGCCATGTGCATAAAAAGCCAGCTGAGTACAGAAGAGGGTTTGGATCCCCTGGAACTAGAGTCACAGACAGTTATGAGTCACCATGAGTGTGCTGGACGATGATCCTAGGTCCTCTTACCCTCTTTTTAAACAATTCTTACTTTAAAATTTGTATTTCTGACTTAAGGTGGGTTTTCATCTACCAGTTTTGGAAATATTCTTTTGAGTGTTGATGAGATGACTTAGTGGTTAGGAGCACTTATTACTCTTGCAGAAATCCTGAGTTTGATTTCTAGCACCCATATTGGGCACTCATAACTGCCTATAAATCTTGTTCGAAGGCCTCCAATGCTCTTTCTGACCTCCATGGGCACCTGTACAGCTATGATGTGTATAAACTCATGCAGGAAGACATACATATGCATAAATAAAAGTAATTTAATTTAAAATAAAATAATTTATTTGAATTTATGTAACTTTATTTATATTAATTTATTTTCTGCATATTATACATAATAACTTTCATGGAGAAAGTGTCTCCTGAATTAACAGTATCTAAACTTTAACTTCTTATTGGTTGATACATTAATGAAAATTGACCATATATTGGGTAATTAATAACATGCATTATTTCATTAAGTAGAAAATTACAAATTTTTTTGTTTTTGTTTTTTGTTTTGGTTTTGTTTTTCGAGACAGGGTTTCTCTGTGGCTTTGGAGCCTGTCCTGGAATTAGCTCTTGTAGACCAGGCTGGTCTCGAACTCACAAAGATCTGCCTGCCTCTGCCTCCCAAGTGGTGGGATTAAAGGCGTGCGCCACCACCGCCCGGCCTTACAACTATTTTCTAATTACAAAGAACTAGAAATTATCAGCAAAATAAATACATGAAAATCATATTAAACTAGAAAATTTAAAAAGTTGGTAAAGAAATGCAAATTGAAATTGTAAAATTAAAATTGAAGTGAAAACATTACATCTAAAATCTGAGATATATTTAGAGCAATTACCAGAAGAACATCGTTATAATTAACCCTTTTTATTGATTTTACTGAGCTCTACATTCCTCTGCTACCCACATGCCTCTCCCCTCCCCCTTCTACCCTCTCTCATGGTCCTCATACTCTCAATTTACTCAGGAGATCTTGTCTTTTTCTACTTCCCATGTAGATTAGATCCATGTATGTCTCTCTTAGGGTCCTTATTGTTGTCTAGGTTTTCTAGAATTGTGATTGTAGGCTGGTTTTCTTTGTTTTATGTTTAAAAACCACTTGTGAGCGAGTACATGTGATAATTGTCTTTCTGAGTCTGGGTTTCCTCACTCAATATGTTTTCTAGCTCCATCCATTTGCCTGCAAATTTCAAGATATCGTTATTTTTTTCTGCTGTGTAGCACTCCATTGTGTAAACATACCATATTTTATGCTATTTGTGGCTATTCTGTAGGGTGATGTTTCTCTGATTTCTTTCTTGGCCCATTTATCATCTGTGTAAAAGAGGGCTACTGTTTTTTTTTAGTTAATTTTGTATCCTGCTACACTACTGAAAGTGTTTATGAGTTGTAGAAGTTCCCTGGTAGAATTTTTGGGGTCACTCATGTAAACTATCATATCATCAGCAAAAAGTAAGAGTTTGACTTCTTTTCCAATTTGTATCCCCTTGATCTCTTTTTGTTGTCTTATTGCTCTATCTAGGACTTCAAGAACTGTATTGAATAGGTATGGAGAGAGTGGACAACCTTGTCGTGTTCCTGATTTCAGTGAATCGCTTGGAGTTTCTCTCCATTTAGTTTGATGTTGGCTGTTGGCTTGCTGTATATTGCCTTTATTATATTTGGGTATGTTCCTCGTATCCCTGCTCTCTCCAAGACCTTTATCATGAAGGGATGTTGTCTTTTGGTGAAAGCTTTATAGGTATCTAATGAGATGATCATGTGGTTTTATTTTTCAGTTTGTTTATATGCTGAATTACATTGTTAGATTTTCATATGCTGAACCATCCCTACATCTCTGGGATGAAGCCACTTTGATCATGGTGGATGATGATTCTGTTCTGTTCTTGGATTTGATTTGCCAGTGTTTTATTTAGTATTTTTGCATCAATGTTCATGAGTAAGATTGATCTGTAATACCCTTTCTCAGTAATGTCTTTATGTGGATTGGGTATCAGGGTAATTGTACCCTCATAAAAAAGTTTGGCATTGTTCCTTCTGTTTCTATTGTGTGGGAAAATTTGAGGAGTATTGGTATTAGTTCTTCTTTTTTTCTTTTCTTTTCTTTTTTTTATTACTTTATTAATACTAGGAATCAAAATTTCCAATTTCTCCCCTCCACCTTCTTCCTTCCTGCTCCCCCACTCTCTCTTCTCCCCTCCCCTTCCAGTCCTAAGAGAGGGCAGGGTACCTTGCCCTGTGGGAAGTCCAAGGCCCTCCCCCCTCCATCCAAGCCTAGGAAGGTGTGCATCCAAATAGACTAGAATCCCAAAAAGCCAGTACATGTCATAGAGAGAAATCCCAGTGGCATTATTATTGGCTTCTCAGTCTGCCTCTATTGTGAGCCACATTCAGAGGGTTCAGTTTGATCCCATGCTCATTCAGTCCCATTCCAGCTGGCTTTCGTGAGCTCCCATTAGTTCAGGCACACTGTCTCAGTGGGTGAACTTCTTGTGATCCTGACATCCTTGGTCATATTCTCCCTCCTTCTGCTCTTCAACTGGACCTTGGGAGCTCAGTCAAGTGATCCCATGTGGGACCCTGTATCTCCCTCTGTTGCCGGTCGAAGGTTCTATGGTGATATTCAAGATAGTCATCAGTCTGACTAAGGGACAAGGCCAATTCAGGCACCCTCTCTTCCACTGCCCAGGGTCCTAGCTGTAGACATTCCTGTGAACATTTGGGACCCACTGTAGGATCCAGCCTCTTGCCAACCCCACAATGCCTCCCTTAATTAATATATCTTCTTCCCTGCTCCCATATCTGTCCTTCCTCCATCTCAACCTTTCCAATCCCCCAAGCTCTCCCCAACCCTCCCCTTCTCCCTTCTCTCTCCCCCTCTCCCCTTTGAAAATCTTGTAGGATTCTGAGCCAAAACCATCTGGTCCTGGGCTTTTTATTTTTTGGTTGGGAGACTTTTGATGACTGTTTATTATTCTTTAGCAGTTATAGGTCTGTTTAATTTGCTTATCTGGTCTTGATTTAATTTTGGTAATTAACCCTTTTATTAACAATGCAAGAAGTAAAATAAATGCTATAATATCCAGATTAAAAATACAAAAATAATAAAGTTTGTCAAGGAAAGCACAAAGATAAAAATGTAACATAATGAAATTGAGAACAAGTAAAAGAAAGGCTAGTCCAATTAATACACTGGAATGTGTCTCTGCTTGCATATGCTGGCTTCATGGGATCCTATTCTCTTTAGATGTAAACCTTTCTCAACCTAGTTTTAGTAGGGAGAGCCTTGGACTTTCCACAGGAATGAGTGCATGACACTCTCTTAGGGTTGAAGGGGTGAGGGGGAGGGTCTGTGGAGGGAAAGGGAGGGGATTGGGAAGAGGGGAGGTAGTGGGAATTTGGATTGGTATTTTTTAAGTAATAAAAAAAGGAAAAACAAGATTCTACTTTTAAAACGTAAATAGAAGAACTACCATATATCTTAAGGAGGAAAAAGAAAAAGGAAAGCTGCTTAATAAGAGATGTCGAAGAAGAAATAAGCAGTGGAGAAAACGGATTTTTAAAATTACAATATTCCACTTTTCAAACATCCATGCAAAACTGATACCTGGATAAAATTAACTATTTATAACAAAATATAGATTACCAAAACTGGCATTTCTTGATTTAGAACATTAAGTATATTATGGTTCATGAAAGAAATAAAGCTATCATTGAAATACACACATAGACATACATACACACACATATGCACACACACACACATACACACACACACACACACACACCAGGCCCAAATGGTTAAACAGTTCTAAATCTACTAACTGTTTATTTGTTTTGATCAAATATGGGACTGTTTATTACGTGGATAACATGTAAATATACATGAGCATATTTCAAAGGGTAGATATTTCTCCATATTGCTGTGGGATAACACTTCTGTATGCTGTGAATATATGGTGAACTCATTGGCTAATAATAAAAGGTGCTTTGGCCTATAGCAAAGCAAAAATATAGCTGGACAAAAGAGCCAAACTGAAATACAGTATAGTGATATTTTATTAATGGTTTAATAAATAAATGTTACCTAAAGATCCAAAGGGCAAAACTAAGCCCCTAGAGATTAGTCAGTAGTGGCACACATTTTTAATCCCAGAATTTGGGAGACAGAAGCAGACGGATCTTCGAGAGTTCAAGGACACTCTTGGCTACACAAGATGAATGCAGAAACAAATCCATGTGGTGGCGGCTCACACCTTTAATTCCAGTATCAGGGAGTCCTGCCTTTAATCCCAGTACTAGAGCAAATATAAACTGGGTGGAAAGAGAGAGGCTTAAACTGCTTAGTCGGCCTAATCTGCAATCACCCAGCATTTGTAGAGGTAAGATTTTTCTTGTGACTTGGCTGCTTTTCTTTTCTGATTTTTGGGTTGAACCTCAATATCTGTGCCTGGTTTTTATTATTCATAGTACAATACAAAGAGAAGGAAGGGCAGAGTCAAGAAAGATGTGAACCAGCTGCCCAGGAATCAAGATGCCAGCAGACTGATAAAAGCCATGGCCAAATGGCAATACATAGATCAATAGAAATGGGTTGCTTTAAATGTAAGAGCTAGTTAATAATAAGCCTGAACTATAGGCCAAACAGTTTGTAATTAATATTAAGCCTCTGAGTGATTATTTAGAAGCAGCTGTGGGAAGGGGTGGGACAGAGAAACCTCAGTTTACACAGTATTGGCAAATCAGTTACAAATAATCAAATGGAAATGCTAGAATCAAACATGTAATATAATATAACTGGAGTATTAGTATTAACTCATATTATATAAATGATAGATATTGATAGATAGACAGACAGGCAGACAGAGAGATAAATAATGGCTATAGATGATGTAGTTTTTACATATACAATGAAATAAATATAATTATAATTCTGTCATGATTTGAGTGAACAAATGAATGAAATTAAAAGTTATTAGGAAGAAGAAATGATATAATTCTTGCATGCAATATATCATGGATATTAAAGTTTGTTTATGCATGTTTGAGGAGAAATTGAATATCATCATAAAGGTAATATTATCTGAAGATTACTTTCTTTAATGTAATTAATTTCAGTCATTAAATTGGGAAAGAATGACTTTGACAACACAGTAGGTGTGTCCTAACTAATAGATGAACCCTAGGATTATCTACTGTAAGATGCATTGCTATCTATCATGAGCTTTCAAACGTGATATACTGAAAAAACAATAACACACTTTTCTTATGAGTTTTTTCTAAAATAAAATTATTTCAGAATATTTTTACAGGTAGTTTCTCTTATAGACTGAATGAGCATATGACCAAACCGGAATCTCTAAATGTGGCTGCCAGTGGGGGCTGACTGAGAAACCAATGTTAATGGCACAGGGACCTATCTCTTCTGCATGTATTGGCTTTTTGGGATCCTATTCTATATGGATGCACACCTTCTTAGACCGAGATGGAGGTGGGAAGGCCTTGGGCTTCCCAGAGGACAGGGTATCCTGCCCCCTTTTAAGGAAGCAGGGGGAGGGAGGTGGGTTATTGGGGGAGCGGGAGAGCCTGGGACAAGGGGAGTAAATGTAAATTTTTCTTTTAACAATAAAGAAAAAATGTGATGTATAAAAAAAAACTTTCTAAAAGTCTGCTTTATAATGCCTATATATTTTCCACTGTGTTCTCAAGTCTTGAAGACATCACAGAATATGAAGGCTTTATGCCAAAAGTTTCAGTTTCTGTACAATGTACGGCCTATCTGCAACTGAAACTTTGATGATTCTGCAGTACTTCTGGGTCAAGATTATGAACAACAAAGAGATCATACAGAAGTGTCTAATTGTGGAGATGCAGTTTTCTTAAACTACCAGGTACTTTCTCCGTTTAAGCATGGCCTTGGAAGAGTGAAATAAAGAACTTCTTCTCTGAGCTCACATGGTATTGCTTATGAGCATCACAAGGTTCTCTTGCCTTAAACACCAATTATAAGAAACTGTGTGCCAAGCACCATAGTCAGGATGTATATATTGTATATAGCACATAAAGATATATATATATATATATATGGGCTCAAAGAACACTGAGATCCTTCCTTCTATGGGTCATGGTGGTATTGAATGTTGCAGGCATGGAGTAATTGGTATCTGAGCTTTCTGTATTAGTAAACAGTCATCAAATAGAAATTTTACCCAAATTTTCAGATTTTTTACAGTTGTTTGCCCAATGCTAACTTGTTCCTAGAAGAATTCAGAATATGTTGAGATCTTGATGGGTATAGACAATGGTAACTTGAATGCAGCACCTCCCAACACTATAAAAATTAAGAGTCATGACTGTGTGGTCCACTACAAACCATGTCTTCTATCATTTGAAGTTTTGTACTAATTCATTCCTAATATAGAATTTGAATATATATTTAAGAATAAGGGAACAAATATTTTTTCAAAATAGATCTAAAATTTTTCATGTTTTCTTTCTTCTTAGACAATCTATATTCTGTGAATGTGCTTAGCAGGCATTTGCTAGTTCATCAAGCATAAAAGAGGTTTTGAACTTCAAATGTATCCTATTTCTCATCAATAAGAATAACATAAGTTTTGTGGGAAGGTGATAATGCTTTGTCTTTTTTCGAAATCTTGGGGTGGGAGATTAAGGGAGAGGAGGAAACAGTGACTATGTTTAGAATACATTGTATACAGTTGTGAAATTTTCAAAGTATTAATAAAATGTATGCTAAAATTTCACTTAAAGAAAATATTCAATATATCCTAAAAGGAGGCAATTGAATTATGGACCTTTAAAGTCAACATACAACTGTAATCTAGCCACCATATTAAGGGAATAGAGTGTTGTGGCAGTCACCCTGTCCTCCCTTTCTTTCTGGCAATTGATTAGAAAAGTTGACAACAAAGCCATGGTCTGTTATTGGATTATGGAGTCTGACAAAACATATTCCAGGATTCATAGCACTTGCCATGCTCTAGGCTCACTGAATGTCAAATTACTTTTTCCAGATGCTGTTATAAAGCTATTAAAAGGGTTTCAAAGCAAAATTCATTTTGACTAACATTTATACACAGAGAGCTATGCAGTGCCTTTTCTAAAGGATTTGAAAGGATGTTAGGAAACTTAAGAAGCACAGCTAGGGAATTACACAGAATATGAGCTACATCTTCATCCTCTGATAATTCTGGCGTAATTTCTTGACTGTGAAGAATACTGAGACTAATTTGGTAGTTTCGTGTTACAACCTTTCTTTATTCCTGTCAGTTTTTGGTAAAAGAGTCATTGGATATTTTAACTGTTCTGCAGTCTTCCTCAAAGTCTTTCTTTTCTATTCTCATCCTGGGATTCCATCCTGGTTCATAAAGGTGCTTTTAACAGCGGGAGTGTTTCGTGCAGCATCGAGAGTCTTGGAGCCCAAACTTGCCTTCAACATACACTTCAATTTCCATTAAAGTAAAGCTGCAACTGAGCTTTCAGAGCTGAGGGTAACATTTGAATTCTGCTGTAGGAAATCAAAGTATTAGGTGCTAGGATATTGAATTTTTTTTATGCTGAAATTGACTTTCCTCTGGAGCATCACTAGCCTGTGTTCAGTTGCATGAGTTTTTCGTTTTTAGTTTTCTTCACTAACCAAAATTCATAGATACAAATCCAAGGCTTATGGAGTTCTCATACAGATTTGTCATATTCCTTGGGGTCTCTGGGAGCTTAATCACTTTCATATTTTATTTATAAAGCAAATGTTCCATGACATTGAAACATTAAATGGATTATGCTCAACCATGCGCAATGTATAATTTTCTTAAATCTCTGATTAATTTAATATGGGTGATTTTCAGTCTTTGATATGTGGCCTTGGTGTAATTTATAACAAGCTATAAATTGTTGAAATCCTGTGGAAATGTGGTTTAGGGAATAGTATTAGCACCTGTTTTCTTTGCTGGTTGAGTTACATTGAGCTTCGAATGTACGTGAGTCTGCTTCTGCGGTGTTTGATTTCTGTTCCATTTGAATATATGGATGAAGTGACTGGCTAGGTTCTAAGGGGTTTTCCCTATTTCCTTAGCTTTTGATCTAAATTAAGATTTAATTGAGGGAGTGTTAGGATAGCCCTCCTTGTTTGGAACATTTCAATTCCTTGTGGAAGCAAATTTATTGAAGTATTTTTCTTTGCTCACTCTTCACCTTTACCACATATCCTTCTACAGTCAGCATGTGCATGAGAGGTAGGGAACAAATGCACACGATCCTTGTGAAAGCCTAACTCTTGAGACACAGACATCAGATATGGACCTGGTGACTGACTCAGCTGAAGCATCCCGAGTCCTGCAAGGATAAGGTTTGTCAGGAATTCTGAACCCTCACTACTTCTATAGAAAGCAAGGAGGCCTCTAACTGCACAGAGAAAACTTTTTCTAATTCAATGGCCTGTGATTTGTCTCTCCTCCTACCAGCTTGCCCTTTGGACGAGAGAGAAAGGTGGAAACAGAACATGGGAAAGCTTTTATTATATGATTTTTTTTCTAACACTTCCCAAACTTCAAGGCTAAATAATGTAAATCCTACTGAGTCAAAATTGTTTCAAATTATTGTTGTAAGAGGTCCTGTTCATGATATTTGCTTTCTCTATGTTTATTAAAGAATGTCGACATTTTTTATGTATTCAAAAACAGCAAAAATGTAACAAAGATTGTGGAGAACAATTAAAATCAAGTGTGGCTAGAGAATGTTGTGCTTCCTTTTCTATTTTTCACTTTAATGTTGAGTGAGCCAAAGTGCTAATACATAAAAGTTGTGTGCTTACTCTATTTTTAATCTGCCAGATGAGTGATTTATGGAATTAACTTGGGGGATTTATTCACACAGTGAATTCCTGCCATCATAACTTAATTTCCAGTGTGGTGCATTCCTCGAACCAACTGGTCATATCTGGTTTCCCAAAGCCTACTGTGTGTTAAGTAAGAGTTAGAATGAAATAATTTTCTCATATATTTTAATTCTCCTCCACAGAAACAATAAATATCCCCTAAAAGGCAATTCAGGGAACTTATTATAAATCAAGCTAAGGAGTCCCACCTTCAGTAATTATATTGCCAAACACCAAAACCAAGGAATTTCATTAAAATTATATTTTTAAATTATTGTTACTCATTCCAGTGTTTTTCCAATACAATTCTATTTTAGTGACTCATGGGTCATACAGAAGAAAGGTTCATTCATAAAATATTCACCGTGCTCAGGAAACTGAGCTAAATTTTCACTAGTGAACAAACATTGGTACTCTGGAGCTTGGACATTCATAGGCAAATGTTTTAACAGATAAAGGAATTACTGGGTAGATATTCATTGCATTCAGCAATGTGGTATATTCTATGGTATAGTCTTGAGTTATAGAGTTCTAATTTATTACAAATGACAGCTACAAGTGTGTTGTGATTATGAAAGGGAAAACTTCTCACTAGCATTTGCAATTTGGAAGGAGTTCTCCTGGGGAAAGCTGGCATATTGTGTGCTGCTTCTGGATGGCTCTCAATGTCTTGCTGTCTTGTCTGCAATTTGTCAAAATTAAAAATTAAATACAGGCAGTATGGTCTAGCAGTCAGAGTAGTACGTCCATGAAGATGAAAAGTCCATTTCTATAGACATGATGGACTAGCTTCCTAGGGCTACTATAACAAATCGTTATACACTTTAGTGACTTAATGCAGCACAATTGTTTTCTCTGGAGGCCAAAACAAACAAACAAAGAAGCAATTGGGTTGGCATACTTTCTGGAAGATCTAGGTAAGAATCCCTTTCTCATCATTCCAGCTTCTAGAGGCTGTTCACATTGCTTGTCCATTAGCCTCATTTCCCTGTTATCTCCTGTCCCTTGTCTCATTTCTGCCTCTTATCCTGGTTCTGACCCTGCTTGCTACCCCTTGTTAAGGATAATGTATTTACATTTGTTCTACCCGGGATAATCCAGGATAATCTTCAAGATTCATTTCTTAATGAAGTTGTCTGTTATACCTGATCAGATTTAGATTAGGGTGTGAATGTCTGTACATATTATTCAGCTTGGCATACATGTGATTAAGCTCTTTGTGGCTCAGTTTCTTAATTTATAAAAGACAAACTAAAATATCTTTCTGTCTTCCTGCAAAAACTTACACTCCTCAAAATCTATCAAAATATTTTTACATAATATGTTAAACGTCTTTGGCCACAGATTTATATGAATAAAAAGTGATTAACAATATGCTAGTTGAAATCTGCAAATTGGGAAAACATGGAGATGCCTTACAACACCTTATTTTATTAATTATTCATTCGTGTAGCAGTGTATTCTATTGACCATGGGGAATTAGAACATTTTCCTGTTTGTAGTTGATTGTCCTGGAATCCATTTGACAGGATGTCACTAGTATAGAGAACTGTACTCTCTGACAAACACAACTTCTACCCTTGACCACTGGGGAGTTTGTACTCCATGGCCTGCATATTACGTCATCCATTATGCCTCCCTTATACACAATTACTTTCCAAAACCCATCTCTTTATTTCCCTATCTTCAGACAGGCTCAGATAGTCAGTCACTACGTTGTGGTGGGCTGGGTCCATTTCTCTCATTGACCTAACAATTTCCTCTTCTCATCCTTATAAAACTCTATTTTCAAATATTTCGTGAAGCTTTGCATGCCTATTCCAGTGTACAAAGACTGTCCTCTTTTGAATTCCCTAGTCATTAGTATTGATATCACTTATTCAGCAGATGTCATAGGGTATCTAATTTAGTTAATTTTCTTTATATATCAATAGGTCTTAGTTGTCCAAATAATTACAATCTTAAAATCAGCATCCGTATCTTTCATATAGGCAGGTTCACAATTCACTATTTAGTAGCCAAAAAGCCTGAAATAAATATTTTTGATAATATTGCATGTGAATGAGGATTACTTTTGCATGTCTTTTGTTCTGGGATTTATTTTTTATGACATTAATTAAACACTTTATGCTATTTAAATTATGTTGAAATTTAATTTCTTAGCTTGTGCATGCAAATCCCTTTCATTTGCCAGCTGACCTGCCCCAGAAACCTCATATTTGCCTTTCACTATAACTCCATATCGTTCTCTCACTATTTATACATGCTACTATAACACTATTTAACTACACCATCTTCTTTTGATTCTACTTCTTCAGAGTAAAGCCACATAAAGCTATACAGAAATTCACATAAACTATGTTAGAACCTCTAATATTAATATGCCTATAATGTCTAATACCAAAGCCCTGTCTCCTTGCCCACAGTATTTGCAAGGCATAGTATTTAAAATTTCTTCACAGGATGTTCTTAATATGAAGGGGCCAAGTGTCTTGTATCCTATAAAGGCTACTGAAAATATGTTGCTTCCCACAAGAGGTATTGTCAACCAAATACCACTAGCACTACTGCCAAGCTGAAAAGTACATGCAGCCATAGTACCAAGGGTTGATGCTTCAAGGCCAGACACGGCATATATGGGGATTCCAAAGTAAAATGGAGACATGGTTTTCAGATCAGTATTAGGTATGTGGTTTATGTAAAGCTTGAATTTGTGATTTGGTTATTGTTCCTATGGAAGAGACAACTGGTAGTGCTAACTGTGACAGGACATTTTGTTCAAGGGAATTTTCTGCTTAATAAGGGAAATAACAGAAGTGCAATTATTTATAAACGAATTGTTGAAAATTCTCAAGTGGTTTTGAGACTCTGGAAAATGTTCTTTTCATGTACCCATTCTTTGGTTCTTTTGTTTTGTTTTGTATTTTTTTTTAATTGGCTCTTGTAGAGGAGGGGAAGGGGAAGGAAAGTAGTAAATCTTTCAGATAAGTTAGAAGATGACCATTCTATTTTTCTGAGCTGCCTTTTCAGATTCTAATAATGATCACATCACAGCTTTCAAGACAGTCTTTCACTCTAATTTCAAAATTGAAGAGCCTGTTTCCAGGAGACTCAACAATGACCATAAGGATCATTGCTAGACTTCATTGTGAGCTTCCTTCAACTTCATCCCTTAACATATTAGGCCATAGAAATCAGAAGTGTGGATTCAGCCTTTCATTTATGATTGCAGTTTCCCACTTAGAGTTAAATCCTTAATTTTGTAGACTCAAGTGTTCTATTGGTTGGCAATTAGCCAATTGCAGGTGCAAAATCTTGAAACCATTCATAAGGAGGCTTGGGTGGCCTAAAGAAATAGATCTTTTGTTATGCACTGAGATACAGAATTTGTGAGGGGATTGGTGACAAGAATATTAAATGAATGTAAAATGTAGAGAGGGAATAAAATGGATACAAAAAATGCTCATCTAAGTGTTGACATGTTTGACTAGACAAAAGAGACTCGTCACACTAATCCATTCCACTAGACTATCAAAATGTGCAGTGGGGATGAAAATTAGAGTCATGTTTCAGCTTTGCTATCTGCCTAAAGAAATCTAGTACTGGTTAGTTTTCCATACTACTCAACTCCATTCAAAATTGAGGCCAACAGTTTGGTCTAGAAATCACATCACTGCACAGTTTGAGTCTTCTAGTGCACAAGCTTATGTCTCCCTTGTTCAGCTCTCCTGATGTCATTCATGCTGTCTGTTTCTCTTTGCTTTATGTACTTTAACTAATATGTCAAGATGTACCTCAAGGCCTTGCCTCTTCTCAGAAAACTTCCAGATCCTTCTAGTCAAAAGTAAAATCTTTGCAAGTATTCTTTCAATGTTTTGCACTTCTGTTTTTGTACTTAGACATAAATTTGAGTGTTCTGTATTTTATTCATTTATAAATTCCTATAAAACCCAATCCATTACTTTGATATCAATTTAGTAACTTAAAAACTGTGATATAGCTGTCATATAGGAAAACTTGTCCTAAGAAAACCTGAGTATATACCTTTACATAAAATATGTAGCAACTCAGTGGAAATGCTGAAAAGCCTTCACAGATAAAGAGATAAGGTTTCAGGACAAATTATCAGTTCATTATCTATTAATAATGAAAATAATCCACTTAAAACTCAGCTTAATAAGAAATCATTGATTCTACTTTAATTTACATATGACTCTATATGAACTAAAATATCAACAAATTGGACTCTTTATATGCTTGCTCTGTCTTCCTTATTATATCCATCAGGCTACTTTTGCAATATAGAAAAAGTTGAATTGAATGTTCAAGTGGAAGGTGCTCTCCCTCTGCCCCCTATCCCCTCTTGCTTCTCCAGTGTCTTTGTTATCACACTAAAGTTCACCTTCCCTTTCTTCCTGACCATAAAAGTCTAATCACTTTTCCAGGATGTTTGATCCTATGCACAAGATAGAGTAAATGATTCTTCAATTCCATTTTATTGTTGTTGTTCTCAAAAGTCTATCTAGGCCAGGTAACGTAAGTTTTCACTCACTCAGCTCTAAGTATTTTGCCATCAATTCTTGAGCAGCAATAGTAACTGTATCTGCCCTTGTCACCCAACATAGTATATGCCTGAGATTTCCATTCTGAGAGATCAAACCGATTTCAGTCTCAGCAAAACATAGTTAAGAGAATAAATATAAAACAAACAGAATCACTAAATTTAGAAAAGCTCTGAAACTCCAAGAGCTTTTTGAAAGAAGTAAATTATTGAAATCACCTACTACTGCTGAGTTGGAGTCTCCTTAACTAGTACTACTTGGAGTCTCTTGCCACTGGTTTTCTGACATATAGGAGGTATGTCTGAAATTGAAGAGTTATTATGAGAACACTGTCATTCGGGTTGTTAAAGTTTAGAATAATTTATCTGTGCATTATAGACCCTAAAAGAAAATTACTATATGTAAAATTGAAAACAATTGTAGATGGGTTTCTCGTTTATTTTCTGTTTTTGCCTTTGGGGAGACTTCCAGGGCTAAAAGGGAAAATATTATGAGACAAGATATATTTATTCTACTCATGAACAGGCCCAGAGCTTTTGGCTTAGCTGCCTGTGAATCATCATATCTTCCCTCCCTTGAAGGATAAATATGGCACTCATTCTAAACCATTTAGCCCATTATTCTTTTGTGTATAAAATAGGCCCAATTAAGATATTCTTGTGTTAATTTCTGCATTCTATATATGGTTAGAATGAGTGTTAAAATAGCCATCACAGAAAATCTCTCAAAATGTCCCATGCATACTGAACACACTACCCTTCTTCCTTCCTTTACCAAAGCTAATAGTTTAACCAAACATGGAGATTTTAAATTTTCTATTTTCCACTTACCTGTATTAGAGCTCTGTCTATTCAGAATCTAATATTTAGATGAAAGCACAAATTTGTAAATATCCAGATTTAGTTTTTGTTTCTTGTTTTTAAGCTGTTTCCACTTCATCCAGATGTTTGACATATGAAGAACCAGTCTATGAGTCGACTCTCTGGATTAAAAAGAAATAAGTCATCCCTGGTTACTCAAATGGACAAAGTGAATAGGACATGCCTTATCATATTTATGATCTGATTTTGCCTTTTCTCTTCCTCTCCAAACAATGAGGAAGGCAAGATAATCAAATTCTGAGATAAATAACTGACATTCCATTATGTCTTTTCCCGTGGTCATGCTAATTTGCTAGATGGATGCCTTTGAGCCAAGTCAGAAAGTCCACTGCTTACTGGCTATGTGATCTTAGGAAATTCATTTAACTTCTCTTGGGATTCTTGTTTAACTATTAAAGTGAAAGAAGGCTAGGAAATAAATGGAGGCTAAAACGGTCCAAACTTCATTGCAACATGAAGTTCTGTGAGTTGTTTACTACCTGAGCACACGTGCCTGCGCATGCCTGCACATGTGCAGACATACACGCACACACATACACACACACACACAAACACATGCACACACATATTGTTAACTAATATTATATGTCTTTTGTCATCAATTAGATGCTTAGAGATGGTTTGACATTTAGAAGTATATTGGTGGAGCAAGCAAAAACTAAAAGCATGTTTTTTCCAAATTATAAAATCAATGGACAATATTTTAAAACTCCTTACTTTTTGAAAAGTATTTATGTAAACATAAAGCAAAGAAAATCAGCCCATAAATCACAATCCCAGAGAGCTTAGACAACAATGAGGACCCTAAGAGAGACATACATAGATCTAATCTACATGGGAAGTAGAAAAAGACAAGATCTTCTGAGTAAATTGGGAGCATGGAAACCATGAGAGAGATTTGAAGGAGAGGGGAGAGGCAGGGAGGGGATCAGAGAAAAATGTAGAGCTCAATAAAAATCAATAAAAAAAGAAAGAAAATAGTGTCCCAAGAAAAAGTCACATACCACCTCGTCATGAATAAAAATTGCATTTCTAGGAGGAAAAAAGTATTTACTTACATATTTTCACAGTTGTGATTTTTTCATTAAGTTTTGTTACATGTGTATTCATATACATTTATTCCCAAAAATAACCTTTTCAGTCTATATATTGTTATTTTTGTGTGTTTTCAGGGTTTACCATTTGGTATTGGATAATCAATTGGTATTTTTCCTTGGAAAGACTATTTCTCCACATCTAAGCCTTCTTTAGTTGCCTCTAGTTCTTTGTGTAGGACTGAGGCCTTGTGAATTTTCTCATGTCCACTTTAGCATGTCTGTTGTTGTCTCTGTTCAGGTCATGGTTAGGCAGTCATTTTGATGAGCAGGGTTTTTAAAATTTTTTATGTGCATGGGGGTTTTGCCTGCATGTATGTCTGTGCACCACATGTGTACTGAGTACCTGTGGAAGTCAGAAAATTTCTGGAACTGATGTTACAGATGGTTGTGAGCTACAAAGCATGTGGGGGAAATTAAACCCAGGTCCTCTACAAGAGTAGCAAGTGTTGTTAAGCTGCTTAGCCATCCCTCTAGCCTCCCTTTCTGTTTTTAAAACACTAACATGATTCACAGTCTTCTTACATTTGCTCATGTAAGATATCTCTTGTGTATTCCTCCTAAATAAAAAAGCAGAATATAAGAACTTTATACAAAATCTCACACTCCAAGAAGCTAAAATATTAGCTGCCAGAAGACATAAAAAAAATAAAGTTGCTCTTTGAATTGCATGGCTTTGAATTTCAAATGTTTCTTTTACGTTATGAAAGAGAAAAACATCCAGTAAGATTATTTAGGGTATAAATAATGAATATTTCAATTTGTAAGTATGTGTGTTAATGTGTATATATGTTTAAATGTATATTAGATCTTAGTCTATTTTATCCTTCTGTAAAAGAATCACAAGATTCTAAATAATGTGTAAGGATCAGGGTATTTTACATTTCAGAAAGCTAAAAATCTTGAAGTGAATATGTTTGTTGAAGTTGTACTCTTCTAGGCAGAAGGTTGAAAGGTAAGAAAATTGACTTAACAGAAACCAAGACTACCACTAGGGACTGAACTCAGTTTTAATTTTTACTTGCCAAAATGATTTATTCTTATTATTTAAAGATGCCCAAGTTGTTCTATACTTTTTTTTATTTTGCAACTGATTTGTTTGAGTCAACCTCTCAACTTCTAGAATATTACATTTGTCTGCTGCATCATTTTATAATATTTTTACTTATCATTTGAGAAATATATATATATTGTATTTTGATCATGATCCTTCATTCCCTCTTCCAACTCATCCCTCACCATTTAAAATAACCTCCTACTGACTTCATGTCTTCTTTTTAAAATAATTAAGTAAATTCTATTACTATCCCCATATACTCATGAGGACATACATTGGAGTACTGGCTTCTTATCAGTTCCATATCCCAACAGAAAACTCACCTTCCTCTCCAAGCAGTCAGAACGTGCCAATAACTCCTTAGTTATAATGGAGTCATGTAACACACTCCTTCATCCATACTGAGATGCTGGCTCCCTTTATCTTATACAAGTCTTGTGCACACAATCACAACTATTGTGAGTTCGTGAATCCATAAGTCCTGTCATATCAAAGAGACACTGTGGTAGAAGACCTTAAGATAAGAATGCATATTAATTAACTGGAAGGGGAGTATTTAGGTGTTCTGCAATAAAAGTGAAATAGGGCAGTTTACTTACATCTTTGTCTACAGACTGAAGCCAAAAGCAGTAAGACAAATACCAATGAAGTTGATATTTTTCAAAAGTTCGTCAGTGGTGTCTTTTGCATTTAGATCCCAAGGTTTCACAATGTATTACCCAAGGAAACAACCTAAATGTGATAGAATAGATAAATACTGAGATATAAGCTTATGGATAAATAGTGAGAAGAAGACACATGGTTGTGGGAACTGGCTGATTTAAAGTCTGTGGAGCAGGCTAGTTGACTGGAAATCCAAATATTGACACAGTATGGGAGCAAAATCTCACTAGTGTGGCATGTCTATGTTCCAGACCTGGTGCAGAGATTTTTTTTCCTTTCTGGGGAACTTGAGTCTTTGCTAAGACCTTCAGTTGATTAGACGAGACTTACCTATACCCTGAATTATAATCTCTATTTAAAGTTAAGCAATTCTAAATATTAACCACAGGTACAATGTTACAGCATCTAGGCTTGCATTTGAGTAATTGACTGGAAACTAGAAACTGGCCAAGCTGTCACATCCCAAGATGCATGCCGGCTGCTCATAGACTCTGTCACTGCAAATCAGGACCTTCGCAGTCAAGGCTTTTTGTCATCAGTATTAGAACTCTTTGGTGCAGTAGAGAGTTGTGCTGGGTAATTTTCTGTCAACTTGACATAGGCTAGAATCATTTGAGAGGAAGGACCATCAATTGAGAAAATGCCTCCATGAGATTGGGGCTATAGGCAAGCCTTTAGGGCATTTTCTAAAGTAGTGACAGATGTGGGAAGGCTCCGACCATTGTGGATGGGGCCATCCCTGGGCAGGTCATCCTGGGTTCTATAAGAAGGCAGGCTGAGAAAGCCATGGAAGCAAGCCAGTAAGCATCACTTCTCCATGGCTTCTGCATCAGCTCCTGCCTCCAGGTTCCTTCCCTGTTTAAGTTCCTGTCCTGATTTCCTTCAGTGATGGACTATGATATGGAAATGTAAGCCAAATTAACTCTTTCCTGCCAAGATGCTTTGGTCATGGTATTTTATCATAGCAATAGCAACACTAAGGCAGTAGTCATCTACTAATACCTACTTCCAGTGCTGTAGTCACGTGCCAGTCCATACTAGCTTTTCAAGATTGCCTATTATTTCTGTTCATACTACTTTTTCTCCAACCCTACACCATTCTCACTGAGTCTTTGTTTTCAGCATGTGATTTGAAAATTATGCACCTAGTGTTTCAGCTCCATTGTCACTAGTCATTCTTTTCGACTATACTTTAGGCATACTGGGGACAGTGTGAGTTGGTAGTGTGGCAAAGAGGTTAATGACACAGGAGTTTGTGAAAAATGATTCAAACATGCAGTGTAATCACTGATTCTTCCCTGGAAGGTCTGTGAAAAGGTAGCATACGTACATTAAGATGGTGACTTTGTAGGAGCAATTTTGCAGATGTCACATGCCACATGCTTCATTTAATGAGTAAGAAGTTTTAAAAAACCAATAGCTCTAGACAATACAATCTAATAATAACATAGCATGGACTTTTTTAAAAAAGAATCAAGACTTTATAATTTTTCATTTACTGTTAAAGTGTTAAATCATGAAAGATGTAATAGTGAAGCTTTTCAAATCATCGGATGTTTCACAAGCTACATTCCCTCTCTCATCCCTCTTCTAAATTTGTCACTCGCCAGTCTTTACATTGGACTCTTCTCCCTTAGCCTGTAACTTTTTCCACTTCTATACATAGAACTATGTGTTTTATTTCAAAAAGACTTTTACTTTTATTATAAATCTTTTGATTAATGTATCAATTTTATAATTTGATGCATTTCAACATGATATGTTAATACATGCTATACCGCATACAGTGGATCAAATCAGGCAAGTTGATATTTGTGTTGATTTTATGTTGAGTATTTCTCAGGACATGATATCATTCTCTCAATATGATGCAATCATATTGTCTACATTTTTTCACCTTATAACCCAGCATCCACACACATTTTATATTGTCTATGCAGATTATGTTTAATGTGTCAAGTACAAGAGGATGAATTTCAATTGAATTTTACATTTTTCCTTTTATATTTACTGTAGACTAATAATGACCACAAGAAAAGTAAGAGATTATGCAAATAAATGGAATTTTTTGCATTTCTTTTTATATCTCTTTTCACTAAACCATGAATACTGTTTATAGAGCTCAAATAATTTTCGATTTAAGAAAGATGACTATTGTCTAAAGACAGATGGGAACCAAAATTTCAAATACACAGTTTTGCACCCCATATAATAACAATCTATTCTATATTGAAGATTATCTGTATCTTAAAATTTTATTTAGAAACTTCAGTGTGTTTAAGGATGGAGATAAAAATTGCACAAGTATGTCTGAAATTTCACTTATACTCATCGAATAGAAAACCACAAGTGAATATAAGAAAACCAGTCCCAACACTTGGAATCTCTAATTATGGGCTCAATTTTCTCCATTGTTCTCACCCTTTGCATTCTAGTCAGAAGAAGTGTCTCTTGTGATGTATCCATCTCACAGACATCTGTGATATTTCTTTCAATTTAGAAGGGACTGGTCAGTCTTTGCTGACATTGTTCTAATAATTTACTTTCCCTACATGCTTTTCTTGAACACAATGCTGAGCAGCTCTGTAGAGAAAAGAGCTTAGTCAAAGCTGCAAGACACATTACCAAACCTTATCATTAACTTGAATACTTAGCTTCTAGTCATTGGGTTGAAAGATCTTCCAGAGATGCAAGTTTAATGTGTCTCTTGCTGGCTTAGCTGCCCTGTCCAAAGCCTAATGTGGCTTGTAGAGTCATTATCTTGTCAGTGACAGACATACTAAAGAAAGTAGATTGTTGACTTGTCTCTGTCTATAAAAGTCAATGGAGTAGAAGGCAACATCAAGGGATGGGAAAGTAGCTATCCTTTCCCACTGAGAGAAGAGGGAGAAAAACAATAAGCAAAACAAAACCATTTTTTTCTCAATCAGCCGCATTATCCATCACATCTGACTTCCTAACATTCAGAAGCCATTTCACTAACTATCTAGTGCTATCTATCTTTTCTTTCTCCACTGTGGTGGATGGTTATCAAAGAATTCATGTGTCAGTTGCCTTTCTTTCCATTTCTTTACTGCTAGTGTGATATGAATGGACATAATCACACTTTTCTTTCTTCCATGGGAAGAATGTCTTCATATTAAAGATAAAGGATGCTTCAGGAATGCTGATTTACTTAGAAAAAACAGGAAAAAAGCATTAGTTCAATTTAAACACCACAGACCATTATCAACAGTGACCTATTTAAGCAGACTATAACATCAGAATTAATAATGACAGACTCAGGGGAGCTGAGAACCCACAGCAAAACCAAGAGGCAATTAACCCCTTCAGTCGTTTAATTCCTGAGGAAACTTATTCACAGCTAATTATTGCAGATATAACTTGAAAAAAAAACAAGAGATAAATGAGTTATAGCAATATGCTCTGATCACTTTATTTTGTAGTATATTAGTCTAAGGAAAAGTAGTAGATTTGAAAACGAGAGTTTCCCTGTTTTAATTTTGTCTTTGGGGTGGGGGATTGGTGTTGTGGAGATAGTTTCTCAGTCACTTCTAGTGTGTGTTTATTGCTAATTCCAGACATCCAGAGCTAAAGAGATACTGCTGTCAGGTTCAGTTATCATAAATCATCATTTCACTTAGTTGGTTTTTTTTTATTGATTTTTATTTAGCTCTACATTTTTCTCTGTTCCCCTCCCTGTTCACTTAGCTTTTGTACTTCACTCTTCTGCTGATGCAGATCTCTTCTCCCCTCTTTTCTTGCCATTGTCAACACTGTCGATTAAAAATTCACTTTGTACCAGATGCTGCACTCTGTTTCCTGCGGTTGGAAATAGTGAATAGTTCATATAAAGAATGGGAAACTTCAATAATAGGATTTCTGAGCTAGACAGAGGATGCATTAGTTTCCTTGGACTGCTATAATAAGTTGTCATATATTTGATATCTTAACAAATTTGCCACAAACAAAATGTATTGGTCACTCTTACAGTTTTAAATATAAGAAGTCTAAAATTAACATGTCCAGAGCCATTCTTTCCTTGAAAAACGTAAGGAAAAAGTATGGCTTTCCTTTTGGATGCTTTTAGGGACCTTAAATATTCTAGTTCTGTGACTGCATACGTACAGTCTCTGCCTTTGTATTTACATGGCCTTTTTATTTGCTGTAAGGGTGCCAGTCATCATATTTAGGAACTACTCCAGATCCAGGATGATTTCATCCAGAATTTTAAATTAATTATGTCTATACTGAAAACTCCATATTTTAAAATAATTTTCCATTCATAAGTTCTAAGTTGACATGTCTGTTGAAGATCATTATTAAACCACATACAGGGAGTGAATTATGAGCTCCACCACCAGTGAATTTGTGCTGAAAGTGATGATTTTTATGCTCAGAATTGTATAAAAAAGGACTCTCTAGGTGGAAAGTGAAGTTGGACCTTCTGTCAAGATTGTTGGCTCCCTAGTTATGACATGGAGACTTGATATTAATTAGGAAAGCTCAGCAAAAGGCTTAGGCTTGTTTTTAACTAGCTCTTATAACTTAATCTGTATCTTTTCATCTGTGTTCTTTTTCATGGCTCTGTTAACTTTATTCTGTATTGCCCATGCTGTGCTGCCTCAGTGTCTCCTGGTATCTCCGCCCTTCTTCCCAGCATACTTTGCCTGGAAATCCTGCCTAGCTACTGACCATTCAACTTCTTATTAAACCAATCAGAATGACACATCTTCACAGAGTACAAAATGGAGATATTGAGGCAGGTATGATATTTTACAATGGAATGGAAATCAGTTTCCCTGTGACCTTCATATAGGGGGGTAAGTAACGCATTTAGCAAATGGACATGTACTATAGGGTGATCACTGTCCTAGAAAACACCATAAAACGAGGGAAGTGACTATGAAAGCACTCATATAAGAAAAGTAGTAGAGATGGATATGGTTCTGACAGGAAAATGGTCTAGGAACTTGTTTTAGATAGATAGATAGATAGATAGATAGATAGATAGATAGATAGATAGATAGATATAGATAGATAGATAGATAGATAGATAGATAGATAGATAGATAGATAGAATATGCCACAGATGTAGACTGCAAAATCAAATGAGAGTAAGGGTACAAAGATGAGAGTCTAATATCAGTATTAGATGACTGAGACTCTCATAAAATCAACTAAAGTCATAAACAGCACAGTGGAGAAAGCAATTAAGAGAGAAATGATGTACTGTGAGTTTGGAAGAATTAGAAGGCCACACAGAAATAACCCTCCTCCAAATGTGACTCTAGGACTTCATCTCCAGGAGGTATCATACATTAATGATTTGATGCTATGTATAGTATACTCTTTAAAGTTCTGGAACTGGGCAATGTGGTTAAGTGAAATGTTATGGCATTAAAAAGAAAGGAAAGATTGAGGACCTCTACTCCAAAAGTGGGAGGAACAGAGGACATCAGGATAAGAAACAACGAAAAAGAGACAAGAGGATCAGCTTAGAGCCAGTGCCCTTTACTCTCCAGCAGTGACACTGGTGGGAAGTAGTGCTGCATTAACATTGTGAATTCGCATACCATAGCTGAATCAAATACTTATACATGGCTGTGATGGCAAACTTTTTACTTGATGTGTATTTTATCACCATTTGAAACAATCATTTAATATATTAAAATGTAGAGTTAAACAAAATCCAGTTGTATGCATGAAGTGATGAGGATAAGTGTGAGGAAGCAATTTATTTTTTAAATATTTGCTTTAAATAGCTAATAATCTTGCTTTATCAGGGCTTTTGGGAAACATTTTGGTATAGTAAGTTTCTTCCTATATTGCATATCTTGAGTTGGTATTATGATAAAATGGTCCAACAACTAAAGGTGCTTCTCACAAATTTCTAATAATGAGAGCTCCATCTCCAGACAGAACTAATGGTGGAAAGAAGTGACTCCCAAAAGTTGTTCTCTGATCTCCACACATGTGCCTCTTTCACACATGTTGATGTACACATATGCACTGTAATAATAAGTAAAATTATAAAAAAAAAACTCATGAGAGTCTGAATGTGACATGTGACAACTAAAGTAGTACCACATGGGGCAAAAAGAATCCCAATGTTAATAGAGATATGCTAATTTCATTAAAGATATAGTAGCAATGTCATCAAGATTCTGACACCTTCCAATGGGTGGACTGTACTAGAAAAATGTATTCTTTCTTGAGAGATAAATTAGGGTAATCTATAACAAGCACCTAGACTAAGATAGCACTTTGACTCTCTCCTTTAACCTGTTGGATGGCATTGCCAATATGAATGAAAATTTCAACCTATGTAAATATAATGTTTGATGACAGCCATGATCTTATTTGGTGTGATGATGATAAAATATGCACCTTCTCAAACATATCCTCTTTTAAAATAATTGTTCAAGGGTAATACAAACATCATAAACAATGTTAATTGGCCTCATTGGATTAAACATACAGCAGGAGTTTAGAAGAGCTTTTTGTGTGCATAGTGTGTGCATATGGCTCTGTGTGTGAGCATGTGCATAGAGTGTGTGTTTGTGTGTGTGTTTTAGTAAGGGAGAGTGAAATAGGAAGAGTAAGGTGACATCCCCATTATGTATCACTTTCCTCATTCATAAATGAAGGGTGAGGATCCAATAAATGTTTGGATTTCTTATAGCTGTAAATATGTGCTTCTACCATCATGACCTAAAAAACAACTGGTATTGTTGATAAATCTTTCATGATTTCAAGTAGCAAATAATTAGTTTACTTTAATGAATCAAAACTTTAAAAAGTCAAATATCGGATTAATTGCACCATTAATCTGTTTCTTTAGTTGATTAAAACAAGTTGTTTATTAATTTTCAGTTGGTAATATGTAAATTTGTAATTTAATTAAAATCCTATTATGTACTTTTTAAAATAAAAGGCACATGGATAGAGTTTGATGAATGAGAGTGTAGAAACAGATCAACTGTAAGAAGTTAGATCTATTGCAAGGCTGTGTAACTGGATCTGGAAAGAGGATAAAGGATCCTTGAAAAATACCAGTGAAGCTTTTGAAAATGGTGCACTTGTCAGTCTGCATGACTCATACTGTCCTTATCAAGCTGAAAACTCTGAATTTTCTTTTCTTTTTAAAATATTTATTTTTGATCTACAATTCTTAATATCTATATGACTTCTTCTCACGACTTGGCCAATTTATTGATTGCATAAGAATTAAGTTAGTTGACTGAGATGGAGGGGGGAGGGCCTTGGGCTTCCCATAGGACAGGGTATCCTGCACCATCATAAGGAAGCAGGGGGAGGGCAGTGGGGTAGTGGGGGAGCGGGAGGGCCGGGAACAAGGGGAGTAAATGTAAATTTTTCTTTTAACAATAGAAATAAAAAAAGAAAAAAATAAAATATTTATTTTTCTTTTACTTATTTTTTGTTTCCAATACATCCAGTTTTCCCTTCCACCACTCCTCCCAATACCTCCCCCTACTCTCAATGTCTCCCTGCCCACCCATTCCTTCTCAGTCTCCCTTCATAAAAAAGCAAGCCTCCAGGGATATCAACCAAACATGGCATGACAAGATGCAATTAAGCAAGAAAAGGCACAAAACCTCATATCCAGACTGGAAGAAGCAAACTAGTAGAAGGAAAAGGATCACAAAAGCAGGCAAAAGTGTCAGAGACAGCCCACTCCCAATGTTGGGAGTCCCACAGGAACATCAAGGTACACAACTATAACATATGTGCAGAGGGCCTTTGTCAGTCCCATAAGACTCCCTAATTATCACTTCAGTGTCTCTGAGTCCCTGGGAATCCTGGTTAGATAATTCCATGGGCAGTGTTCTCATGGTGTCCTCAACCCCTCTGTCTCCTAAAATTCTTTCTCCCTGACTTCTGCAGGGTTCCTGAGCTCTAATCTTCCTCTGTTTCTCTTCAGAAAAATCAAAAATTTAGGAGAACCATCCCAAGATTCCTACCATTAGGAATGTCAGCCAGTAACTCTTGAGCCTTTGAGGGGAGCCAGGATCTTCCCCTTTGAAAAACTTTCCCCTCTAAGTCCACAAGTACAGCTGCTCTGTCTTCGCCATGACTTTCCTTCAGAAACTGAACGAAAGAGCCTTAATGCTCATATTCATGTCTTTTTAGCATCGCTTGCTTTTCAACAAGTGTTCACACAACACCCTTGTGAGTGAGCTTTCCCTTGAAGCTGACACATTCTATGTTGACCAGTTCTCTGAAAGCACAGGCCTATTTATAAGTGGCTTTGACCATGGGATTTGCAAGAGCCTCTCTGGTCAGGATTGGAAATCTTTTATTTACTTTATTTTATTGTAGGCCTTTGCCCATGCCTGTGAAGCTCCTCGATGAGGGAGGAGCTCCAATAGGTAGTTATTTTTCAGGTGATTATAAAGCCCTTAACAGGCTTTGGAATTTAAGATACTTCAGTCTCTGCTAAGAACCCTGGATTGTTTTTTTCAACTCTTTGTTAGGATTCAGGATTTCAGAAAATTTTATTTGTGTAAAGATTCTCCAATAATGAAATGCTACTCCAAAGAAAAATGCATCATTACTTAGTCCAAGAATGTATATATTTTTATCAATGAGCCACTTTGGATTAAATTCATGAAAGAAAAGGAAGAAAGGCCCCATATTCATACAACATTGCTTTAGAAAATTTTTCAGAGAGAAGCAAGCTATAAAGGATTGTCTAGCACACACGCACACACATACTCTCACACACATACACATATGTATAGTCTTGCAAACATTTATATCAAGGACATATATGCATATTGTTATTACATGCATATATGCATGTACATATATATGTATATAGTATCAAGGGCAAGGCCAAAGTCTAAATGAACTAGTTAGAAAGCTGAAGTAAAATGCTTCTGAATTCAGACATCTCAATACTTAAAGATTATGCAAAAAAGAATTAGCCAAAGGGGTAATTTTCTACATACCATAACAAGCACATGAAAACAAAAGTGAACATCTAATGTGAGAATAAGTTATGAGTTATCCTATTTATAAGGAATTGCTTCCAGATTGCAACTAAGCAACTTTTCTACTTACAGCATAATTATATGATTGGGAGTACATGACCTGCATAGGTCAGAACTGAGGAATAAAAGAAAAACTATCTTGTGACAATTTTGCAGACATGGTAGGGATGTAAGCAACAGATAGCAACTCCTCAATATCCTGGAGTATTCCACTGCTTTAAGAGACCACAACATAGGTCAGTTATAGTTAAGAATTCCACGTTTGCAGATATCAACAAAGTTCCCATGACAGTATTCCAGCACCATGCCCAAATGATAAGAGGCCAGGTAATACAAATAAATGGTGATATCTCTTCATGTCTATTTAAATTTCTACATCCTGAGAAGAAGGATTGTGCTAAAATGCAGCTATCACTTTGGGCTTCTCTAGTCTTTGAACACAGCAGTGGGAAACCCAACACTCATTTCTACTGAACTTGAATGCTGCCTTAATAATCAAATAAATACCTTCATGTTTAAAGTTTAAGCAGAATTTCATTAAATTTTCTTTGACATCAAGCCAAATTTTGAAATGATTTGGAACTGGCTTGCATTTTTTTAAATTGGTCTTTCTTTGGAAATAATGAAAAAGTGCTAGAGTCTTGGCAGAATTCCAATAACTGTAACTCAACTTGTTAAAGAAAAAAATTTAATATTTACACATTATATAGTATAATATTTATACGAGGCAACAGATTGAGAATGTAGAATTCAAAATAGAATAGATTTTGACTTAGAATTATAGTATGATAGTCATTACACACACAGAGAATTGGGGATTATTTAATACCAGTACTGGAACAGTCTGAGCAATAGATTTTGAAATATAAACACAGCTTAGGGGCTGGAGAGATGGCTCAGAGGTTAAGAGCACTGCCTGCTCTTCCAAAGGTCCTGAGTTCAGTTCCCGGCAACCACATGGTGGCTCACAACCATCTGTAATGAGGTCTGGCGCCCTCTTCTGGCCTGCAGACATACACACAGACAGAATATTGTATATATAATAAATAAAAAAAAAAACAGCTTAGTGTATGATTCTAGTTTGTACTTACTTGAGTTACTTGGCAACGCATTTTGTATGGTGGCTGATTATTGATTACACCATAAGTTAAATACTTAGGGACAGCTGGCTTGTACTCCATGCCATCCACTAAGTAAATAATAGTGAAGTCAGTGGGGTTGCCAGGGGCCTTTCTTGAAAAGGCCTGGAGCTGGATCATCTTAGAAATAAAAAGTAGGAGAAGTTACAAAACTATGAGTCTAATAGTGAAATACCAGTGTGTAAGAATTGCTTAGTACTCTTTAAATTATCTGGTACAAATGCCATCTTAAAATTGTACTGCATGTATTTACTGTGTGTGTGAATTCTTGCGCATGTGCAGATGCATATTTCTATGTCTATCTGGAGGTCAGAGGGCAACTTGCTGGAATCAGTTTTCTCTTTCCACCATGTGGTACTCAAGCCATCTACCTTGTCAGCAAGTGCATTTTCCCACCAACCTATCTGACTCAAACAGCATCATACACATGTAAAGAAACTGGGGGCTTGAAAGGGTTAAATGAGTTACTTAAGATCACTGAAGAGCAGTGATGGAAACTGTAAGCTCACAAAACTAGAAAAATAATGAGTGCAGAGATCATCATATTAGGAAATATAAGCTAGACTCATAAAGACAAAATTTACAATGTTTTCTCTCATATGTGGACTCTAAATAAAAAAGACATAAAAGTTCAAAAGTGTCTTGTGATGGCTACTATCAGTTGGCCATATATAAGTACTCTTGATTCATAATGTTACAACTTTATTAATTTTTGTTAGTGTTGACATACGCGAGTCGATTGTGATTCCGGCTACCTTTACATTTCATTAACAAATTCCACATATTTACCTAGGATCCACAGGACTTTACTACCTGTAGATGGAAACCCACAAGTGCTTACCTAAGGTTTATTTATTTGTTCATACATACATAAATAATAACATCCCTAGATTTGTTGGTAATAGTGGTATAGAGAGCATTCAAGAGGCAGCTGCAGAGAGGAGTACAAGTGGGTGATACTTAGTTCCTTGGGCGCTGTGAAAAATAGCAGCAAATGCAAGTCTGCGTATTTTAGAGCCCTAAGCCTGAATGAGGGAAGACTGAGTAAATGTCCTTTCATGCCCAGTCACAGCTGTGAGGCAGTGAGCTCCCAAAAGCTGTCAGAAAGAATGTTCCATATTGAATGGAGGGTTGGGCAGTTTAACTGTGAGTCTCCTGTGGCCTCTTTTACTCCATGATACTCTGCTATGAATTACAGGTGCACATTTGCATGTATGCATATACAATACAATTAGCATTGACTATACGCTAATATCAGCCATAGCATTGGTTTAATAGCCTCAGGTTGTGCCTACAAGATAACATGAAGACAACCAGTTACAAAGAAAGCATTCTGTCAATCACATGGCCATTTATTTTCCACATCCTTCTTTATTTAATAACTCTCTTGGCCTTATGCCAAACCATGGGCTTTCCTTGGAGGACTTCCAAGTTATTTCTTTTCAAAACTAATCCCCACAGTCTGGAATACCACAGCCTTTTCACACAGATAGGATTGCTTGCAGACACTAAGTCATGTGTAGATTTGAGTAACTCATGAGCATTTTAAAGGGAACTTTGCAAACTCATTGTGTCTATTTGACATTATTTTTTAAAACCCACAGAACTATGAGAATGCTCCTTTTTGTTTGTTTTTTTTTATTGATTTTATTGAGCTGTACATTTTTCTCTGTTCCCATCCCTGCCTCTTCCCTCTCCTTCAACCCTCTCTCATGGTTCCCATGTTCCCAATTTACTTAGGAGTTCTTGTCTTTTTCTACTTCCTGTGTAGATTAGATCCATGTTTGTGTCTCTTAGGGTCTTCAATGTTGTCTAGGTTCTCTTGGATTCTGAATTGCAGGCTGTTTTTTTTTTTTTTTTGCTTTATGACTAAAAACGACCTATGAGTGAGTACATATGAGATTTGTCTTACTTTGTCTGTGTTACCTTACTCTATATGATGTTTTCTAGAGTCATTCATTTGTCTGAAAATTTCAAAATGTAATTATTTTTTCTGCTGTGTAGTACTCCATTAATGTGGGATTTCCCTCTGTATGCTGTGATTACTGTTAATAAATAAAGAACTGCTTAGAGCCCATAGCAGAGCAGGGCAGGGCAGAGCAGAGCTAGGTGAGGAGGATGGGACTGAATTCTGGGAGAAAGAAGGGTAAGTCAGAGAGATGCCATGTAGCCCTGCTGGAGACAGATGCCGGAACTTTAGCTAGTAAACTACAGCCATGTGGTGATGCACAGATTAATAGAAATGGGTTAAAATAATATGTAAGAGTTAGCTAATAAGAAGTTAGAGCTAATGGGCCAAGCAGTGATTTAATGAATACACTTTCTGTGTGATTATCTTGGGTCTAAGTAGCCAGAAAACAACAAGCAGCCTCCTACACAAACGTGGTACACAAACGTGGTAGGGTAAATTCCACATAAAACCCGAGAAAGCTTAGAAAGGAATACTAGACACAAAAGAAGAGAGTTAAGCACAGCTTCTTAGTAGCCAGCATTTTGCTGGCAGTACTCTGCAGCTCTTTTACGAGAGGTTTTCTTGATTCAGAGGTAGCAGGAACAAAGTGGCAGTTTTGAAATCCCGGCTTTCTGGGCCTTGCTGCCACTGCAAACTCTGACTCTTTCTGGAGGTCTGGCTACGGAGCACTTGAATGGGGTTTGTGGGCCCGGGTGCTTCTATGCCCCCTTGGGAAAGTAGCTGAGACCATGCCCGCAGATCAGTGCCTCGCACCTTGGCAGGCAGCAGGATCAGGACTTCTAGGAGCGCACAGGCAGAAGAGCATGGAGGTTTCCTGCCGCCATACACAGATATTTTCAGGCCATGCAGTGCTCTGCATGGCATATTTAGCTATTACTCAGATAAAAAGGGTTTATGTGTTCCTGTTTATTCTCAGAGTTAAAGTGCTGAGCACAGACAGCTCCTACATGGAGGTCCCAGAGCTGGCAGCAATGGTACCTCCATCATTTTGAAACTGGAGAGAGTCAGAGCCAGCATCCAGAGCTGCTATAACCAAGCTGCTTACCTTTAAAAGCTTCTCAGCACAGTAAAGAATTACAGATGCACAATAGGACAGATTCAGATATAAAAGACCTCTAAATGGATCACAATGTTGGATAAATGTACCTAGGCTTGGGAAAGAGAAGAAAAAGAGTACAGAGAGTTATAAAAAGAAGTAAATGGTATTTTTAAAAAATAAAATGATGTCTTTAAAGAGGCAGAGTACAGTCAGTCATGGATTAAAGAAGTAAAGGTAACAAAATAAATATTAAACTTAAAGAGAAAATAATAGAATAAAAACAAGCCACGTAAAGATGGAAAATTTATAAAAGAGTCTGGATTATGCATATTATTGTGTTTTCTTTGAATTTTTGGACTGCAGAGAGACATTTGATTCTGGGGACTGCTAAGCTAAGCCACCATATATACTTCAAAGGTATCATGAATTCCAAATTTGAGACTAAGGCTATGTTGCTTTAGAAAAGAAGGTCTTTTGTTTCCGTAGAGGATGAGAACCTGTGGAATCCTTCCAGGCTAATGTAGTATGATAGATCAAAGGTTGTTGTTAACACCCCAAAAATTACTTTGCCCAATAAACAGCAGGAAGCATTTAGGAGAAGAACTTTTGCCATATTCCCAAATATTGTTTATAAATATTTGCTTACATTTAAAGGGGGATATACTGTACAGATTTGCATTGTTATGGATCTTGGTTTACAGGTTATTAGATAGGCATCTATAATAACCAAATTTGTAGTCATGGTAGCTAGATTTTTTTAGATGTACAGAGATGTATTTCAGATAGGTATTCTTCAAATCTTTCAAAGACCTGTGGAATATGGCATTTAAAGGTTTTAAGAAGTTAGGTCTTTTCATTACAGCGAGACACATCTGCTCCTAACAGCACCAATTACTTTAAGAGGAAGATGGGCATCAAAGATGCTCATTATGAGGTTGGTTAGCCATTTGGGCAAGAAACTGCTCTTGCCTAGACAACTTGAGGAACTGGACATACAGGACCAACAGAGAAATGACTGCTGAACTTGTCTAATGGTAAGACAATCCCTTGGGGTTCCTGCTTCATGAAAGAGTCAGCTAGACATTCTGCAGGATACAAAAGAAATTTACTGACAAACTGACAATATATGTGGAACTGTCTTTGAAATTTCCTGCTAATGAGAAATTCTGCTGGGTACTATGGGCCTGTAGGCTGAAGATGGATCCCCAACAGTAAAGAAGACCTTTGGGAGACTGCCCAGACAGTGAGATGTCTCTGTCAATTCTAGAGTTTTGGAAGTTGCTTACAAAGCATATCCCATTTTCTTAGGTAATATTATATCCTTCTGGGGTCTTTGAAGGAGTTGAAGAGTAGATAATATTAATATAGTTTTCCTTAGTTATGATAAGAGAAAAGCAGATATAAATATAGTAACTGTAATTCTTGCTTGATATATGTTTTGTTATATGTAATTTTACTATGTTAAAGTTAAAACCTTCCTTTTTTATTTAAACAGAAAAGAGGTGATATGTGATTTCCCTCTGTATACTGTGATTACTATTAACAAATAAAGAAATGCTTATAACCTATAACAGAGCAGAGTGAGGCAGAGCAGAGAGAGATAAGGGAGGAGGACTGGACTGAATGCTGGGAGGAAGAAGGGTGGATTCAGAAAGAAGCCATGTAGCCCTGCTGGAGACAGATGCCAGAACTTTAGCCTGTAAGCCTCAGCCATGTGGTGATACACAGATTAATAGAAATGGGTTAAATTAAGATGTAAGAGTTAGCTAATAAGAAGCTAGAGCTAAAAGGCCAAGCAGAGATTTAATTAATACACTGTCTGTGTGATTATTTCAGGGCTAAGCGGCCAGGACAAACAAGCGTACTCTTCCTACACTCTATTGAGTAAATGTACCACATTTTCTTATCCATTCTTCAGTCAAGGGGAATTTAGGTTGTTTCCAAGTTCCAGCTATGACAAACAATGTTGTTATGGACATAGTTGAGCCTATGTCCATGTGATTCAACTGAGCATCCCTTGGGTATATACCCAAAAGTGGTATTGCTGGATCTTGATGAAGGTTTTTCCACGTTCCATTTCTCTCATGAAACAGCAAAGTTAAAAGTCTTGGATAGAGGTTAGAAAGTCCAAAAGATGGCACAGAAAAATAATAATACTGGAAAACTCAGGAGACCTTGTTTCTGTTTCAAGTAATGTCACTGTCTAGCTGGATGACATTGAGCAGCTTCTTTCCCCTTATTGTGCTTGATCTCCTTTATAATGGAAAATGAATGTTTTAATTTAAATACCTTGTATCTATTTTTTTGGTTGAAGTTAGTTTTCATATTCAGTTTTTCTTGTTTTTATATTTCTGGTTTGAACTATAATAAAGTGGTCTTTTTAGGTATATGATACCTTTCTGAAGAATTTTCAGTTGGAAGATATATAGTCATCTACATTGCTGTAAAGCCTCTCAAACTCCTTATTAATTAATTAAATTGATGGGTTACTTGTAAGGTATATTAATAAGTAGCCACTGATTTCAAACTTGTTATATGTAATCATGATAAGTTCATCTTTGATTGTTGTGTCCAACATAATGTAAGAGAGTAATCATTGTCCCACTAACCTTGAGAGACTGAGCATTTAGTTATCTGAGATACTTTAAATACCTTGTATTAGTCTCTTACACTGCTAAAATATTAATGGAATATCTTTAGGGTCACTTTTTGGTGGTTACTTTTATTTAGTTTTTACTAAGTAATAATACTTTACATCTCTAAGTAGAGGCTTTCCATCTTTTCTCTCTCTTTTGTTAGTAATAGCAAGGATAAGGATAAATAGCAAATCTAAAGCTAATTACTTTCAACAGACTTCACATGCATGTCTTATATGTGTGACATAAAAATTCTTGGAAATGCTTTTGGTTAAATCAGCTTTGGAGATCCAAAACAGTTTAACCCAGCATTCACAAGTTTTAAATATCAGACATGTAGTGATGATATGATATAAGCCCTTAAGCTTTACTTAGCCTCAACCCATTGGGCATCATTCATGTGTGCTATGATTCTCTAGAGAACTGAATGTTTTAAACATCACTCTTACAAGTTCATTCATTCCAATAAGAATCTTTAGGCTCTATGATATGTTATTCATCAATTTTTGAAAATAGGAGGACCAACACAAATAAGTTGAAGGTGAAGGTTTTCATTGGGACTTCTAGTTTCCAAATAATCACATAGAGAATTATTATTAATTGTAAGTGCTCAGCCAATAGATTAGGTTCATCA
The DNA here is from genome assembly GCA_028555095.1 of Dicrostonyx torquatus. Classification (NCBI taxonomy): domain Eukaryota; kingdom Metazoa; phylum Chordata; class Mammalia; order Rodentia; family Cricetidae; genus Dicrostonyx; species Dicrostonyx torquatus. Next base: position 826,259 of record JAQHUG010000400.1, on the reverse strand, counting down.
CTAACTAGATTGTTTTTAACTTAAATTCACCCATATTTCCTCTCTATGCTCTACTACATGGTGGCACATTTTTTCTTCTCTCTGTATCTCTTGGCAACTTTGCCCTCTTCTATCCCACATTCTCTTTTTGTCTTAAAGTCCTGCCTAAACTTTTCCTGCCTAGATATGGGTCAGTCAGCTCTTTAATAACCAATGAGAGTAATAATATTCACAGTATACCAAAAGATTGTTCCACAACATTTTCCCTTTTGTCTAATTAAAAATGTTTTAACTTTAACACAATAAAACTATATATAACAAAACAGTTATAAAGTAAGAATTACAGTTACAATATCCAGTTCGTTTGTATTTTGAAATTTTAAGAGAATATCTTATCTTTCTTATCTTTTCTTTCTTTCTTATCTTGGTGAGTCTAAGTTTTTATAGCTAATTTACCTTTTATCACAACTAAGGAAAAGTTTAAGTCTAATTATTTAATCTTTAACTCCAGCAAAGAGCCCAGAAAGGTATAATGTTACCTAATGACAGGAACATCTCACTGCCTGGACAGTCACCCAAAGATCTTCTGCAACTTTGCAGCATCTATCTTAAGACAGACCTATAATATCTGACAGAAAATTTTGTGAAGCAGGAAATTTTGAAAGATTATACTACCTTATCTTGACAATGTTTGGCAGTCACTTTTTGCTTTGTGTGTCTTGCTGGTCAAGTTTGGACAGTGTGCTGTCAGCAATTGAGGTAAAGGAAGTCTCTTTGTCAAAATGACTATTTATTGTGATAAAGAAAGAAAACTACATACTGAGTTTCATTGATGTCCATCATTTCCTCTGAAGTAAATTGGTGTTACCAGGAGCAAACATATCTACCTGTCAAAAAAAGTCTTATGCTATTGAAATATTTTAAATACTTTAATTTATAGGTCTTTGAAGTATTTGGAGATCAACTATCTATCTAAAAATATCTGTGAATGACCTTGTAAGCATTCCTAAAATAACTACAAGTTTGATACTTATGGGTGACTAGTAACCTGTATTTCTTCATTATCCTAAATAACTTTCAAAAATTAAGACTTTATATTATATAATTAGACAAGCTGTGTAGATACAATACTTTAAACCAAATAGAAATATACATAGAGTATAAGAAAAATAACTTTAAATTTGTATCAATAAATTAAAATCCATGTCAATGTAAAATATTTTAAGATTAATAATTGCTTTTTGTATTAAAGTAAATTTAATATTCTACCCTTTTTCCTATCATTCCTCTCATCCTTTTTCTTTTCTGAAAGAGAGCCCTGAATCTAAACTTCTTTCAATAGTATTTTTTTTACCATGACCAGTAGCAACTAGTAATCCCCCCACACACAAATGATGACAAATATCCATAACCCACCTTTTGGTAACATGAGCATTTTCTTTCTCTAGACTGCTTTCTGTTGTCTAAGAAAGTTGACATCTTCTGCAGAACCTTGAGAAAATCAGGGTAATCATTAAATCTTGGCTAGAGTAGTCTGTGAGCTGAATCATCTCAATCATTAGCATTAAAACTGTACTGAATGTAGAACTCTGAAGAAAGTGCAACAGAGGTGCTCTTAGGTGTTGGATTACTTGGGTCATTAGTTTTCATTGCTGTTTTGTCTCCTTTATCTGAAAACACATAAGCTTTCAAAGGTACCATGCATATGTACATTAATAAAAGTATAGAATGTGTTTTGTACACAAGTTAGCCAAGGATGAATTTTTTTTTTGTTTTATGTTTTAGTAGGTAAAATATATGTCTCTTCTACCCCTCACTCTCTTTTTATCTGCAAGTCTTGTCTGGCTATTGGCTAATCAGTGATTTATTAACCAATGAGAGTAATACATATTTATGGTGGATCAAAAGATTGCTCTATAGCAATAAATTGTATAGGTGTTTATATAAATTATGACTGTTTTATAGATGTCCATGTCCCATTCATAAAGCTGTTGAGTATATTATCTAGTGAGGCAAAGTGGACTTTTATATGTGGTTTAGTTATAGATCTTGAGCTGATGGGGTTATGGTGTATTGTCTGGGTGGGCCCAGGGTAGTTACAAAGATGCTAATCAAGGAGAATAAAAATGATTGAGAAGAGATGTGAGGCTAGAAGAAAAAAGAACAGAGACAGAAAATAGTAGAATGGAGAGAGAAAGAGAGAGAGGAGAGAGAGAGAAGAGAGAGACTGATAAAAGGGGAGAGTGAGAGGAAGAAAGAGAGAGAGAGAGTTTCATGCTACAAGCCCGAAAGGAGGAGGAATATCCTCTAGAATGTGTAAAAGACAAAAAAAGTAAAATTTCTCCTATATCTTTTAAAAATAAATGCAGTTTGACTAATACCTCAATTGTAGTCTGCTGTGGAAGCCCAAGGAAAGATGCAGACAAATCTGTTTTAAAGAATTCAGCCATGTATATTGGAGAATAGCAAGTAAAGGCTTTTTACCAAATAAGAATCAGCATGGTTGAGTGGAAGCTGTAGAGTGCTGAGAAAGTGCTAAGAGAGGCTCAGAAACCTGGACTGCAGGTGGAAGCCGAGTGTCATAGAAGTCTTCCTTGAGGCAGTACCAAGAAACAAGAGTCACTGATTTTTGATTGCCGCTGAAGCTATCAGGGCATTGGTTTTCTATGTATCACTGGGCTGATGGTTGAGCTACCCCAGTGGGAAATGAATCATAGCCTGAGAATTTCATGTACGTTGAGGTGGAGAGAAGAATAGAAGAGGAATCAGTGTTCCTAAGGAGTCTGCAACTTGTCCTAGAAGTTGTAAAATCTTTTCATGTCTTCCATGGAGACAAGCAAGCTCATTTGGTAGCAACTGACCATTTATGTGAATGAAATCTACACATTATATATGTGTGTGTGTGCATGTATAAACATATATAGTCAACTAATTCAGCACAGTATATACCTCAGCATGATATTCAATATCTTTGGGTATTGAAACAGCTGAAGCTTGAAGTAGATCCTCTCCTTTCTTCTCAGTCTGCCTCAGATCATACATCACGATGAATGGAAGCAATTATAGGCAGGTTCAATGACAGTACCATCATCTATTGGAGTATAAACCTTCTAGCCAATCAGTGCTCTAAGTCACAATAAATTATATTAGGCTTACCGTGTTACTTGAACATGTAGAGGGCTATGGATCAGTGGGTATCTGATATTTGAAAAGCTTCAGCATTCAGTTCTTGGTGAATCTGTAATTAACAAATGAAAGTAACCTAATAGTAAATTGTTCATTTGACTGCATTCTTGTTGTTGAGCACACTGTGTGCTGAGGAATGGGTGTGAAGTGCTTCAGAGCGTGGGCCTGTGCTCTTGAATGTCGAGGTGCCCATCAGAAAATGAATGTATATATCAGGGCATTGAATGGTGTGCTACTACCGATTCATGTGGCGTAAACAGTGCGTGCTAATCAATGATTGTTTTATATTAAAAGGCACAGTTTCATTTTGCTACAGGTTGGCTGGCAAGTTTTCAAGAAAATATCAGTAAACTGAGAAGTTTTGAATGTCATGTGTGAAATGTATGTGGAGAAGGTATAGAAAAAAAAACTACCAGTAGCTTTTGTGAATCAAAATTATTCCCAGCCCCTGTAAGTGTCTTGGGTTTAAAAGTAAAAATAAACTAAGAAACAGAAAAACAAATAAAAGAAACCACTTCACAAATACATGAAGTTAACGTTTAGAGAGGGTTGTCATAAATTGCATTCATCAAATACAGTGTATCAAGCCTGAATTAGTGCTTAGGATCTTGGGCTATTTCAGAGAATATTCACTGCCTCAGACACACCAAAATCACCAAAATGTGATGTGTAATATTAAAAAAAAAATAGGGACCATAATGTTTAGCAAGTGCTTAGCCTATTTTGCTTGACTAGTTTTCTATGCACTGACACTCAATTGAGTCTTAGCATTAATATGCTTGTAACATACAGTACGGTGCCTCCATATGGGGCATTTGGTTACAAGTATATTAACATATTACACAAACAGAACTCAACACACTACTTATTATTAAGATCAACAATGCTACGTAACAATTAGTAAATGCAGTGGTCATGAAAATAAACACCAGCACATGCATCCAAGGTCCAAGTAAAAATGGGATTAAGGAAACAGAGAAGAGAAAATAGCAGCTAATAAAAGAGGACCACACACCACAATAGTGAATTTGGAGGCACAAAGATGCTTTTCTGCTTAGGAGTAGAACACTGGAACAGTGTCAATTAAGCTTTATGTGACTGGTTAAGTAGACCTGGAAAATCTCTCCTTTTAAATCAGCTCTACTGAGTATAAATACAATGAGAGCTAACAGATACAAGCCAATATGTGAATTTAAATTTTCTACTAGCAGTATTTTTAAAAACTTTAAAATAGAATTTGTATCTTTGCTTAACCAATATCTAAAAAACATCATCACATGGTGTCATATATAAAATTATTAAGTTTTAGCTATTGTTTACATACTGTGTTATTGACAATAAAGGGTAATTTATACTTACAGTACATTTCAATTCAGACTCCCAAATGTTCACACTTTTAAGTTGGCTAGGCAATGCCATTTTTGATGGTTTATTTATTATTCACCTTCACGTCCTTTATTTTGTTGTTCTTTGAAGAAGGGATTATTTTTAATGTTTTGAGAGTAGGAGTAAACCCAGAACTGTGGGAGATTAAGCCTTCCTCACGGTCACATAATCTGTAACTCTCTGGGGTCTTTACATCACACAAAGTCCTCCAGTCCATTGCCTACTATAAAAGGGAAATTGTGACCTTTATGCTAGACATTTAGTAGTAGTGAGTTGCAGAAACCGTTTGCCTGAACCCTCGAAATGAAGTGCCTTTACTCTAACAGTTGGGTGAGAACCCTTCCCCTCCATGTTCTGAATGAATAAACTATGGGGGTTTTTTTTTGCAATTAGAATAAAAGGTCATATCATAAAAATTACTGCAACAAAGCTGAGAAACTTTGTCTTCATGCTTTACCTTTTCACCTCATCACCAGAGTCACAGAGAACTGTAAGAAGCTAGCCTCTCTGGATCTCGGGGTCTTCATCTGTAAAATGGAAAGGCAGAGTACCTATCTTCCTATTTTTCAGTGTCGCCAAAAATCTCACAAAAATCATATCTGACTAATGAAGAATGAGGTGTAAAGACTATAAAAAGTAAGAGATCTACTTTTTCTCAAAAGAGAAACAAAATTTAAAGCCCTGGTATACCCCTTACTCATACCCTCATGTACGTTCTAGTAGAATTGATAATATTTGATCAAGGCAACCTATGAAAAAAACTAAGCCATTAAAGATTAAATATAGTGATCATCAATCAATCCCCCAATCCTCTCTGCTTCCCTTTCCACTTCAATATTTGCTGCTAGTGGGACTGGTTTAGACGTATTATTTAAGGTGAGAAAATTGAGGCCCAGCTAGAGAGGAAAGAGCCTACACAATACTTGAGTGCAATGCTGAGTTGATGGCCTCAGGTAAACTTCCAGACAGAACACATTAGCACCAACATCCTTGTTCCTGTGTTATCCCATTCTTACTAAGAGTGTAAGGATGTGCATATGTGAGATGCCAAGGCTTGAGAATGGCTTATGCACTGAGGTAAGAAGTTTCCGAGAACCATGATAGAGACACAAAAGGAACCTGGTTCTGATATTAAATCAAGAAGCAAAAAAGAAAAAAAAAAAGAGGGGGAGGAAGGATGGCAGGGTGCATATGTTTTCAAATTAACTGATTGTATCGGGATATATGGATTTATTAAAGAGACACAAGAAATACGATACCCAACAGGAGAATACGCAGGCAGGCCAAGCAGGTCGGCGATCCGCGCAGAGAGAG
>JAQHUG010000400.1:773672-813993 GCA_028555095.1 Dicrostonyx torquatus | reverse complement strand
CCCTTGGGGGTGGTAGCAGGGTGTGGTCACAGGCCAAGGGACCACACCCCTTCAACTGATGGGAATGATAGTTATTTAAATTACTGTGATAGTGGTGGCATAGAAGTTTTTTCCATTTTTCAGTTACTAAAGGAGAGGGGAAGAAAAATCTTCTACCAAACACTATCATAAGACCTGAAGTAGTACTAATGAGAATGGTTATAATGTTGACATAAATAGGAAAGGCTGTTTCTTCAGTAATGTAAGCAAATTATTTTGGTTTAAAATATAAAGTATTAATTTATTAAATTATAAGACAGTGTCCACTTTTATTCACTGCTATTCAGAAGGCAAATGCAAAGTGACAGAAAGATTTTATATAACCAGGAAACCTATTTAGTGGGGGAAACAATGTCAACCAGATCACTGTCAATGATACCTTTTTATGTGTCATGTTTCTAAAATTATCATGTTGTTTTAATTTGTGTTTTAAATACCTAAACAGAGTCTCCATACATTTCAGTGAAACAGAAACAATTCGTCAGACTAGAAGGAAACTATTGCAATATATTGGTCATAATTTACTTAAAAGCATTTCTGACAAAGTCTTCTGGTGAAGAAAAAATTGCACAAATTGCCCACGATTTCTATATTTTTTTTTTGTTTTTTCGAGACAGGGTTTCTCTCTGTAGCTTTGGAGCCTGTCTTGGAACTAGCTCTTGTCGACCAGGCTGGTCTCGAACTCACAAAGATCCGCCTGCCTCTGCCTCCCAAGTGATGGGATAAAAGGTGTGCGCTACCACCGCCGGGCCACAATTTCTATTTTTAATAAATAAGCCTGTGTTCTCTTCATCCTTCCCTCCCTCCTTTTGGCTTTTAATGTGATTGTGTTCAACAAGCATATTTTCAGTGGGGCCATTTCTATTACAGAGTGACTGAGCTCTGATTCCCACATCAATTATCGACCTTTATAGAGATTTTCATGTTCCCCTAGCTGGCATCATTGAAGCATAACCGCACAAATGCTTTATTTCATACCAGTTTTGAACAACTGAGACTGATAACTGACCATATTGAGACAATATGCTATAATACAGACAGGAGTAAATGCTTCCCCTTGAATATCTCTTCTATTCTTTATGGTCCACCATTTGCATGTTTTCCTTCATTGTCCACTTCTTTTTGTAGAGTTATTCCTCTCATCTCAAGTGATGTTTGAGTTATATCATTTAATACAAGCATTTTCAAAGATCAAATTCTTATTTTTCAGTTTTCACAAAGAACAGAAACTTATTTCCTTGTGAGGATTTTAGACCATTGTCAACAAACAGCTGATAAACAATCAGTGGGACTAATCCTAATTGTGCCTATACACACTTTTTTCTTCTTCCACAATTGTCCCAGTAGATTTTCTTTGGTGTCATTTGGTTCATGTGTTTTTGCACTAGCCATGTAAAGCATGTGACCTTTCACATTGCTCAAGACATCGCTCCCTAATAGCTTTGTAATGTCTCTTCCTATCCTAAGTAAATGTCTCTTTCCATGACTTTATTCCCATATAACCCTTGATTGATCATATTGGAATAATTTTTATTGCCTTCTCAACTGTGAATTTCTTGAAAACTTTTATCTTATTTTTTTCCCGAGGACCTAACATGGTACCTTGCATGACATAGTCATTCAATAAATGTTTGTTGGTTAAACTCTAATTAATATATGAGTGGGTATATATCAACATATATCATTGAACTTGGACAAAAAGTGTATCTGTTGGGCTGGAAAGATGGCTCAGACGTTAAGAGCTCTTCCAAAGGAGCTGAGTTCAATTCCCAGCAACCACATGGTGGCTCACAACCATCTGTAATGAGATCTGGTGCCCTTTTCTGGCCTGCAGTCATACATACAGACAGAATATTGTATACATAATAAATAAATAAACCTTTAAAAATATGCCTGTCATTTGTTCATTCATTCAGTCAAAAATATGTATTTAAGGTTGAACACTGAACATAGCATGTTTCCAGATAAATGGTAAGTAGAAATATAATATTCCTCCCTAGCAAGAGTTTTTTTTTTTGATACCTATGAGTTCTCTCAGTCAGAGCATGAGTAGGAGATTGTAGTTGGAAGCCCAGAAGAAAGTTATGCTTAATCAGTGGGCAGAGATGAAATAGCATGTGATAACAGGACAAGCCCTAAAGCTAGATCATTACACCTAGCTGGTGAGTCCAAGTTTTACATCGGAAACTGGCTTTAAAAGGTTTGCAGGATGTCTTCTGATGTATTCATTTGATGGGGTGGTCATTACAAAGCACCACAACTATGGATATTTAAACAGTGCACATTTGTTATCTTCTAGCTTTGGAGGCTGGAAGTCTAAAATCAAAGCTTTGGCAAGTTGGTTTGATTCCCATTGATGGTTGTAAAGATCTGTTCCTTCCAAGTTTATAATAATCCATCTTTATTTAATGTTTATATGATGTCCATCTTTAATCTTCCTTGACTTGTAGAAGCATCACCCAATTTCCAGCTTCATTTTCACATGAACGTCTATGTCTCTAAAGTAACATTTTACATTTTACCATATTTATTTTTCACTTGTTTGTTTTTGAGAAAGATTATTATGTAATTCAATCTGACCTTGAATTTACTAAGCAACCAATAAGAGCCTTAAACTTATCATCTTCCTGCTTTTACCTCTGGAGAGTTGGGATTATAGGCACTTGCCCAGATGTTTTGGTATTTTATAAGGATGATAACCATATAAGCTTATGAACCCTCACTGTTCCAGTATGACATTCTCTCAACTAATTAACATTTTAAACATCTTGTTTTCAAACAAGGTGATTTCAGAGATGCTAAGGGTCAGAACATGTGAATTTTTGACTGTCACAACTCAAATACCTTAGAGACTCTTCTGGTTTTAGTTAGTCGTCTTCTCAGGGCAAGAGGGGAAGGATACACCTATAAGTCCTCAGGTGAAAATGAATGCGGGGTCACAAGTTGCAGAGAGCAAAGCAAACTTGTTCCTAGAGATTTTCTTGTTGTTCTAGTCTCATACTTAAGTCAAGGCTCTATTGGGAGTGCCTCAAAGAAAGAGACAGCAGCCAAAGGTTAGGCCTGCAGGGGGTAGAATTTGCTTGGGTAAGTTTGTGAGTACCAGTGGATCAAAGAGTTTGGTAAGACATAAAAACAGAGTCGGGTTAAAATTTTCAATTATAAACTGCTCCTAAAGGGCATTAATTTCCTTAGTTTAAAAGTAATTAAGAATACAATTTTTGAGAAAATATTGTTTTAAATTAAGTAGTTATTGAAATTGCCTTACTTATACTTAACTGAAAATAAAACACCTTTTGAAAATGTCATTCATGAGTAGCCTGAAGGTTATATTAAGATTTTTAACTTGGAACGCATTCCCAATATTTAATGAGTATAAGAAGAAAATAATTCAGGTAAATATTTTAAACACAAAAGAGAGTGATTTAGAGTATGTAGGGTGCAGATGCCAGTGGTATGGGCTCAGGAAAAGTGAAAAAGACAGAACACACTGGGATAATAGAAGGACAAAGGACCAAACATTTTGGGGACACGAGGCAGAGTATTATGCCTACCTAACCAGGGAAGTAAGGTTGAAAAAGGTCCTTGAATGGGACCAAAACAAGGCAAGCCTTGATGACAGAAATAACACAGACTCCTGATCTAACTGCACCATAGAATGCACGAAGTGAATTCTGCCTTGAGCCAGAATTCAAACAAACTACAAATACTTAATAGCCGTCACAGGGGTTTAAAAGCCTGTCACTTCCTCTTCTATGATTCATCTCCCCAGGATCCATGCAACCATTTTTTATTAGAAGGTGCATCCACACACACACACACTCAAAGTAATTCAAGATTTAGATCGAGTCACTCTTTAAAGCACAGTGCCACCATTGACTCTGACTCATTTAAAGAGAATTATGAATGAATAAGTTCAAGTTGACTCTAAAGAGCACATGTGCAAGATAGGAAAATATACGGAAACAAGATAATAAGCTTAAAATTTTGAACTTGTTCAAACATACAAATATATCAATTTGTGTTCACTTTATTCTCTCATTATTTATTTCTTTAGCTGGTATATAGTATCTAAAGGCTCCCACTGCTGTTGAGAAGTATTTTGGTAAATTCCTGTGCCAAACAATTGCCTGTAGTGCTCATGGTTTGGTCATGTTGAGAGGAAGGTGATTAAAAGTCTTTGCTTTTCATTGCTTATGAGTCAGCAAGCCATTGGTGTTATAGTAAAGTCTCAATTTATGGAGTAGGGTGGAACTAATGTGAGTTTTAAGCAATTTGCTACAAAAGCAGGAATCATACAAGCAAAAGGAAACAATAGATTCTTCAATATCTATTGTGTAATGGATGCCTCTTACAGAGGGCTGTGTGCACATGGAAGGGGAGGATGCAAGATTTGAGAAAGTTTTGAGGAATAGTCAGAAAGTAAAAAACATGTAAGGCACACATTCTAATTTGCCTGAAGAAGACAAAAAAAATTTTTTAGCATGTGAGAACACCCCCAATCAAAGAATGTTTGATATAGGGTCCTACCAGTTAGCCAATAGTTATTATGTGGACAGAAGGTGGTTTGTTTCATTGAAGAAATTGCCTTGCAAATATATTTTCACTGGTCTCTAAAAAGTTGTTGATAATGGTGAATACTACTGTAAACTGGTGGGAAACGTTGGATGTTACAGTCATGGCCAGTCTATAGAAAAATTCTCTTTTCTTTTTTTTTTCTCTTTTTTTCTTTTTTTTTTCATTTCTCTTAAAATGGAATCCTTAAATAATGGAGTTTTAAAATATACAACTCCAGAGAACCTAGACAAAGAGGACCCCAAGAGAGACATACATGGATCTAATTTACATGGGAAGTAGAAAAAGACAAGATCTCCTGAGTAAATTGGAAGCATGGGGATCATGGGAGAAGGCAAAAAGGGGACAGGAGAGGAAGGGAAGGGAGCAGAGAAAAATATATACCTCAATAAAAAAATAAAAAATTAAAAATTAAGTTTAAAATTAAAAATGGCATTTTATTGCACTCCTATGGAACTGATGATCAATATGCACTTAAATTTTAATCTATGCTTGCTTTTCAAAAAAGAATCTATACCATCCACATTCTAAGAGCCTTTTTATAAGCCAAGATATTTTGTATAGAATTCATGATTGAGGCATAACGCTAGATCAATTGTACTGTGTTGTGCTTGAAATGGGACCAAAACTTAAGTATATTGCTGTGCCTCTGCAAGTGCTCTTCTTTTCTATAAGATGAACAACTTTTGGTTCAGATTGTTCCTCTGGAATCACTTCTTGTTATTTCTGTTATTCTGTATAACAAGTCTATTCTTGTAATAGCTGCTTTTGCCTTGAAGGCATTTCTCCAATCAGCAATATAGATTTCTGCATAGCTGAATCCTTTAGTTTCCCAAAGGTGCCTGACTTTGATTTGCTTTCTTGTAATACAGAAAAAAATGGTTGTTTCAGGTCCAGTCCATCAGATATAAGGACATATAAATAAGTTGAATAAACACATTTATTTATGACTTATTATCTCCTGGGGAAGTACCAGAAGTTGTTGCATGTGAATTGCTTGAGACTCACCACGAAGAATGTTATGTAATTGATCTAATGTGTGACTTTGGCATGAAAGCTTAAAAACACCATTCCTGGGTTATTTCTGTGGGTGGTCAAACAAGAGAATCAAGATATAGGAAAAAAATTAACTAATAATATATATTATGTGGAAATTCGATTTGATAAATTGTGATATCAGTTAATTTAATTATCATTTGGTGCTGATATTTCAAAGACCACATTTGAATATACAGGTAGTATAAGGACAACATTCTCACCTCAAGTTTTCTATTTTTAAATAAACATTGTTATTCACATTTTACCAATTACTCAGATATCATTACAAAGAAAATATGTAGTGAAATGTTGTATGGTAAACTTAGAGCATGTCAATGTTGTTCATTAACTGTGATCAGCCATCACAAAACAGGAGTTTGTACACAAAACCCTTTCTCAATCACCATCTTGCTCAACATTTGCACTAATTTAATGAAGGGAACATAAACATCATTCCTATTTTATACCCAAGAAAGCAAAGGCATAATTATGAACATTAAGTGACTCATTGATCAAGAATCTAGTAAATGAAAGAGACTATCTGAGAGCTCAGTGGGTAGCACCCATGGAAATTTCTTTAAAGCTTTCTTCCCAGTAAAAGCAAAAGGTGTTTATTTAGTGAATGTCAGGTTTCTGCTTTGAAATAAAATAACCTTCAAAGGGAGTGGCACTATTAGGGTGTGTGGCTTTGTTGAAATTGGTATGGCTTTGTTGGAGGAATTATGACATTGTGGAGATGGGCTTTGAGGTATCATATGCTGAAGTCATACCCAAGGTCTCAGACTATTTCCTGTTGCCTGTGAGTATAGAGCATTAGGTCTGCCTGTATGCCTGTATGTGCCACCATGATGATAATGAACTAACCCCATGAAGCATAAGTGAGTCACCCAAATTGAATATTTTCCTTTCTTTATAAGAGTTGCCACGGTCATAGTGTCTCTTCATAAAAATAGAAACTAAGACAAGTCATATTAAATATAATAAAAAATAAGATAAAGCAAAACCAAATCAGAATAGAAGAAAGCAAACAGAAGAAAAAGAACTAAACAATGAGCTTAAAAAGCATTTATAGATGCAAAGTCACACACATTTGCACACATAAGGATCCCATAAAAGCACAAAACCAGAAGCCATAATATATACACAAAGAATCTGTAATGCAAATAAATAAATAAATATTTAAAATAACTAAGTTCTAAAATTAAAAATAAAGCATAAACAAGCAAGCAAACAAACAAACAAATAAATGCCCTGACTAATGAGACAGAGAACCTCCAGAGATGCCATCGAGTTCATTTTTCTATTGGCCATCTATTGACTGCTGGGCACGGGGCCTTCCTTTTAGAGTTTTTTGTATCCCCAGTGAGACCCTCTTGAAGTTTTTATGAGCTCACATGTGTGCCAGTCCTGTTGTACCTAGAAGTCCTTGATTCCATGGTGTCCTTCATCTCCACTGGCTCTTGTACATTTTCTGTATCCTCTTCCAAAGAGTTCCCTGAGTCCTTAGAGAAGTGGTTATATGAAGAAAGAAACCCTATTTAGGGCAGAGTGTTCCAATGTCTCTCACTTTCTGCATATTGTCTGGCTGTGGGTCTCTGTATTTATTCCCATCTGCTGCAGGAAGAAGCTTTTCTGATGATGGTTGAGCAAGGTATAGCATAATGTCATGAGGTATCTTTTTATTTCTATAACCCTTTAGTAGAGCAGTAAGGAGTATTTGGTTTTCCTCTAGGATCCTGGCCTATCTACTCTCAGGTTCTTGTCCACCCAAGCAGTGTTGGGGACGGGTAATATGTCATGGAGTGGACCTTAAATCTAACCATATAGTGTTTTTTTTTTTTATTTCCACAAGTTTTATGCCATTATTGCACTAAGACATCTTGTAGGCAAGATACCAAACCAGGGTTTGGCGGTGGGTTGGTGTTTAGCTTTATCGTTTAATAGTTATCAAACTACCTTCCTGTACCATAAACACTAGTCCATAGAGATGAGGGCTCTATATAGGCATCAGCTCAATTTCTCTTCAAGAGGTACAGGCTCTTTTCAAATAGAATAATCTAAAATTTTCTTGTAACCTCTGCATTTCTCATTAATTACACACATACAGAAACTTCTTTGTGTTTGTTCCTGGGCTGTGGAAAGGGAAATAAAATATTCTGACATTAAATGTTAAAAAGTCTAATGGGAGGCATATAGAATGCCGATTAAGTTGAGCCTTCTTAAAAAAGCATGCTAGGATATAAGGCCACCAGTTCATATGTAGTGAAAAGTATTCAACTCCAGAAAGGATTGAGTACTGCTCAACGCAACAGTGATATTCCTTGAAAGGTTCTGCTTAATGGAGGAAGCTATATAGAAAAGACCACATATATCATTCCATGAAGGTAAAATATCCAGAACAGACAATTTTTTTCACTGAAAAAGTACAAAGCTATGGATTATTGTATGGAGTAGAGAATTGTACAGCATGCTGATCTCTGAAAGAGTTTCTTTTGTGATTGGTCAAAATTTTCCCTAAAGCATACCAGGATGGTTGTAAAACTCAGTGACTATATTAAATGTCTCTGCACTGTGCACTTTAAATAGATGAAATTGCACAATATGGATTGTGTTTCAATAAATGCCATATAATAAAATGAAAAGAAGAAACAGATGAGATGGGGTTAGAGGACATGCCTTCTTTTCCTGACATGGATGTGAGGTCAGACAGGTGACTCTGGAGAAGTCTGTTTGTTCTCCCTCGGAAGTGCTTTACAGGTTCTCTGGGTAAAGTATGTATTTGCTCCCATGTTCCGAAGTGGTCCTATAAAGGGATACTAAGATTCTCCTACCACATTGATGTAAATATTGCCTTACAAAGTAAAGATTAAAGAGATATTCACTGGCCCATTTCTCTAAGAAAATGAAAAATGTTAGGACATGGGTACTTAGTGCTAGTCTGCTAGATCACAGTCAGTCGCATATTATATAGCAGTATTTTAACTTACTGTATTTTAAATATTTTAAAATATTAGTGTTTTTAAAGTTTCCTCAAGTATCTATGCAAAACAGTCTAATTAAGTAAGAAGTGGTTATTAAGGTTCATGAAATATTCAAGCTAACCAGAGACTTATATTAAAATTCTACTCATCCCAGCCTCACATCCCACAGATGTAGCCCACTTTCATAATCACTTTTGGATCTATACCTTTTGTGCTAAAACAAATTTTTTTTATACAAATTAAATTTCTAAAGTATTTTCCTATTGACAGATTCTAATACAATGGAATCCCAAAAAGTTGAACAATGGGTAATAATAAGACTCATATTTATTCTTGAGTATTCTGGAACCAGGAGGGTCAAACCTTGAGTGGTGGTGAGATCTAGTTTAGAAATGTTGACATCTGACTTCCAACCTCTGAATTTTGCTTGGAATCTGCTGTGAAGCCCATTACCATTTTTAGTTAAATTTCCTCAGCTGTAAAACGAGGTCAACACAACGAGATGATTGCTAAAGTATTTTCCTGCTTTAGCCATCCTGCTCTAAAGGATAAGTCTGCATTGCTGAGCCAGGGAGCTACCACTGTGAGCTAATGGATATGGCAGAATTGAACTTTCTAGATCTCATTGAGTCTACATGTGCCCTGGGTTTTATTGCCCCTCAAATGGACCTGGGGCCTCTAATGTACGAAATTAGAATTAGGCACATCTGAGATCAGATTTAAGGGCAAGGTTGGGAAAGTATATGAAAGAAAGAGAAGACAAGAGAAGAAATTACTTCAACATAAGATGGTAGAAAGTCAAACCCAGGCCTTTCTTGATGATACTCACTTCATGAAAGCTTGTGGAAACCCTCCTAATTTTAGTTTTCCCCTGCATAAATAAATAGACTTAATCTACTACTGTATGCCTGAGTGTAGCAGGGATGGGTAAGATGACATCAGAAAAAAGAAACCTCTGTGTATGGGCACAGCTGACATAAGGATTCCAAAACATACTAGAGGTAGGCAGAGGCTTTTGAGTCTTTAACCAAGGAATATATTTGTCTTTCAGTGGTCAGGCATTTTATATCATCCTAATACGATAAATGTCATTATATCTAGGAGGAAACATTGCAAAAAATCATTCTAGTAATAAGAGTTGGGGGACAATGAGTTGAACTTTGGGGTTCAATCTTCAAGTGGGAAGATGGCTTTTTGTGTTGGTAATCCTGAATCACCTCTACCTTTGACTACTTAATAAACTCAGATTGTCTATCAATAAGTTAAGTAACTCATTTCTGCCTTGAGCTTTCTATGTTGGTTCCCCAGTTGCTCCCCCACAGGAAAAAAAAAACCCAAGCATAAAGATATGATACATCAAATCCTCAGGGGACAAACAGACTTTCTTGCAGTCTCTGCAGGGTTCACAGGTTCAAACGCAACCTGCCTGAATTGTAAGAAATTTAATTGAGTGGATGAAGAGGTCCTCATAATTATAAACTGCAGTAGGTATAACAAGAGGCTAAATACATAGCTGTGGTTTTAATTAGCTGCTGCTTCAAATTAGTAATGTTGGTTGCAGTCAGAAATCAGTGACGTTATACACTGAAAACCTCATCACCATGTAGTTCATTCCTCATTAGACTTCACCGTGTGAAGCTTTCAATACACCATGCTGAGCTTGAAAGGAAAAAAAAATGTTGGACCTATTTGGTTGCTGTCCAGGAGCAGTAGAACTCTATGGAGAGTAAATTCTTTCTCACCAGAGATATAAGAATTAACTGTTCTTTGTTAGATGTGTTAAAAAAAATGCACCAGGCAATTTTGCCTGCAACAGATAACACCCGTGTGCACGCTCAATCTGCTATTCAAATTTGCATCTGGAATTTGCTAGCTAATGAACTGATACAAAATGCAGCCAAGAGTCCTAACAAATCAAAGCTAGGGCTAAAACCCCTAAAGTGCCCTTACTGCTGGCCGCTTGAAGGGCTGTCATGCAAGTTAAAGAACATTTCCTTTTCTTCTCTCTCCTTTTTTTTTTCCTTTAGGGTTTTAATTATGTCTTTCCCTCGGAGGAGAAAGAAGGTAGTTTGCAAAGCCAAGGGACCAAAGCACTTCAGCTCTCTTCATGGGAGAATTAAATGTGATCTATGGACTTGTCATTTTGAGCTGTCAGGTGCAAAAAGTGAAGAGATAGCTAGGAAACTGACATCTTGCTCACAATTATTCAACAACAGGAGACTTCGGTGCTTGCTTTTGTGTTGAAATCATCGGATATGTAAAGCAAAGAAATTAATGTCCTCTATTGCAAAAATCCTCCTACTTCTACATTGCCAAAAAGTGCTTGAAATTGTTACTGATCCCCACCTCAGGCATCATTTTTCTTACATTTTTGATAAACTGATGAGCTTGAATTACAAATGGTCTATTTGCCATAGTAAAAGGACTGAAGCTGCTCCTACTCCTGCTTAATTACAATACAGCCTCTAACATAGACACTGGATATATGTTAATATGTAGTGTTTGTACCCCAGCCTGAAGGGAAGACTGGAACTACAGAGAACATCTGACACTAGTTAGGTTAGCTTTCAGAGTCTGGACATGACAGCAGTCTTGACCACTCAAGACCCTATGTGGAGCTTGGGATTTTGTAGGAATCCTGAGGGTGTTATTTTTTCTTTCTTCACACAGTGATAATAAATGCAGGAAATCCTCAGTGCTTTAGTTATATGCTAAACATATATTATGAAAGATGGAGGTACACTTGAATACTGTAGAAATGCTGTCACCATTTTAAATTGGAAAAATAAAGGTTGTTTATGCCAATGATAGTCTCATCAATCCAAGTGTTGAGTTTAACAGTCCCAAGATTCCTACGGAGAAGGGTGGTTCATTAAGTGTAGTAGCATCACATGTTCCTTGTTTGTTAAACCATGTAGTTGATTCTCTAGACCAATGGTTATCAACCTTCCTAATGCTTAAACGCTTTAATAAAATTCTTCATGTTGTGGTGACCTCAACCATAATATTGTTTTCATTGCTAACTCATAACTGTAACTTTGCTATTGTTATGAGTCATAATATCTGATATGCAGGATGGTCTTAGATAACCCTGGTGAAAAAATCATTTGACACCCACAAAGGGGATAGGAACAAACAGGTTGAGAAGCACTGCTCTAGACCCTCATTTTGTAGATGACAATTATGGTACTTATAGGTGAAATAGATTACTAGGCACTGGAGTTTATGATACATTCAAAATTACAAACTTCACTATTATATTACAATATATCTTTCTTTAAGCCTCTCCTTTTAGTTATGGCAATTTGTATGACAATTATTTAATTAAGTTTTAATATGGTATTATTACAGAAGGAAACATACATTACATAGAATATAATATATAATATATGTAAATTACCTGCTAGCTATGTTATGCACATTTATATAAATATATAGTCAAATTTCACTTTCAGATTTTAGATTTGTTCCCTCATTTTAAAATGTTTTATTTATTTATTTATTTATTTTGAAATAGAATCTCACTATATAGCTATTTATGGCTGGCCTAGAACTCAGTATGCAGGTCAAACTTGTCTCAAATTCACAGAGATCCTCTTAAACAGTGTTCTGTTGCTATGAAGAGACATAAGGTCAAAGAAACTCTTTTTATTTAGTTATTTATTCTATGTGTCTTTTATATAATGTATCTTGATCCCATTCATTTCCCCATCACTTCGTATGTGCCCTCCACCCATTCACACACCCCAAAATAAATCAAAATTTAAGAAAAAAAGTTAAAAAAGAGAAAATTTTAAAAAAAGGGAAAAAGTTTTAAAACCTTGGTCCTGGACGCTGAAGTGTGACACAGTAGTCATGTGATAAACTCCCTTTTCCACTTATCTTTACTTGCAAGTGTTTATTGCAAAAAGTCATTGGTTTGGTTTGAGGCCTCTGATTTCTACTTCCTTATAGATGCTGGGCCCTTCTTAGGGATCCTGTGTTGTGACTGTCATGTAGCTTTGGGTCTGCAGGTCAGGTCCCTTCATGTGCTCCAGCAGATCATAGATGAGGTGATTGATAGGGAAAATCATATCCTTAGATCTGTGCTTGTTCAGCTGTAGGGTTGGTTCACCAGATGAGAAATGGAGTCAACTCTCCCATGTTGACAATTTTGATGCTGATTCACCCATACCTACACTAACGGTTGACTCTATTGTCCTGACCTGGTGAGGTGCAGTGTTTGCTTTCCTGAGTGCTGCAGCTGGTGTGGGACAGGAAGAACTCTCTTACACTTATGACCACAGGGTAAGCTCTTCTACCTGCCCCAGGTGTTCCTAGGTGAGAGGTTAAGGGAGAAAGGCAGCTCTTCCCTGCCCATGCCACCCACCAGACAGAGGGGTAATGGGGATAGCTCTCTGATGTTCACACATTTGGGGCTTACTCACTCACACCTGTGCTCACAGGGTTGGCTTTATTTTGCTCCCCTGGTGAGTCGCACAGGGTCTGCTTACTAGTCTTACAGCTGGTGGGAGTCAGAGATGCTTCTCCCAGTCTTATGACCAAAGAGCCAGCTCCCCCCCCCCCCCCCGCCTCAGACATTGACGGTAGGGAGGAGGGCATCATTTCTCTGCCCATCCTGCCAGAAGTAGGATGAGAAATGGGGATATCTGTCCCACGCTTGCAACTTTGAGGCTGGCTCACCCACACCTGAGCTAAAAGAGATGGCTCTATTGTACTATGCTGGGAAAGTGCAGGACTCTTTCTGTCAAGTATTGCAGGTTGTGGGGAGCAGGGACAACTCTCCCACTCTTGCTACCTCAGGGTCAACTCTCCCTCCCCAAAGGAACTCTTATAAGAGAACACATTTAATTGGAACTTACTTACAATTTTAGTGTTTTAGTTCATTATCACCATGGTAGAGAACATGGCAGCACATAGGCGGACAAGATACTGGAAAAGTAGCTGTGAGTTGTACATCTGGTTCCACAGCCAGTAGGAAGAGGAAGACACTAAGCCTGACTTGAACTTTTGAAACCTTAAAGCTCACCCTCAGTGACACACTTCCCCCAAAAGGTCACACCTCCTAATCTTTCTCAAGTAGTGGCACTCCCTGATGACTAAGCATTCAAATAGATGAGTCTTTAGAGGCTATTCTTATTCAAACCACCACAAACTCCATGTGCCTCTCTGCCTTTTGAGTAATGTGATTAAGGCCTGTGTTCCTATACCTGGTTCTTTTTTTATTGAGAATTCCATATATGCATACAATGTTTTGGTCAAATCTATTCCATACTCCTTATCCTACAGCTTCTTCCTTATCCCTCATCAAAATTTTCCTTGCCAATTTCATTTGCTCATTTTTTAAATTAAATTCTTCAAGCATGCATGGCTGTAGGACAATCTATTAGAGCATGGGTAGCCTCTCAGAGGCCACATGTCTAAGAAAATTGGCTTTTCCTCCCCAAAGAGCCATTATTTGTAAGCAGTTTTTCTAGTGTGTGTGTGTGTGTGTGTGTGTGTGTGTGTGTGTGTGATATTTTTTTGAGGGAAGGTAATGAGTTTCTTTACTATCCATTCTGGGAATTGGTTAGATTGATCTTTTATGGGTCATATATACATGCATTCAGTCACAGTTGCTATTTGTTAGTGTGTACAATAACTCTGTAATATTCAGGAAAAAATCTTCATGTGTCTACTATCTATCTCTGACTCTTAAAATCTTTCTACCCACTCTTCTGAAATGATCCCTGAGCCTTGGGGGTTGGAAGTATGTGATATAGTTATCCCACTTAGGCCTGCGAACTCCTTGATTTTTATCAGTTGTGGATTATTCACCAAATACTGCAAAAGTAATTTTCTCTGATAAAAGTTGAGAACTATACTACTATAGAATTATGGAGATTAAAAATCTATGGGCAAAATAATAGAATGAGGGTCTCTTCTATGACTTATGCCCTATGCAGTTATAGATTTTGTCCTATGGACTGGGATTAGTGCTTCTTTTCTTCTGTAATCTCTATGACACTATTGTATCAGTGGACATATTTTGCTAAGCTAGTTGCCATTGCTCCTCTCAGGTTTCTACATATATATCTTGTGGAAAAGACCCAAATCTAAACATAGAGTTATTTATATTACATATAAATCTTATGCTCTTAATGTGAAGGAAATTTTAAAGAGTATGCTTAGTATATTTGCATTTTCTTTTTGACCTGCCACATTGCTATTAAATATGGAATTTTTCTACTTGTAGCATCATATAAGCACTTTAAACTTTCATATTTGGGGGAATTTTGAGTTTTAGATATTTCTGTCAGGGATTCACAATTTTAGCATAAATCACATAGATTTAGAGTTTAATTTGAAATATTGCATGTCAGAGAAATAAATTTCTGAATAAAGAAACATTGCATTTTGTAAACACCAAGGTCCTATACTATATCTTAAATGTTGTCTGGAAGCTTTCACTATTTCAGGGGGAAAGTCTGAAATTTAATGAGCCTCTCATAGGTAGTCTTTATAAAACAGCTTTATATCAACTTCATTCAATGCTTTTGCCACATATCTCTTTCAATGATAGTCAATTGTTTATTGTTTCAGTTAGGACCCTTTATTTCTAAACAGTTTTCCCAAAGGACTCCTGGTCAAGTGTGAAACAATAACAACAACAAAATAACCAAAAAATCGAAACAAGAACAGCCAAATTAAAAGGAATGCAAGTATTTAAATAATTTAATATTTGCATGTGTCCATTTCGACATAAGATGGCTTAATGTTCTTAAACTCACTCATGATAATTAACATAGGGTAAGGGCTTTGGGGAGACTCTGGTTTACATAAAGAGCCACACTTTAATCATTTGTTTCCTTTGTATTATGTGGCATATGTGCATTCATGGCCCCAGGTGGTTGACAACATGATGTAACCTTAACTCAGCAATCCTCTGTATAGTAGACTGGATTTTTCAGAGAGTGAAATTACACCTAATAATCAAAAAAGAACAAGGGACAAGAATTCTACATTCTTGCATGACCACAGGTACAACTTCTAGTGAGCAAATTTCTGGGTTCTTTCTTAATTTTAATGTTAATAAAGATAAACGGATTCTCTGTTCTTTATGCAGCATGGGTAGGATTGACTTACAATTTTTTTTTTCTTCCTAGGAATACCAAGGGAAATCTAAATTACTTCATGGCTAATTAATTTTCCTCTGTTTGTCTTTTCCTTTTCATGTCAGTCACTATGAACAGGACCGTAGTGCACTTAAAAAGAGGGAATGGGAACGGAGGAGTCAAGAAGTTCAGCAAGAAGACGATCTCTTTTCTTCAGGCTTTGATCTTTTTGGGGAGCCCTACAAGGTAGCTGAATATGTATGTAATTTATCTTTTTGGACAATATCTCTTGCTACAGTTTTGAACATGCTTATTAGCACTAACTTTATTTTCAAGCACCACAGCTCTTATTCTACAAGATAAATGTATTTCTGCATTGGAGGCAATTGGAAGTTTCAAAGGATGTCTCCCAAAATAAAACTTGCCTTCTCTGGCTTGTAAGACTGTCTTCAAAGAGCCCCTCACAGCCCAACTCTCAGTACAGAAAAAATATCCCTTCCATGCTTTCCAGTGTGTTTAGCCAGGCAAACCATGAAGATGTAATTAGAACATCAATGGGCCGGACTACTCATCTTCAGAATCACTATCATCGACTGCAAGAGTGATGCTTTTTTTCCCCCCATTTTACTTTAGAATTAGCTGCAGATAGCTTTAATAATCTTTTCAAAAAATCCTTGTCTTCATGGCAAGTGAAAATAAGCCAATAATGTTTGCCTCCTTGCATCTAATAGTTATGGGCTAGGAGACTGTTCAACCCGAGGATGGAGGGAACCAAGGTTGATTTTTTTTTCCAGTGGCATTCAGCCTCCTATGGATCTTTGTGAATGATCAAACAGCTATGACTACAAGTATTGATTTTGCGATGACTCTCACTGACCTTTCTTTTGGTGGTGGAGATTAGGGGTAACTGGAAAGAGATTAGAAGGGGAAAGTCTTATTGTATTATTGGTGAATGGTTGAGTTTTATTAAAAATGTATTAGTGTATAATTTTTAATGAAACTGAACCAATAAAAGAGATAAAGGAATCAAAATTCAAAAGGTAATTTAAGAAGGGCATCAGTTAAAAGACAGTGGCTTCTGCAAAAGAAGAGTTCTCAATGAATACAGAGTAGGTCCAGATTCTACTTTTGTCTGGAGAGTTGGTGGTTTGCATTGGTGGCTAGTAAGGCAAGATTTCAGCTTTTTGGTTTAGAAAAAGTAAGGAGTTCTTGATTTAGATACTTGTGTACCTTCCAAGTTTTGTAAGACTGACAGACTAAACTATTAGGTTTTAAATGATCAGGAATTCACATATTCACACACACACACACACACACACACACACACACACACCCCAAAAATGTTTTTATAATTTCAGTTGATCCAATTTATGTACTATGTTTAAACATTCAGATATATGGCTGATTTAAATTACATATTTTGAAGATCCACTCTATACTAATCACTGCCTTAGATTCCCTGTTTTCAGGGAATTTCTACTTTGATGACAAGAGAGTGTCTTGAATGAGTGATAACATTGGTGATAGTAATAGTCAGAGAAACTTTAAGGAGCTGTTGTATTTGCTAAAGGAAACTCATGACAGGATGTATTGAAGAAAAGTGTGGAGGTTTAAATGACAAGGTTGAGTGTTTAACTAAATGTAATATGGGATAAGAAGGATTGAATATCTGGTTGTTTGTTTCTTACTAAGGAGATAGTGGTTCTTATTATTAAGTAGTTTAGGAGGAAAGCAGCGTGGCTGATTATAGTGAAAAATGATACATTTGGGGCCATGTTGCATTTGACATGCAACTGGGATAGCAAGGAAAAGTCATTGGATATCCAAGTCTGGAACTCACAGGAGAAGTCAAGGGGGAAATTTGAGGGGCACAAGGAAGCTGTGAGAATACATATGGTATCTAGCGTCATGTGAAGAGAAACAAAATGAGACTTCTAGTAAAGAGCAACAATTAGGGGTAAAATGTGGTAAAAGCAGAGTCCTGGAAAGAATCGAAAGGAAGTGATCACTAGAGGAAAGACTCATTTACTGAAAACCAAAGAAATAAAAGATTCTCTGGAGAACAGATTTGCTAGTAGTGTTTCCCCAGGACACCAGGACCCAATTCTTAATTGTTATAATGTGAAGAACCCTTGGTTTTTTATTTTATTTTATAACGAATTAGTAATCTTGTACCTTCATGGTGATTGCTGTTTAATGAGGTGTATTGTATGGGTTTGTGCAATTTTTTGATGGAAGCAATGTGATTTTGAAGTCATTGAAAAAACTTTTCAACATTGTCAAAGGTATACAGTATCATCATTCTTGCTAGTATAACGATACATCTGGTTGGGACAGACAAAGAAACCTTTAATCAGGCTCAGGGTGGTGGCATAGTCACTTACTGTCCTTGTCCTTGATGATCAGATTTTTTTCTCTTGAGCCATAACTATTAAGACAAGTAATTTTAGTATGTATACAGATTTATGATATTGTAATTTTAATTATTCTTGAATTGATAATCAGTTGTCATATGGTTCTGTGCCCATGTTAAGGCTTCACTAGCAGATCAATGAGGAATATTTCTCATTTTACCATCATATCACAGCAGTAGAAATAACTGGTGCATGCCAGAAAAAAATCCATAGACCAAGACTAATGATGGATATCCTGTCCTTGGAGTATTCAGATGTGTAATGGCAGTCCTCAAGTCAGTTCACAAATCATTGATAAAATTGTAGACACACCAAAACTCTTCCTTATTGTTACAATGGAAATACTTATCAAATAGAAAATCAAACTTTGTGGTGGTAGGTCTGAGCTGCCATAAATCTTGCTACATCAAACTTATATCATGACCTCATAACTTATCCAATGCAATCAATGTTTCATAAACAAGACAATATGAGACCCCTTCCCTTGCACCTGCTGCTTTTTCTTGGCAGAAAGACTCTATCATGTTCCTTACTGACTTGTGTTTCTTCTTTGTTTTTACTGTACTACAGTCAAAATGGAATTGAATATTGACTTCCTGCAGATTTGGTTGTGGGTGGGAACTATCTTCCTGGGGATACTTTTGTAGTTTGCAACTTTGAAACTCAAATTTATGTTATAATGCTGAGAAGAACGTTTTGAAGGGGGTCTGAGAAATATGAAGCACTTTGGCATGTCTGTGTCAGTACAGAAAAATTCGTGAGGAAAATGTAGGCCCCTACTGTGGACTAAAGCTTTATGTGTGTGTCTATTTGATCCTGGAAACAAGTGGAGTACACATTGTCCCCATGTTTTTTGAGGAATTTTAGCTCTAAGTAGTTAGGTGCTCAACTTTATGCTTTCATGCATTGTGGCACTAGACTTGTACGCAGTTCAGTGGGAATTTCTGTCTGTGGCAGGAAGTTCTCTGTCTTCTGACAAATCAAATGAGTTGATAAGCTTTCCTACTTAGAGACTATGGAAAATAAACTCCTTTCTTGGTTCATAGTTTTCTCTGGCTTTGTTTAAGTTTCTAACATTATTGCTTATTATTATTAAATATTATTATTATTATCTCTTTGAGACAAGGTTTTTCCTTATAGCCACTGGCTATCCTGGAACTCACTCTGTAGAACAGGCCAGGCTCTAACTCAGAGATCCACCTGGCTCTGCCTCTAATGTGCTGTTATTAAAGGCATACACCATCACTATTAAGCTATTATTTTTATTTTAATGAAAAATTTTAAACAATAATTTAATCTTTTTTCCTTACCCCAACTAATTCTATAGCTTCTCTACCTTTCTATCCATTCAACTTCATCCTCTTCCCCTCTCTCTCAAAGATAAAAACAAACAATAAGATAAGAAACACAAAAAAACCCACAAAAACAAAAATTAAAAGAAACAAGTAAAAGATCAATTAGATGAAAATGCCAAAACAAAGTAAAAACAATACAAAAAGTCCAGAAAAGGTATTTTTATACCTTCAAAACCATTTTGTTCCTGGACTTGGGGTCTGACATAAATTGTGGTTTATATACTCAGTGAGATCCCATTTTAGAAAACTGATTTTGTCTTTGTCAACAGATGTCAATTGCAGATAGGCCTAGGGCACTATGTCTACATCTCCCTCTCAGTGCTGAGACCTATACAAGCTCTGGCTTGAGCCTGTACAGGTCTTGTGCCTACTGATGCAGTCTCTGTGAGTCCCCATGTACATCAGTCCTCCTGTATCTGGAAGACAGTTTCCTTGAGTCATCCATTTCCCTGACACTTACAGTCGTTCTGCTTCTTCTTCCGCAGAGAGCCCTGAGCCTTGAAGAGGGAGAGGGGATTTATGAAGACATTCCATTTAGGACTGAGTACTTCAAAGTCTCTTATTCTCTGCCTCCTTTCCAGTTGTTGATCTATTTATTAATTACAATCTCTTCTAGTAAAAGTCTTCTCTGATGAATGTTGAGTGAGGCAATAATCTATGGATAGAATAGAAGTGTGTCATTAACCATCATTTTGCTGCTATGTTCCTTTAGCAGAATGATAGATAGTATGAGGTTTTTCCCTGGTCTCATGATTTATCTAGTCTCAAGTTCTTATCTGTCATGGGTTCCATCTCATCGAATGAGTCTTACATCCCCTTCCCATAACATATGTGCCATTATTCATCCCTTTTGAAACAGATCATGTTATTTTTACTACAGTTGCTTTTATTACTACTATTTTACAGGTTTTAATGGTTCAATAAAAGTGAGGAAACTGGGGTACAGAAAGGTTTGAGTAGTTTGTAAAATAATACTTGTTTTAAAGAAGGTAAAGACTGACAGTGGCTTATTTGAATGATTGTTGTAAGGATAAAATGAAACAGCTTGGAACACCTTGTCTTAAAATCTGGAAAGCACTATAAAGTTCAAGTTCCTGTCATTATCACAAATAAAGGAATGGCAACTTATGGCCCAGAGAGATATCTGTGAAAATATCAGAATCAGGAAAAAAGGAAATTACTAAATCACATACTTTAGCTATACTACAATAAACTAGAAGAAAGGAGAACTTCAAAACTTGAATTATTTTGCTTATTTTATTAAAAGGAAATAGTATGGTACAATAGCCTCTTAACACATTAGTCTGGAAATGAAATTATACTACTGATTTGTGGATAACATTAGAAGCAAACTGAAGGAGCTTTGCATTTCCTAAAATAATGAGAAGCAAAAAGCTTAAATGAAGGGAGTGCTGTTAGTCATGAGCCACAAACCAGACATGTAATTTATGCTTGAAAATACTTGGAAAATGCATTTCCTTGATGATAAAAAAATGTAATTACTTAGAAAATAATGGTTATGGAGGTTACCTTTAAGGAATCAACCAATTATGTAGAATGGGAATTAAAGTATTGGCCACATTGAAAGAAGCCTATAATTGATTGAAACAGCTAAACTTCATCTTTGGAATGTTTAGAATGTTCGATCAAGTCTGCCGAGAATACCTTCCTCCTTAATAGGATTACTAAAACTCTGGAGGGCAAAGAAGGAACATTTAGTGTGCATCAGAAATTGCTAGAGTGTATAATGAGATTATATTATGTAGGTGTGGATAAATGTGTTTCAGGCTCCACTAGATTTTCTGTGTAATACCTACTTTTTGAGAAATTACAAGATTAGTTGACTCTATTCCTAAGGCAATCACTGGTCCACCACTATGCCCTATGTGTAGAGGAAAGCTACAGACTGATGATATCAGTTTAGTCCCTAACTTGAAATGTAGACTCACTTTCACTGAATTAGAAATAAATGTAATGCTCATGGTATTTAATCTTCATCAAAGAAAAATGTATATGAGGAATGCCTAAGTATCTTCTAGAAAATCTGTGAGGGAAAATGTTTTCTTAATAGCTTTAAATTTCTTATAGGTGAACCTTTTCACATTTTAACACTATGCATTATTGTGCCTCACTTAATGATCTAAGGTGATATTCTGCTTTTCATAAGATAAAGATAATTTTTTAACCTATAAATTCAACATTTTTGAATTAACTATTGTGGACTTCAAAAACTTCAACTTACTGTTCAAT
Source organism: Dicrostonyx torquatus (assembly GCA_028555095.1). Lineage (NCBI taxonomy): Eukaryota > Metazoa > Chordata > Mammalia > Rodentia > Cricetidae > Dicrostonyx > Dicrostonyx torquatus. Next base: position 792,250 of record JAQHUG010000400.1, on the reverse strand, counting down.
CAGGAGTAACAAAGTCAACTTGCCATTTGTCTTTCTATTTATGTATTAATTACTTTGAGATATTACATATTCTTTCATTTGATAGAAGCACAGTATGGAATATAATTATTTTCTATTGAATTCTGCAACAATTTATTTGAGAATTTAATATACTAGACCAGTTGTTCTCAACCTAAGTTTTGTGTGTGACTCCTTCAAGTGTTGAACAACCCCATTCACAGGGGTTGCCTAAGACCATTCTATATATCAGATATTTACATTATTATCCATAACCATAGCAAAATTACATTTATGAAGCAGCAATAAAAAAGCAAAGTGTTAATTTCTGGTTTTATTCAGAGGATTTTTAATTTTTTATTAATTTTAGTATCATATTGTTTGACTTCGGTCAGTTTAGGAATTCTATGTTCAAACCATGCTTTAAAAAATTTGAGTCTTAAAAAACTGTTAGCCAATCAATAATTGATCAATTTCTGCATTACATTGTGCCAGAGGACCTGTCAGACCCATATGGGATCGGATGTGTGTTATGTACATAGGGCAAAGCCTATTCCTGATCATGTCTTGTACCTGTATAAACAATGAAGTCAGTTCTGTGTCATCTGGTATAAATTCAGCTGTTTCAATATGCAAGATAACTCTTTCTGCATATTGTGAGTCAGTGACTATATTAAGAGGTTCTTAAAATCTCTTAGCACCATAAGAATGGCATATAATTCTGCCTTCTGGACAGAAGTATAAGGGCTTTGTTCCACCTTACTCAATTCCTCTGATTTGTAACCTGCCATTGTAATGGGTAAATATTAATGAATAGACATTAAGAACTAGGAATACTTCCTACTACTGTGAAAAAATATGTATGTCTTCTACATATCATCAAAATAACAACAGGCATATTATTAGCTTGCTTTTAAGCAAATGAGATATAAGGGATTTGGATACTTATAATGTGAACCCAGAGAGAGGACAATGGTTTCTCAGGGCAAAAGATAGTATTTGTATCGGTAGCTATAGTGGAGAGGGATAAGGTTATGATTTTGTTGAAGTCTACTGCAACAAAGTCCATTAAACACAACAAGGATATTTCAACTGGAAAATTAAAACAGCTTTGCTTCTGCTGATAGATTCAGATCCTTGATCATAGACAGACATCGGTGTTAAGATCAGTCATATGACTTGAGAGATAAATGTTTTTCAGGGACCAGAATATCCCTGAAAATGTTTCAGACTTCATCAAATTCTTGGTGGGACCTTAAGAAAATGAAATTTCTTTGTTTTGTTTTTTTTATTTAGGGATTGAGTATGCAGACTGATTTTGGCTGCTGTCCAAATGGTTCATTGTGTAAGTCAGTTGAAGGAAATTGCTCTATGCGAAGAGTTTATTCTTGCCTTTGCTAAAAAGTAATTTCTGCCATTAAAATGGTAAACCTAGGGAATTTTAGGAAATAAAAATGATTTCTTCCCATCTATATCTTTTAAATATGTCTTTCAAATGCACTTATGCAAACAGGGCAATTATTCTACTGAGAATTATACAGAATGTTAATTGTTTAATCACTACTTCAGCACCAAGGCTGCATATAATGCAATATAAGATGTTCTTGAGAAAAAGCAAACTAAAAGTGACTTACATTTATTCAGTTTCTAAAGATCTCCATCACTCACAGAAATCTCCCAGCATATATTTAGCATATTTCAGTGTAGTCTTTGAAATTTGTATTTCTCTAACTGTCCCAATTTCTACAAGTGTCCATGAATTAACACATGGTATGAATTAAATATGTGGAGATCATCTTCGAAAGGTTTCTGGTTTGATTCTCTCTCTCTCTGTCTCTCTCTCTGTCTCTCTCTCTCTGTCTCTCCCTCTCTCCCTCCCTCCTTCTCTCTCTCTCTCTCTCTCTCTCTCTCTCTCTCTCTCTCTCTCTCTCTTTCTCATTATTCCTTTTTGTTGTCCTTCCCTGGTTCCTCTTCTTTTTTCAGTCAATTAAAAATGCATATATGCCAGGTATTTTGCCTGAGCCCAATCTTCTCATTCTATTTTTTCTTTCCCTTGGTGATTTTATCCATTTCTAATCCTACAACCTCTATATTCTCCAATCTTCACATACAGAAACTACAGAGTCCTATATCCTAAATGGAGACTAATACCCAAGAGTTAAGTATTCCACCTATGTAGCCTAGGAGACTAGGAAGCACTGAAGTATGTGAGGTATCTTAGATATTTAATATCTGTCTTTTGTAGACCATGTACCAAGGAATACGCAAGTGCTTTTCATTCTTGAATGTGAAGAGCATGTTTACGACTTCTGTGACATAAAGGCCACGTAATATGGAGTATTTCCTAACAAATGGCTCACTAGTCAGATGGCTCCAAGTATAACAGTAACTTTTTCTTTGTAATAAATGGGGCCAGAATAGTGACTGTAGGCCAGAGAAGTCTTTTGCTTTTCTGAATCCAACAACTTGTTTTGATAACCTATTTGGATGCAAAGAGAAACATAGAAGTTAATTTTGAGAATTAGCAAATGAATTTAATCAAATTTATTTCCAAGTATTCAGCTACCCTTCACATTTTAGTCATGAATGCTTTGCTTCCTCAATGCAAAAACACATGCAAAAGCCTAATTATTTTATAAAAACAATCTGGCATTTTTGTGAGATTAGCATATCCTACAAGGGATGGTAGAGCTAGACTGTTGATTGTCCATAGATTTATTTGGTTGCCTCTGTTACTCTTACACATTAGGCTAACAGTGTTTTGAAATGATGACTTTGTTTTGATTTACTTAAGCAATAATTTAAATTCTTGAATAAAATTTTCTAGCTCACTGCAAAGACACAGGAAAGCTTGAGTCACTGTTGATGAACAATTGCAGCCTTTCAAAGTAAATGAGTATGAATCATCAATTTGTAAACACAATCGCCCCCAGAATATGTAGGCAGGCACCAGTAATTTATACAGTTCTCTGATTAAAAGGAATTAGATTCATGTTATTCATAAGTTAGCTCAATTAGATGTTGTTTAATCCCACGCCTTGTTTGAAGTTTGAGTAGTGAGGACATCACAATTTAACTGATTTCTTTATCAAACAGGCTTAGCATTTTATGGTACAAAGTATTGCAATATGTCAAAAATGTATACAAGTCTAGCACTCCTTGTAATCCAAAACTAGAAAAAGATGGTTTTAATCATAATGTATAATGTAACAATTCATCTCATGCAATTTAAAATTAATATTTTATTTTGCAAAAGTATAGATATCACCTTAAAATTATCTCCCAATTAACATGTTTAAAGGAAGGACATGGAGAAAACTAATAATCCATCATCCCTACTTATTCAAACCCTTCTGTTTTTTATTGAAAATGTATTTTTATTTCACATAATATATCCTGATTATGAAATTCCCCTCTTTCCAGTTCCTCCTCACCAACTCTCCTATCTGGATCTACCCCTTCTGTCTCTCATTAGAAAACAAACAGGCTTCTAAGTGTTAATAAGAAGATAAAATTTAAAAATAATAAAGGAAATGCTCTAATGTGACATTATGAGATGAGGAACTTTCTAAGATGCTTTTCAGTTCATTTTCTGCTGGCCATCTACTACTGGGCATGCAGCCTGCCTTTAAGAGGAGTTTGTTTCCCCAGTGAGACTCCTTAGGGAAAACTAAACTCTCGTTGGCAAGTGGTTATCAACTGGAGGTTGCTTCTGGATTACAGACAGGAGCTTGTGTCCACTCATCTCCACTCTAGGACTCCATCTGATGCAGATGTGTGCAGGCCCTGTGCATGCTGTCTCAGTCTCTGGCAGTTCGCATCCTATTGATTTAGAGGGCCTTGTTTCCTTAGTTGTTCTCCATTTCCTCTGGCTTTTACACTCTTTTGGCATCCTCTTCTTCAGAGTTCCAAGAACCCTGAAGGGAGGAATTTGGAGAAGATTTTCAAACGAAGTCTTTCAAGGTTTATCATTCTCTGCATATTGTCTGACTGTGGTTTCTCTGTATTTTCCCCATTTGCTGTGGGAGAAAGATTCTCTGAAGACAGGTGAGCAAAACACTAACATGCGAATATGAAGACTGTTATTCGGAGTCATTTTGCTTCTATCTTTTCTTTTTGAACAGTAGTATCTAGTTTTACTTTAGGGCCCTGGGCTATCTAGTCTCAAGTTCTTTGTCACTTAAGCAGTATTAGATACTGGCACCTCCCATAAAATAGGCCTTCAGTCAAATTAGATATTGGTTGGCTACTCCAAAGAACGTTGTGCCACCATTGCACTGGTATATTTTGCAAACAGGATACCATTGTAGATCAAAACAGGATACCATTGTTTCTGTGTTGGTGTTTATGTCTCTTATTTGGTAGCATAAATAGTGACTCCCTATAGCAAGATGCTAGTTCTTAGATTTAAAGGCTATACATAGGCACCAGCCCAATTTCTCCATATTCAGTGAATTCTATAGGTCTTGTCTTCAGCTAGTAAGCCTTGTCATTACTTTGTGAAGAGCAAACTATAATGTTGGGAAAAGCCTGGATATTTTCGGAATTCCAATGGGACCCTTTTGGTCAGCAACTCAGATATAGCCCAATTCTGATCCTGGAAGGTTTGTTTGGTAACAAGAGATATCCAGAGGGGCTCTGTCTCTCACATTCTTTGGTGATTTAGATCTCCTTTATATATGTGTATATTTTAGGACAGTTCTACTGTATTAGGTTTCCATATTACCCCTCAAATATCCTCCTTCATCCTCCTCTTCCCTCCATTTCTATAATTGATCTTCCCATGCTAGTTCCTCCTTTCTCTGATCCATAACTATCTCTTCTACTTCCCTCTCCTAGGAAGATCTATATGTTTCTCCCAGTACCTTACTCTCTACCTAACCTCTATGATTGTATGGATTGTAGCTTGGTCATTGACTTAAGAGTTAATATGCACATTTAAGTGAATATATATCATATGTTTCTGGGTTACTTCACTCTGGGTGATTTTTTTTTCTAATTCCATCCATTTACTTATGAATCTTATTATTTCGTTTTCTACCAGCTGAGTAATATTCCACTGTATAAATGTATCATATTTTGTCTATCCACTATTCTGTTGAGGCATCTAGGTTGTTTCCAATTTCTAGGCATTCTGAATATAGAAGCAATGAAAATGGTTGAGCAAGTGTCTCTCTGGTAGGAAGAAGCTTTATTAGGTTATATGCTTAAGAGTGGTACAGTTGGATCCTTAGGTAAATAAATTCCCATCTTCCTGAGGAACCACCACATTGATTTGTACAATGGCTGTACAAGTTTTCATGGTGTGTTCTGTGCAGAAAGTATTTTCCTGTGCCAATGAGTTGAAGGTTATTCCACATATTCTCTTTTACCAGGCTCAGTGTATTTGGTTTTATTCTGAAACTTTGATCTATTAGACTTGAGTTTTGTGCAAACCCAAATATGGATCAATTTGGATTCTTCTACATTCAGTTGTCCAGTTTAACGAGCACCCTGTATTGAAGATGTTTTTTTTTTCTTTCTTGTGCATATTTCTGACTTCCTATAAACAATCAGATTTCCATAGGTATATGTATTTATGTTTGGTCCTTCTCAATTCCATTGATTGATATGTCTATTTTTGTGCCAATACCATGCTATTTTATTACTATACTTTTGTGATATAAATTGAAATCAGGGATGGTGATACCCTGCTAGAAGTTCTTTTATTATTATTCAGTATTGGTTCAATTTTCTTTTTTTTGTTTGTTTGTTTTGTTGTGGTTGTTTCATTTTTTTGTGTGTGTCCATATGAAGCTAAAAATTTTCCATTGAAGATCTGTAAAGAATTGTATTGGAATGCAAAAACCATTATAAGAGTTTTTTCTTACATAGCACATAAAAGTGTGAAAATATGTGACAGTATAGCAATTTTAAAGAACCCTGTCTGTCAGTATATATAAGGTATCTATTTGAAGCTTTAATGTTAAGAAACAGACACCTATTCATCTTCTCTCCTTTCACCCCATCTTTTTGTTATTTTAGACAAACAAAGGGGATGCCCTTGCTAATAGAGTCCAGAACACTCTTGGAAGCTATGATGAAATGAAGGATCTATTAACTAACCATTCCAGTCAGAATCACCTGGTGGGCATCCCGAAAAATTCTGCGCCTCAAACTCCTATCAGCAAAAGTGAAGCAAGCTTTTATCCAGAACAAAAGAATCGAATGATGCCATCTCACCAGGAGAATACCCACTCATCAGAACCAATGCCTCCACCTTCAGTCGTGATACTGAATTCCACTCTAATACACAGCAACAGAAAATCGAAGCCTGAATGGCAACGAGATAATCACAACACTAGTCCTGCACAGCCAAGCCAGACCACTAGTCAACCAAACAAGATGCAGACATCCACACAGGATCCACCTCAAACCCGACTGGAAGACTTCTTTGTCTATCCAGCTGAGCAACCCCAAAGTGATGCAGTTGAACAATCTAATCCATCTGCCAAGGAAGAAGATGACACCAAGTCTGGAGAAGATGCTTTCAAAGAAATCTTTCAGTCTAATTCACCAAAAGAATCCGATTTTATAGTGCAAGCACCTGGGTCTCCCCTAGTTGCCTCATCTTTATTAGCTCCCAGCAGTGGCCTTTCTGTGCCAACCTTCCCACCTGGGCTTTACTGCAAAACAAGTATGGGGCAACAAAAGCCAACTGCATATGTAAGGCCCATGGACGGGCAGGACCAGGCAACTGACATCTCTCCAACACTGAAGCCTTCCATTGAATTTGAGAACAGCTTTGGAAACCTCTCCTTTGGATCACTGTTGGATGGGAAACCCAGCACAACCAGTTCCAAGACCAAGCTGCCGAAGTTCACAATCCTGCAAACAACTGAAGTAAGTGTTTTTTTTTTTTTTTTTAATTTCCATGATTGGTTTTCTAGTCACTGGTAACTATGCATATGCAACTCATTTATCATATTGCTCTGTGTGCATAGCTCACTTCAAGGTGAGTTTGATTCTTGGTCTGGGGTAACTTGGGACACAAATGAGTAACACTTCAAGTACAGTTAAGTGTCTATAATTTGTAATGTCGAAATTTCTGATTGAGGGAATGAAATAGTGTAGTTATAAAATGATTTTAGAAACTTATCTTGTCGTGAAATTGTGTACAAATTAATAGTATTCTCTGGAATCAATGCATCATTTTTTCTTGGAAACGAGAACCCACATAGCCCAGGTTGGCATCAAATCCTCAAAGAAGGAGCCAAACCTCCTGATCCTTCCACCGCCACAGTGTTCTAAGCACAAAGACACACCACCGCACTCAGTGCCTAATACAACAAGGCATTGCGATCACGCCCTTAGTGTTTTTAGTGTGTCTACGGGGGGGGTATTCTTTGACGAGACATTAACATTATCTTCCATATCTTCCATATAGCCTCTCACAAACCGATAATAGATAATGATTAAGACAGGCCTTAGGGATCCTGAGATAGCCCTCATGGAAACAGCTGCCCACTGCCTCTTCAAGCATGTGGCTTCTAAGAAGTCACTTCCTTTAGGTTCCTTTTCTGTAACTGGTAACTAGAAGCTTGAAAAAACAGAGGGAGAAAACAGGTTAACTTTCTTAATCAATCGGAGTTATAGGCCAACAGTCCAAATTGATAGACATTCTGAGTCAATACTGTCTAAATTGCAAAAGTATGATCCAGTAAGGCCTTAAGCTTTTCTTCTTTTCTTCATTCTCACTTGAGAATATGGTGACATTGGTGAATAATACAAACACAAAGCAAGAGAGGCCTAGGACAGTTGGTTGGGTTTTGTGGACTCACATTTTGATAGTCTCTCATTTTGAGGTCACTTGGTTTTTGTATTATAACTCATGAAGTCTTGTCAAGCTGGCACCTAAGTATATCTCTGATCAGCCCCCTCGCCTCTATACCTGGTGCCTTTGTTTATGGATTGCTGTGACCTTGCATAACTACCCACTGACTCCTGTCCCATGTCTCTTCCAAACCATCCTCTGTATACAAGTCAGTACCTTCCTTTGATTCTTTATTGCATTGTCATTACCTTCAGAGACATAAGTCCAGGGTTCTTTGTTCTGGGTCTGTGCCTCTTCACACTTTGACTTCACTTTTACTTTCATGAGCAAAGGCAACTGTTTGGTTAGAAAAATGTATCCTCAGCTGTACGTAATTACATTTTTTTTCTGCCTATGTCTTACTCTATTCTACTATGTAGTCACCAAGGAATCTTAAACTTAATTTCTACTGCATGTCTTAATACTGAGTTTTAATATAAAAAATAAATATGGATATGCTATGAAAGAAGAGACTAATAGGAAATTGGAATGTCATATGACCCTTTCCTTGTCTGAGTACCTACTATTGTTCTCTCTTACATAGCAGTGGCATCCCTCGGTACTGACTTGCAGGTAGCGCTGCTGCACGAACAGTCTGCTAGGCTCATCCATAACTCATTAAACGGAGAGAAGGGTCACCCATCCAGTGAGATCCATTCTGTTGGAATCCTCTTTCTTACACATTCACAAAATGGCTGGCCCAGTTTCAGAAATGACTTCATGGTTCTTCCGTCAATTCTCCAATACACAAATGAGAGGAATATCTTCAAAGTGTCTGCGTGAGCTGTCATCTTCTCTGGATATGAATATCCAAGGAGTGATAGTTCAAATTGACTTTGGTAGAGCTTTGTCTAGAAAATGGGCCAGGTGCAATAAAATCATGATAGGAGATCAGTGAAAAGAGTGTTGATTTTAAAATAGTGGTCTCAAAGGATTTCAAACAGGGGGAGAGTAAAGCTTAGGAACCTAAAGCCAAGGGGAAGAAACAAATTTGAGGGGCAAAGTGAAAATCAAAAATAGGAGGAAAGAAATTGAGACATTAGAGAGCCCAACAGAGTGCTTAGAAGGGTGTAGATTGGAATGTGGACATAAATACAGACAGGGTGAAGCATTATGAAGCTTTGAACCTAATGGAATTTATGTGGCTAAAACTCTGACTAAGCCTGAAAGTTTACTCTATTAAATCTTGATGCACTTTTCAAAAGCACTTAGCATTAAAATTCAAACCCAGTGCAGTGTCATGAATGTCAGCCTCTAGGTTCTGGGTCCCTAGTCAGTACAGCTATCTTTGATGGGTTGCAGTATTTCTTTGAATTATTACCTTAAAAACTTATCTACAGAGCAATTTCAGAATTTTTTAAGCATTTGCAATTTTTCTCTGGATCTAGTGACAGGAAGCTGGCATGTTTTAGTGGAGTTTGTTTGCCATGGTTAAAAAGCAAGAAAAATTAAATGACCAGAAAACAGATACCACTCAAACATATACAAATAATAAGATATGATAGTCTTCACATATTCAGAAGTTAAAATTTTTGTTAAAACGTTATATATTTGTGCACGTGCGTATGTGTGCATGTGTGTGTGTGTGTGTGTGTGTGTGTGTGTGCCCATGTTCATTTAGATCTATATTTGGAAGGAGTTTTTATTTCTTATTCTTGAAACCTTTCCTTGCCTCTTATAATTTCTGTACCACAGTAAGAAGATAAAAAAATCCAACTAATTTTATGGTATAAAGTTAACCATGCAATTGGAGCATGTCATTTAAGCAAATAATTTTTTGTTTGAAAGCATCATCTTAAAATTTTTTAACATTCCATGCCACTAAAGAAGAGTAATGTACTAGGTAGTTGTGTCCAGAAGGATTTTTAGAAACTGAATCTGAAAACAACAAAAGCTTTACTTATGCCCAGTGGAAACTGAAAGTTGCTTACAAATTTTGTTTTCTTAAAAATGAAATTGTTGATAAGTAGAACTTTATAATGATTCTGTTACAAATGTTTGGTTTTACGTTTTAGCTTTTATTTTTTGCATTATGGTGAAAATATGCTGGTATAGATAGCTTTGTATTTTGTTGTAATTTCAGTTTCTTATTGGTGTTCTTTGCGAATGGGAGATCCAGTGTCTCATATAAAATGTGTCAAATAACCTTTGAAAAATATGGCACTAACAGAGAGAGTGATATTATCCTAAAGGGTCATTTGCTTCACAGGCTGCTGTGGGCTGTGGTTTAAGGTTAACTAAGGCTCCAATTGATTCAGAACCAGGAAGCATGTACAAAAGTTTAAGGGAACTGATATACTTTAATGACTGACTAGTTTCATCACCTAGCTGTAAAATTTTGTTCACATTCATGATTCTGCCTCCTTTTTTATACCCTGTGCAGTAAGCACTGTCAGTGAGCACTGTGAGTATAATTAACTTCAGTTATCATGTAATGAGTGATAAACTCTCATCTCTTTTGAGAGTACCATGGAGAATGCTAGAATCTTACCACTAATAGCATGGCAGTGTCTGCCAGCTATATGGAAATAAGATAGGTAGTTCTATTGAAGATGAAAAGTCTACAATACTGCTGTCTGCAGCATATACTATGTGTTTTCACTGGATGTGGTGCATCACGTGGTTGTTGTCTATTCTTACTAAAGTAAATAAGGATTCAACCTCACCTATAAGTGGTCTAATATCAACCTAACAAGAAAGGAATAGGAACACTTTAGATGGTCTTACACATTCTGGATGTGAGAAAAGGCCTTCAACCTTAACACTTGTGCATAGATGTGTAGAATCCAGAAATGTTCTGTACGCGTATATTGGTGCTTGTTTCTTTATGGTTTTGGATCAATTTTTCTAATTGGTTCATTTTTATTGGATTCACATTCATTTTCCCAAAAACATCATTTCATATTTTTCCTAACTTTAAGGTTTGTTGAAGCTAAATGAAGGAAGTCAAGCAGAGTTTCTGAAACAGATAGTAAAGAATTCCCTTGTGTTTTGTGAAGACACAGATGGAAAGAGAGGAGTCATTTAACATGGCTATATTTCAGTAACTAGGAAAGGTGCTCTGAGGAGAACCATATAGCATTCCTAGAATAGTTGCTGAGATTTATAAAACATTAGGCTATAGGACTATACAGTCAGCATTTCACAGAGAGTGATTAAGAGATAGATTTTGAACTTGGTCTTGAATGCTAAATACAATTACAAATCTGGATGGCAGGTCATATATATTCATATTAGTATTAGATGGAGAGAATGAAATATAAAAGTTGGAAAATAGTTTAAAAATGGTGGGTTTATTCTGCAAAAAGACATATTGGCCTGTAACTAAAGATTTTTAGGATTAAAGTGAGATAGAGCTAAAGAATGCTGTTTTGTCTGGAATATATAGGCAGTGTAGAGGGCAGAATACGATTGTATACTGCACATTTCAGTTTCCCTGACTTCACTGGTAATTGAGGAACTCTAAAAATACTAAAACAAACCTCCTTATTGTTTGTTCAATACATATACCACCAACGGAAATGAACACAGTAGGTTGAGGCTTAGGCATTTGAACATGCACGCACACACATATAGATATATGTAGCCATAATAATCAAAGTAAAGGAGGGTAACAGTTTAGGAGTGAGGGGAATGGGAGGGGGCTAAAGGAGAAAAAGGAAGGGGGAAAGTTATGTAAGTCTATTTTAATTTAAGATGTATATAAAAACCAAGGTTCGCCTAGAATTCTGAAGTTCTGAACTCCCCTGTGCTTGTTCTCTACTTCCTCATAAGAAAGAACATCACATTTCTTCTTTTCTAAACTGCGCCTCTGCCTGTGGGGGCTGACTTAAAGGTCTTGCTAAGAAAAAGCTAGAATGCCTCTCCTGATGTGGATCCCTGCTCTTCGTTCATTTCCTTCCTCCATTCATTTGCTTATTAGAACTAGTCAAACAGTGGTACAGAGAAGCACTAGCATTAACACAATTTGGGGTTCCTGATTGTTCTCTTATTTCTTCAGGTCCTACTTTTTTCTCACACGTATTCTTTCCCTTCCTGAGGTTATACGCAAGTAATTGTAGCCAACAGCTTCCTGGAAACTCCATATCAAAATTCCAGTCTTTAAAGCTAAGAGAACATTTGCTTTTCATTCATTACTCTCAGCATTCTTTGTTTTTAAATCCATTCCTATTTCTATTATTTTCTTTTTGATTGAAAATAAGGCAAAAGATTATTTCATCCTCATTCTGTAATATAACTTTAGGAATGTTATACAAATATGATTATCACCATTACCAATGATAAAACTTAAAACATCACACTTCATTAAGTTTTGTGACTCTTTAGGAGATAGCTATAAACAAACGTTTCTGCGAGGGAATGTGTGGTATACTTGCAAAGCCCAGTTTCAATGAGTTTTATTGGCACTTGGAATCTACTGGATTGTTTTGGTTTGTGAATTGGAGAGTGGTTTTACCTTCCTGGACTTCTTGTTAGAATGGTTCCTTAGTAGACCGCTGACAGTGTACTTCTCCTTTCCAGGTTAGCCCAACTTTATTTTTTTTCTAAAGTAAGTTTATCGAGTTCCTTCATATTTTCCAAGATTATCCACAACAGGACAGAATGGCAGACATATAGTCCTTCACATTCCTCATTACCATCTTTATATAATCTAGGAGTTACTCAGACTAGGTAAATGTGAGCAACTAAGCATATTTGAAGAATAAATTGAAATTAAGCCTACAGAATTATTATATTTTGATTTTTTAATAATAACTATATAGCGCAAAAGCATTCAACCAAAATCATGAAGTTGTGGACTCATCAAATAGCCTTCTAATCCTTTTGTTACTACCCACTAAAACAATGGAGAACAGAGACCATCTATTTTCATATTATGTCCAGGAAAATATTTTGACAGCTTCAGTATACAGTAAAGTGATTAGCCTTTGTTAATGTGTGTTCCAAATCATGCTGTTATCACTGGATACATTGATTAGTTCAGTACTTTCTGAGACAGCCATTAAAAAGGATGGCTTTCATTCTGTGTTAAAGAATAAGAAAAATTGACAGGTAGATAACCATATTGATTCCACTCAAATAGTAAATACAAAACGCTCTAGAGATGAGTTGTAGAGTCGTTTATGGGTGCTGTAAGTCTTTTTAGTATTTGTAATTACTGTGAAAGGAAATAATCTTTTATTAACCATTATTTTAAAAAAGGAGTATGCTTTGCTTGCCAGATTGAGTTCACAGTATGGATGACAAAAACAAAAGCCTATTACTATAATACAAGGTCTCAATTTGATCCAGTCCTAACAAGTTCTGAAATGTCCATTATTCATTTTTTCACATAAAAAGAAACCAAGTTTATGGTCCCTCAATTAAAATCACACAGCTGACCAGGTCAACACAGTTGAGCATGCTGGACCTGGAGCCTATGGAAAGACTGACATTTCTTTGATGACATCTAGTAGAAGATATAGTAATGTATATATATATTAGTTATTTTGTAAAATGAACTTTTTAGCATATAGAGCATGGATATAGTGAGCTGAATTCAGCTAAGCATAAAATATTCTTGCTAGGTTCATATTTCAAAGGTCTGAAGTTGATCATAAGAAACGAACACTTTTTGCGAATATTACAGCTTACAGTCACTTGTTTTTTATTTACAAATATGTTAAGAAGTTGTGTTTTAGCCATATTCCTAAAGGAGTACCATATGATACAACTTGTTAAGGGACATTTTATTGGTTGAGAAGGTTTCTGAGTCTTTGTCACTTTGGTAGGATGATTTTAACAGCATACCCAAATAGCACAGCTAACAACCAAGACATCTGTGGATGAAATCCAAATATTAAGATAAAATTTATATGCATGTGAAAGACTAGTAAAATTTGAAATTGAAAACAAGCAATTGGAGGGGGATAAGATTTGTCTCAAATGTTGCAGCTCAGCAATTTCGTTAATTTCACAAACTATTTAGCATATGTGGAGATAAATGGACTTAGCAAGAAATAGGCAGGGTTCCCCCTCCATACTTATAAGTAGTAAGTAGGTGAGTCTCGCTCTATAAAGGAATGCTGAAAAAAACAATAGACTGCCTTCTTCAGAAAAATCCCTGAGTGAATAATAACAGCTCGGTTCTTAGGTGGTATGCAGTGAAATAGTAGCAGGAAAAAAGATCTTAGTTAAGGCTTTAAGGATGGAGAGAAGTTGAGCTAAGGCTTTGAGTAATGCAAGGGTTGATGGAAAAAAGAAAATTGTGTCTTAACCACCTTAAATGGACTGCATAAAGACCCTGCTTTCTATGATACAAAGGTATCATGGCAGCTCATTGCTTTAAATGGAGATCATAATAGAACTTAAAAAGTGTTATAATTTTTTTGAAAAGGTTAGCATTGGATGTCATATTGTATAGTTTCAGGGATCAATATTCATATGAATACCACATGAATAATGATTACTGGAGCTGTGTAAAAAGATGGTGCTGGCTTGAAAGTAGAACTGTTCTTTGATCTCTCCATGTCAGGATTTTTTATATTCACCCAGGACTTTATGAAAGCTTACTAGGAAGGTTAGTTTTCTCTGAGAAGTCCCAAGATTATTTCCATGAAAACCTGTCCAAGATTCTGGTCAGAATGTTCTCCTGGATAAGGTGGTCATTATGAGACTATACATATTCATTAGAATAAATGTAACCTTCAAATTCTTGATAAGGTAGAAGAATCTGAATTTGATTCACAAAGTTGATAGGTAGAATGGGCTTACAATGGAGACCTTAGTCACAATCTATGATATATCTCAGATCTGTGTAGAATAAAACGTCCTTTTAAAATTTTCCCAACAAACATACAGCATAGTAACATATTTCAAGTTTTTCATTGAACTCTTCTACAATGAATTATGTGCACTGGCAGAAAGATTCCTTGAAAGACAAATGCTATAAGATTCTATATTTCCCTTTACCCTTTATTGTTTTCATTCATTCAATAAACTTTTATTAACCACTTGTTTTATTCCAGGTAGTATGCTAAGGAGCTAGAAACCTGACTTGAGAATGCACCACTGTTGGTAATTTCAATTAGGAAATATAGAAAGAAAACGGAAAAAAAATAATAGTAAAGTGGGGGAAAGGGTGTGTTTGATTTTTTTCTAGGAGCAGAGAGGATTGCAAGACTGTCTGAGGTGTTTCAGAAATCTTTGTAAAATAACCTGTATGCTAGATCTTGAATTAGTGTTCAACATTTTCTTGAAAACAGAACAAGTTAAAAGTAGGCCTAATGATGCTGTTGCTGGGAAGTTATGAACCATAGCAATTTTTTGAGAAGTTCTAAGGGAAAATACCTGAAAGAATCAAGAGTACTGTGTCAGTTTTGGGTAATAAGGGAAGCAATTAAAGCATTTAGGGATATGAGATTGAAGCTTGGTCAATGGTGTTTTAAAGGGTAATTGGAAGAATGGGACGAAGGGGTTCAAAAGCCTGAAAAGGCCACCAAGATTAGAAACAGGAGATCTGTTGAATGAGCTGTCAGAATACACTAGGACAGAAATGGTAGCAATTTGAATTAAGTCTATTTCTGAGATAGAATTTTAAGGTTGGTTCAGTGGTAGCTGATTTGATGAGCTATTAAGAGCAAGCTAAAAGAGAGACATAAAATTATGTTGCGATAGAACAAACTGTGGGTGGTGCTGCCATTATTGAAGATATATTTCTTGATACTCAGATCTTCACAAAGTAGACAAATTTTTCCTTTTATTATTTTTATCACCATGCCATCATGATGTCATAGGTCTTAATGTTGTTATTTTAATGATTATTCAGTGCCCTTGTGTAAAGCTATGTGAAAAAAACATGATATTTTATGAATCCATGAAGAACTTATTTCCTACAAATAACTTTTTGAATTGCCACTAAGAAAATAATAACTCAGAAGGATTTTATAGTAGTTTATAAACATTAGGAATTGTGTTGGATATTTCTTTTAAAGTCATGGGAATGGAGGCTTTTAGTTGTTGTGGTAGTTGTGACCTTTGCTTTTATTCTTTTTTTCTTTCTTTTTTTTTGTCTTTCTCTCCTTTATGCTGAAGCTGTCTTCAAGTGGCTTAGAATAAGGCATTAGAGTCACATTGCACTCACCCTCAACACACCTGATGTAAAATTGAGGAAGAAATCATATTCTTAGAAATTGGTGTAGACAGTATAGAGTTATTTCACCTTGTATTAAATTCTATTTCAAATATTGCATTAGCTCTACTTCCTTAGATGTATGTTATGTATATGGTCATTGAACTTCAGGTAAGATAATGGAATTTTGTGTAGTAGGAATGAGGAGCGGGCCATGTCCTGCCGCACAGCTAGCTTAACCCCCGAAATAACCACACAGAAATTGTATTAATTAAATTACTGCCTGGCCCATTATATCTAGCCTCTTCTTGGCGAACTCTCACATCCTGATCTAAGCCATTTCTGGCAATCTATGTAACACCATGAGGTTGTGGCTTACCGGAAAAGATTCTAACCAGCATCAATATCAGGCAAGAGCTTCATGGCATCTGCCACATTGCCCTTCTTCCCAGCATCCAGTTCAGTCTACTCAACCTATCTAAGTTTTGCCCTATCAAAAGGCCAAGGCAGTTTCTTTATTCAACCAATGAAAGCAACACATAGTCAGAAGGACCTCCGACACCACTTTTGGTAGTTGAAGCTGGAAAAAATGAGTATAATTAAGTGTATAATATTTTTGGAGTCCATAGTTTGTTGGGTTGCAATTATAATTTTTTAACACAGGAAAATCAATTGTGATGTGCTTGCTTAGTTTTCCTAATCCACTCCTATGTATAATTGTTTGAAATTATCTCTTTAATACCTGTATATTTTCTTATTTTTAATCATTATAAACCTGGATATTTTGGAAGATGAGAGTGTCACTTTTAGCAATGGAGAATCTAGAGGGCAGGTAGAAGGTTTCACTAAAGCTTTTTTGGCAGCTAATTATACAATGAAACATTGGGCTCTCTACTCCCAAGTCCAGACAGTTAGTTAAAGGAAGAAAAAAAAAGTCAACACCTTAAAAATAGTTCATATTCTTTTAATATACATATGTAGTATTCCAGAAAGCTGAGTCATCATTTTAGTTATTCCTTGGCAGTGGTGGTAATAATAGTGGCTCGATTTGTGGAATGAGAAGATCTTGATACTGGAAGAACTGCACCAAGTTTACTGGCTCGGTAACAACACATTTTTCATGTTTTTAGTCTGCATATGGAAAGGTCATGGGGAGAAACTTGATCCCAAAACACTCGCTTCAGAAACAAGTAGGTCATGACACTTGATCATTTTGCACACCTTGAGGCTACAGATGTTAATTCTTTGGTTGGTCTATTCTTGGAAACATATTAGCCTAGCCATATTAAGAAAACATCTTATATCTGTGTTTTGACTTCAGCCTTCCTGCCATTTGAGAGAAGAAAGAAAAATCATAGCTATTATATGTTTTTAAGCCTTCTTGAAATTACCTTTAAAGTGTAACAAGATTAAAAGACTGAGGTCAATGCCTTACACACACACACACACAAACACACACACGCACGCACACACATATGCAGAGAGTGAGAGAGAGTAAAAAGGGTATGAAGAGAGCTGGTGCTTTGTTTATGTGAATCCTGTGACCACTGGTTCATCCCTGAAACAGAGTTCATCAAAAACCATAACAATATTTTTATGCTTTATATAGCAATTCTTTGGAGTATTAAAAGCAATATTACGTTGCAAACAAGTTAATGAAAAATAGATCTTGTGTGTGAGTTTTAATTATAACACCTTTCATTATGTGATTTACATAGGTAGATAAATATATTTGTAAACCATATAACCATACCATACACATATAAAAGCTGTATAAAAAGAAGCAAAAACCATGCTTGTTCACTGTTAAGAAACATTTACTGTCATTTTTAGTGACAAACCAATAGTGATGTCAAAATGGTATAAGTTAAAAAATTTTAAGTGAATTGCTTTTTAAATTGCATCCTCATAAATCAGGAAAATATGGTACTAGAGCCAGAAATAACTCTTCTTCTTTTACTGCTATTTTGCAGTTCAGGTTTTGCATCTCCATTTAATTTGTAAACCATTATTTATTCTATTAATTAGTATTAACTTTCTTGTGAGTAGTCATTATTTATCCTCAAATTTTAAATGAGATAAAGATGCTTTAGGAATATGCTTTTAGCAGAATATTAATATTTATTTTCAGTTGTCCCTTTAATTATTCATTTGAAAAAAACTTTAAGAATGAAAGCCAATGACATAATAGCTTTTCAGATAAATGGACTTTGTTCTTAGCAAAGAATATGACATCCTTTCAGCCTATGCAAACCAATCTATATATATTTCCAGGAGAACATTACTGAATATTGTCTCTTAGTCTAATTCTTTTTTTTTTTTGAGACAGGTGTCTCTGTGTAGCTTTGAAACCAGTACTGGAACTAGCTCTTGTAGACAAGGCTGGTCTTGAGCTCACAGAGATCCGTCTGTCTCTGCCTTCTGAGTGCTAGGATTAAAGGAGTGTGCCACCACTGCCCGGCTTCAGTCTAATTCTTATAAAAGTAACATTTTGATCTACAATTCTTAATATCTATATGACTTAAAGACTAAGTGAATAAACAACCGTGTGATAAATGAGGACAATGACCCTCCAAATGTAAACAATTAACAAGTATACATTGTAATATGGTATCAATA
>JAQHUG010000400.1:733448-772112 GCA_028555095.1 Dicrostonyx torquatus | reverse complement strand
AGCTCAAGCAAATATTTTCTCTCTAGCAATGAGATGTCATGACTGTATATTTTAATGTCGTTGGAGAAAACAAAGAAGTGTGTTTCCAATAAGGTTCTGTTTATTCAGTATGATTTTAAATAAGACATTTAATTCTTGTACAGTTACTATGAGACATTAATTTCAAGATTCTCTGATTTGAAATGTCTAATATAATTTACCTACACAAAAAAAAATAAAAGTAACATTTTATAATTTTATAATTTTCCCTCTCATCTTTTATCCTGAATGTGTAAAATGATTGTGTGTTGGTGTGGGAGAATTGTCTGTATTCTGTCAATCATGTTTTAAATAAATGTTGACTGGCCAGGGCTTCCTGACAGGAAGTAGATGCAGGACAGGGAGAACAGGAGAATTCTGGGAAGAAGGAAGCCCATTCCTCCCAGTGTGTCCATACCACTGACAAATCAGAATGTGATCTGCCCTGCTGTAAAAGGTACTGAGCCATGTGGCTAACATAGATAAGGATAATGGGTTAATATAAGTTATAAGAGCTAATACGAAGCCTGAGATAATGGGCCAATCAGTTTATCATTTTAAAAAATCCCTCTAAACGGTTTACTGTATTTTAAAAATATATTCAGGCTTGGAAAAAAAAAGAAAAATCTTAAAGTCCTTAAAATTAAAAAGGAGAAAGAGAGTAGTTGGGTGTGGTGGTACACAATTTTAATCCCAATACTTTGGAGACAGAGGTAGACTGACCTCTGTGATTCAAGGTGTGGCAGCACACACCTTTAATCTCAATGCCTGGGAGGTAGAGACAAACAGATCTCTGTGAGTTCAAGGTGTGGTAGCACACACCTTTAATCCCAGCACTGGGGAGATAGAAACAGGCAGATCTCTGTGAGTTCAGGAATAACCTGGTCTACAGAGGGAATTCCAGGACAAAGATACACAGAGAGCCTGTCTCAAAAAGCCAAAAGTTAAAAGTAAAAATAAAGGAAATAGAGGTTAAAATAAAGCTGCATAAAGATGGAAAATACACAGAGAATCTTGATACTGTATGCTATTATGCTCTCTTTGAATTGTTTAAATGCTGAGGAAGGAGCAACAGCTGCTAAAAGATATTTGCTTATAAATGCTGCTGAATTAATGCAAGAAAGGTGTTTTGAAAATACCTTAACTTCAAAATTGAAGTCAAAAGATATGTTACTTTGGAGAAGAGATTTTACTTTTGTTTCCACAGGAAATGAGAGGCTGTGGACTCATTCTGAGTTAAGAAAACTCAGGTTTGATCAAGGAAGACCACCTGAGAAATCTCTGGTAGGGACAAATGTCTGAGTTCTACATCTAGGTGGGGAGTGGTGCGGGAGATTTGTCTGTATTCTGTCAAACATGTTTTAAATAAATGCTGACTGGCCAGGCAGGAAGTATGGGCAGGAAAACCAGAAAGGTAGTAGGTGGGACAGGGAGAACAGGAGAATTCTGAGAAGAAGGAATCCCATTTCTTCCAGTCCTGCCCAGACCACTGAAGAAGCAGAATATGACCTGCCCCGCTGTAAAAGGTACTGAACCATGTGGCTAACTGAGAAAGGATAATGGGTTAATATACATTATAAGAGCTAATATGAAGTTTGAGCTAATGGTCAAATCATTAATATAGTTTATCATTAATATAGACTCTCTGTGTTATTTTCTTTGGGGCCAAACAGCTGTGGGACCTGATGGGAGGACAGAAACACCAACGAGCAGTCCCTTAAGTTACAGTGTGTTGTTTAATTACAAGGTTTATCATTTGCATTCACTAGGGAAGGCATATCTGTGACATCTGATTTCAATTATACCTCAACAGGTGATTATTTCCTTACATATATACATTAATGTGAACCTAGTTTATAAACATAATAAGCCCTATAATTCTGAATAAGCATTCATATCTCCAAGAAAATCAATATTCTCAAAGATGAGAGCAATGCAGCTAGACTGTTCTCAGCCATTATGATGAACAAAAGTAATTTCCTGGAAATATTAATATTTATTCATCCAGTTATTAATATTGATAACATCAATATACATAATATAGTTCTAATCCTTACTACTGTCAAAATTTTTTGAAGACAAGGATTTTTTCCAATTTCAGTTACAATGAATGATACATAGAAAATTCTCATTAAACAAATGCTGAATAACTGAATGAATCTCCTGCTCATCACATATATGCTACATAGACAATACTCACAAGAAAATAGGTATGGGAAGTGTGGTAACAAGATAAAAATATAAAACTTTATATGCAAAGCGTTCTTAATCTGGGGTTTCTGATTGCCCAGAGACTTGTGATGGTCCAGTTGGATAGTGGAGACAGCAAGATCAGGAGTTCAAGGTCAGCTTGGGCAACAAGGAGCACTGTTGGTGTGGTAGGTCCTTCTGTCTATGTGTTGCTTTTATTGGTTAAAGAATAAAGAAACTGCCTTGGTCTATTGATAGGGCAGAGCTTAGGTGGGCGGGGAAAACTGGACTGAATGTTGGGAGATAGAAAGCTGGAGTCATAGAGCTGCCATGGAGCCACCCCAGAGATAGATGTGCTGAAGCTTTGCTGGTAGGCCACAACCTCGTGGTGATATACAGATCAATAGAAATAGGTTACATTAATATAAGAGTTAGACAATAAGAAGCTAGAGCTAATGGGTCAAGCAGTAATTTAATTAATACAGTTTCTGTGTGATTATTTCAGGTCTAAGCTAGTCGCTGAAACCAAAAAGCTAGCTATACTGTAACACTCTGTCTTTGTAGATGTACTAGGTCGGCACAATAAATAACCAAGCCAGTTCAATAAGAACAGGTATTTTTAATGAATGAAAAGGGAGACTCACGCTACCAGGGTGGGAGGTCCGAAGTCCTATCCATCAGGTGGACACCGCATGGAGAGACAGGGCACACCTGTGTTCCCTCAGTTTTTGTTACCTGGGGTCCAAGTGGCCACACCCCAACTTGAGGTCATTTGTTGATAGTCTCCCCCATCATCTCCCCCTTTTGTCTAAACAAGATCGATCCAAACCCAACACAGTTATATACAATAGGAACAGACACCAAATATAAAATTACAAACAATAAACAATATTAAGCAAGAAATGCATAACAAAAGTTTTACTAAACATTCTATTTCATGGAGCCTATTGCATTGAATTTAAGCTTGGCTAAATTGTGAGGAAGGTAGCTACAGTTATCTAATCTTCAACTCCATCAAGGATCTGAGAAGGGAAACAATATTAGTTGAGTGGACAGAAAGTGTAATCATGAAACTTCCAAAATGTGCAACAAATGACAGACAACTACCTGGACAATCACCCAAAGTCTCATTTGCAATGTTGAAGCGACCAACTTTGGCTAAGGCATAAAGTAACTGACATACCATTTTCAAAGGCAAGAAACTTTTCAAAACTATCTTACCCTGTCTTGGCAGGATATGACAGTTATGTTTTATTCATTTATGGATACTCTGTATCTCTGTCAGTGGTTGAGGTATGGGCATTTCTTTGCCCAAAGACCAGTTCTGCCAAGAAGTAAGGCTCCAGGTGGAGTTTCTCTGGTGCTCAACATTCTCTCGGGAATAGAATGGTGTTGCCAGGAGCAATTGTGTCTCATTGTCACGAAAATAGAAAACTCTAAATTAGATTAAAGGCCATTTTCTACAGCTCCTTGAAAAGGTTGAAGATTATCTATTTATATTGAATATAATCTCTATGTATCTAAAGAACATGATTAGTCTAATTATAAATATAACAAACATAGATTACTATTGATCTATAATTCTCAATACCTATCTAACTTAAAGACTAAGACAATAAACAACTGTGCAATAAATGAGAACAATGACCTTCAATATAAACAATATATAATTATCTTAATTGGAGGTAGCAATGTACATTGAGGTATGATAAATATATATATGTATATATATCAATACATAAACAATGTTTTAAACAGCAAATAAATGCAGCATGGCAGTTAGCCAGGAGGCAAAAAGCCCCACGAATGGGTTAGCCTCATGTAAGGGCGCCAGATGTAGATGTATTAGGTCGGCACAATAAATAACCAAGCCAGCTCAATAAATGGCCACAGCCCAACTTGAGGTGATTGGTTGATAGTATCCCCCATCATGTCTTAAAGAAACACAGTAAGATATATATTTTTGTAGAAATATGCATATTTACACAGAAATATGTACACATGCATGCACAAAATCATATATAAGAACAGGGTTGTAGCAGTTGACATATACTGCAGTTATTGTGCAAACTGATGAAATAGGTAGCTTTGTAAACATGACATTTCGTGGGGAAATTAAAGGAGGGCAAGAGTGGGTGGTTAGCTTTAAAATCAAGTTACTCAGTTGGTCATTGTGCAGGTGACTCAGAATTGCTTTGTAAACTATGAACATGTTGATTCCTACGCTTAAAGTATGTAATCCCAATTTTAAGAAAAGTGGTGGAATTAATGCTCATTATATATACAAAGCTTTCCATTGAGCTATTCATTGCTTTGTAGTTATTTTCTCCAAAATAAAATGTATAATTATTTGAATACACTTTTAGCACACACACTATGTGGGCTAAGCTTGTTCTTGACATCTAATGTCCTTTGAATGAAAGTGCTAAAGGACCCCCACTGTCATGGCCCACTGTCAAATGTCATGTGAACCTTATTCTCCTGGGATTCAAGAGAAATAAAAGATTGTCAGACCAGTCCACTCCTGAGAAAGAGGCAAAACACAAGTCCTGAAGGGCAGCAAGGAGATCTCGTCAAAAGAGAAACAAACAGTAGGTATTTGATTTATTTGAAGTAAAAATGGCTGGGTGGCTGCATGGATGGATGATTAGGCAAACCTAATGATATAGCAAAATTAGAATCTATATAGTACTTTACCAAAGTGTGCTTATTTACATGAGAAAGGAGTCACTTTTTAAAGAACATAATACATGTAATTTGCTGTGTGAAAAGTTAGCATTCTATATTGTATCATATACTTATAAGAAGCCTCTTAAACTGTTATTGAAGTAAGCTGTTTTTCTCTTTCTTTTGCTTGAGAAATTCCAAAATGCTAGTGATTTTGATAAATAGCAATTTGTAAGCATTATGTATTTGTAGACAGTATCAGAAAACAGTGAATGATGCAGAAGAACTGATAAATTGTGTTATTCCCATTTTCATTATTACAGGGACAAATTATCTAGAGGTTTAATAATAAGGGAGGTTATGTGGTTTACTAAACTGCATTTCTGGTGAGCTAGTGGGGAGAGTAACAAAGAATTATTACCATATAACTGTTCTTGGTTGCATTTCTTGAATTTTGTGCTAGTTACCTATATACTGAGTAACTTACATCTATTCTACAAGCCAAGTCCATGTCAGCTATGTCAGTTGGAGAAATAACCCTCGATTTATTTTTTTAAAGCTCTGAGGATCTACTAGGGTTCTAGATGTACAGGTGCTGTACAAGCTGTGCAAATTTTGAATTGTCTTGTACATGTATGGTGATTTCAAATATCTTCAGCAGAGTGTCGAAGACATTTTTACATGTTCAGTCAGAATTGCATATATGCTCTTTGAACATGAATGAGTCATTTCCACAGCATTCAGTTACTGAACTGGGTGACATTTGAACTTCCAGAATGGCCCATATGAACTTCACTCCTTTGTGTTCTTGTGAACTAGGAAACTTGTAGTGGAACTTTGTTGCTGTTGTAATCTTGCCAATGAGCATGTAGCATTGGTATTAGGTGAGAGTCATGTTTTTAAGGACCTGGTATGTTTCACCTCTCTGTGGAAGAAGGATTAAGCACAGATTTACACTGTAAGATTCCCCAAGTGGGCTATCCTTCATATAACACACTCTTTTTCCTGACAAGTCCTGAACCAAAATGTTTTTCCCAGTCTTGGTCAAGGTGGCAACTGCGCTGTTTGTTTGTTTTTCGTTTTTAGCACTAACAGATTTTCTTAGTATATCTTTCTTCTCAAAAAACGGGATTTTGAGATGTGAAAAACTGCTTAAAACATATGAATTCGTTTTTAGTGTACATTAATTCTAGACACACCTAATTCCTTACAAGTTACTCTAAGGAAACCTATGTTGATATATTAAATGGCATAGGTGTGTGAACAATTTAAATATGAAAGACAATAAAATATTTAATAGCATCATCATGGAAGAGGAAAATAGGGAGGATATTTTAATAAGAGTTTGATCATTAAGGATATAAAATAATTAATGAGTATAATCAGCCTTCATTAATCAGAATGATTCCCACTTAAGAAGCAGACTTTTGAATTCTAATTTCTTTGTATTTAGCAAATTCTAGCAATTTTAATTCTGGAGGAAGCTTTTGGTTTATCTTTAATGTTGTGTCTTCAGATTCAAACAGTACATGTTCATAAAGGATTATGTGGGATCCCAAAGAGCTTTTGTCAGGAGATACATATTTCTTTAAAATGGCTTTAAGAGGGTGTATAGTAAGTTTGACAAATAAAGGAGTCATGCATAAATGAGTGACCAAAGACCACTTTTATAACCTGGACCCTCAATTTAAAGCACAAGTTCTTGTAACCACTCAAAATGGCTGTGATCAGAATGGACCAGAGGGCAAAGGTGTTAGCTGCCAAGTCTGATTGATGACCTTAGTTTAGTCCCTGAAGCTCACATGGTGGAAGACTCCTGCAAGTTTTCCCGAGACCACCATTCACACACCTCAGCATATTTTCGTGCACAAATGTACATACATACACAAACAAAACACACAGACACACATGCAAAATGAATAGAGTAAAACTAACTCTTGGCAACTTTGAACAAGCATATGTCTGGCCACCTCTATACCAATGAACATCTCTAAATGTTAGGACAGAGTATCAAATTTAAAAAAAAAAAGCATCAGTGTACAAACATAAGTATGCAAAACAAATACTTGGCTGGCTAAATGGAAATATACTTGCAATTATTTGGTGAAATAGAAATGAAATCATTGTGGCTAATGTTGTGGAATGTCAGGCAAATCTGAATTCTCCCACCTGAAGCCACAAGGTAGAAGGAAAGAACCATATCATTATTGCATTTGTGTATTGTTGAAAAATAAACTCAAAAATGGAAATGTCTTCACTTTGATTAACATTGTCATCTTCTAACATTGGTTTCATTACAATGAATTCTTCCATAGTCATTATTTATATTTCAAAAGAACAATGTAGTGCTTAAATCCAACTGCTAGATGGAAATCAATGTATACTTTTCAAAAGCTTCTCATATATATAAGAAAAGATTGAAAAAGTTGAGACCCGGTACCAAGTTAGATCACAGTATTAACATTTCTGTAGGCACAAGAGTGAAAATTAAAACACATGTTAAAACACAAATTAGAATTAAAAATTAATATGGGCCAATTTACCCTGTGCCACAGTCTTAGGCAGTGACAAGTGATCTTGTTAGGCTCCCTGTCTAGCTCAGGTCTTGGTATAACTGCCTTGGGAAGGGAATAGGGAAAAAGGATAAAGGAACAGTGGCCTTGCCAAATGTAATTTTATGATTAGAATTGTATAATTTCTATATTATTTAAACAAAACCAGAAATACTTTCAACATAGTTATGCCCATCTCATGGCAACAACAATTGGATAAGGTTAAACAAATATATAGGGTCATCTATAGCCTTTGCATAGAGATTTCAAGGTCTTTTCTCTAAATTACAGGCATTAACAAGAATAGTGCTCTGGGGTAACTATGAACTTGACTCTTTGAATATAGGACAAGTCATTATGTATTATAGATATCAAATAAAAGTCTCAAGTTCTATAATATGTAAATCTTATTGGAGAAATAACACTTGTTCTTTATATAAGGAACACTATGGGTTTTGTAAACTAATTTTCATGGTTGCTAAATATCTCCCTCCTGCCCACCTATCATCCCATGATCCCTTTTTAAAATTACAAATCAATATAACTCTAAACTTTCAGTACTTTGATACAAACTGTGTTCAGTCAGGTAGGCTTACAAGGACATGTATTTTTTTCTCATAATCCCAAACTAATTTTTTATGTTTTCCCCCTCAGGATATTTGAAACAAAAAGGTTTGTAAAAAGTTCAATTTCAGAAATAGCTGAGATAAGAATCCATAGCATATTAGTGATGAAGATTATGAAGTTTATGACTTTAACAAGATCAATATGAATCTGTGGAAACTAATTAAAGTTATAACATTTATTGGATTTCTGTAATGGTATCTATTCTGATGATTTCTTGACAATTTCATACATATTCAGAGTATTTCATAACTCATAGGATAAACTTGTTGATCTTTTTTATTTAAAATTAGTTTTACCATGTATGGAAATGATCACCTGTTGAGGTATAATTGAAATCAAATGTCACATAAAGGATACTCAGAATTTACAGCTCTTTATTTTCAAATCATTTTCATTTTATTAGAAAAATCTTGATTTGTCTGTTTCTATACCCAATATTTACCATGCACATACATATTGTATTTTTATTATTTTTTCTTTTTCTTTCTTTCTTTTTCTTTCTCTTTTTTTTTTTTTTTTTTGAGACAGGGTTTTGTCCTGGAACTCACTGTGTAGACCAGGCTGGCCTCAAACTCTCAGAGACCTGCCTACCTCTGCCTCGCAGGTGCTGGGGTTAAAGGTGTGTGTCACCACTGCCATACTTTATTATTAATTTTATATAAATACATCCCAACAACAGTTTCTCCTCCATGTTTTGCATGTACTGAATGACAGCTTGAGAAATGAGAGATGCCATGGTTCACACTTAGCGTTCGTCTACTTCACATATCAATATCCCCAGCAGCAGTGAACTTGACCTTCATTCTGTCAGAATACTTTACTCTATTAGACCGAGAATTTATTTTATTTTATTTTTATTGAGCTCTACATTTTTCTCTGCTCCCCTTCCTATCTCTCCCCTCCCCTTCAACCCTCTCCCAAGGTCTCCAAGACTGAGCATTTATTGTATGCTAGACTCTCTATGTGAATTACTTTTCAGTAGCTATGGGTTGTACCACTTCCAGATACCAATAATTGAAAAACAAATGAGAATACATAAACAAGTAGATAAGACAACACATCCATGTCAAGTGGAGAACTGGAATTCTGTGCAACTTAGAGGCTATTTTTTTGTTTTTGTTTTTTGTTTTGTTTTGTTTGCTTATTTGGCTTATGGACACACAGTACTAAAGTTTTACATTGTTTCAATGGGGATGAGCAGGGGGAACCTTCCGCCTGTATTTAGATGTGTGAAATGTCTATATTTTTGTTGTATTATGATCAGCATTTTTGTAGGAGCAGGGGCAAGTAAATATAAGTATCCTTTCGCGTGTCCTATGATTTACAAGTTTAAAAACAGAGCAAATCAAATCACATTTCAGTAGGAACTATTTAAATGTGTGGGCAAGGCTAAGTATAAAACCAGTAGTTTGGGCCATTTTGATATACATTTAAATTTTTAGATGTTTCAAGAGCAACCTATTTGGATGAGAAGAAAATCTGAAGTTTTCACATGGAGGTGTCTTTGTTTCTTTAGTCCTAATGAGAGTCATTCAGATTCAAATCAATGTGTTGATTTGGCAGCAGCAGCAGATTTAGCAGCACTTTTCCTCTAGAAAAAAAAATTTGAAAGGCGTATTTTGAAATATCATTTAGCTGATGGTATTTAGTGTTTTCTACATAGTTAGTTGGCTCCTTAAAATGATATTGGTACTTAGATAAAAGCTCATTATCCTTAAGCCTCTGGTTTCCCTTCTGTTTAATTCTTCTTTAAAACCATCAGCTTGTGTCTCTCCCATTTCCTGGTATCATTGTAAACAGTGTTTTCCCTTCATGGCACAACTGAAGATGGTAGGGAGATATAGGCCACCTGTTTATTAAGTATTGGTGTTCAGGCATTTGAAGTAGCTAAAGGAAACTGACCATAAAGAATTTGATCTTATTATTCTCTCCCCGTGCTGTTTGTCTCATCCCCTTTTTAGTGTATTATGCACCTACTACGTGCTGAGTGTGTATAATAGGTTGCTTTCTAGATATTTTTTATTTTAATATTTTTCTTTGCTTTCTTTATCCTAGTGTCACATTCCCTATTTCCTGACCATCTTTCTGCACCTGTTTTTCTTCTGTTTTCTCCAAATTCTGTCTTCACCCCTGCATTTTCCGTATTGGAACCAGGGACTGTTGATTTTTATTGTTACCATTTTCTAAAGAAAGAGGCCACGTGTCTTCAAATAATTTTTGACCTGGCCCTTATTATACTTCCTATATTCTCCCAACATTCTCTCATCTGGTGCTTTCCAGCTGTATGAAATGAACCAACATTTTCTCTCGTCTGTCTCATTTTATGCTTCACAATTTCCAGCGAGACCTATAAAGTGAGGATCCGGCTTCTGTGTTTCTCCCATTTGAGATTTGTGCTCAATTTAAGCATGCCACACACTTGCTTTTAATTGCTTGTTACTGAATTTTCTGTAGTAACCTAGAAAGTCTTTGAGGGCAGGAAGTATAGAAAGTTTATTTTCTGTTATATCCCTCACACCTACCCATCACAAAGCCTAACATTTATTTAAAGAACCAATACATAATAGCGGTGAAAATTAGTTCACACTTTCTACTGCCTCACACTAAATTAAAGCCTACCCTGACGGCTCTATCTCACCTGAATTACCTTTTAAAGATTTTATGTCCAAAGCCATATGTGTGTGTGTTTGTGTGTGTGTGTCCTGAATATATCCTGAGGAATTTCTGGCTTTTATTTTTGATTATTTGATAGATTATTTGTGGACATACAATTCAGATGCAAGCTTGCCTTTCAGGTGCTTCCAGTCTAGTAGACAGACAACTTCCTTACTATGTACAGAGAGACATATTTGCAGTGCTGTCATCGCAATAGCCAAAAAACTGTCACAGAATCTCCAGACTTTAACTGTACTTGCTCCTCAAGACCACTGTGGAGTAGTGACCTTCTTTCTTAATTCATGGATTCTACTGACCTGCTTGTTCCAGCAACAAGGCCTATAGAATATTCTGAGGGCCAGCGGTGAATAGATATCCTTTGTAGATGTCGGTTGTTTAGTCAGATCTTCGGCATGTTCTTTATTCTCAGAACGGAAACATAGCATAATAACTTAATGTGTGACTATTACCAGAATACCATATTTTTGTGATAGCTTATTCAGAAACATAAATTATCAATAGACAGTTTTCTTCCTGGCATGTTGGACTTGTGAGCTCTGGTTATACTCTCCAAACTCCTCTCTGTCTCTCTCTGTCTCTCTGTCTCTCTCTTTCTCTGTGTGTGTGTGTACAAAACCTACAAATTTTCTTTTTCTTTTTTTCTTAGTTTTTCGAGACAGGGTTTCTCTGTGGCTTTGGAGCCTGCGTTGGAACTAGCTCTTGTAGACCAGGCTGGTCTCGAACTCACAAAGATCTGCCTGCCTCTGACTCCCCAGTGCTGGGATTAAACCTACAAATTTTCATCTTAATGTATAGCGTGACACTAAAATACTATCCAAAGAATTGGGCTTTGTTTTCAGCCAGGCTTCATGATTTACCTGGTGAAAGGTATGTTTGAATCAGTGGGCCTGAGATTTCATTAGTCTTCTTTGATCATAGCTCTTCCAGAGGATAAATGCTGATTGCACACACTAAAGTTTACAAGGAAGAGTTGTCACCATGAGAAAACTTGATAGATTCACCAGGTGTGATAAAAAATAATTGGAAGGAAGATGTTTCAGGCTATTGGAAAATATCATTGCTTTTGGAAAGAAGTCAGTCATCCAGCAAAAAATCTTTTGTGTTTTCAACTAAACTAATTATTACTTCAACCTGTTGTCTTCTAGTGTAGATTGGAGAAACACAGAACCACGGAAACAAAGGACTGAAATACCACAGGCACCCTCTAGATAGATGAAGTCCTTTTTTTTTAGACATATAGTGGCATGAAGTATAATGAAGAGAAGAGTCTGAGTTACTCAGAAGCACTGTGCTGGGCAGTGCTGGCTCTGGGACCAGTGAAATTAGTCCCTCCGACACTCAGTGTTCCTTCATCACACACCATGAACAGGAATCTGCTAGCCCCAATATAATACGTCATTATGGTATTTAAATTGCATTTAAGAGCCAATGGAATTTGACAGATAATGACATGGACTCAAGTAAAATATCTCAGTTTGAACCCCATATTCACCCCATGGCACCATTTCATTTTTTTCTAGAAAAGCCAGAACAAATCATCGCAGTTTTAGTGGCTTAAACAAAAAAAAAATTTCACTTTCTCATAATTATTGATGTTAAAAGTCCCAGACCCTGCTGTCAGTAGAGTTGATTTCTTCTGAGAGTTTCTTAGTCTTCTCATGTTTTTCTGTCTGTGGGTGTCTTTTTTAAATATTTCATAATTGTTTTACCTGCATATATGCCTTCTGCCCGTGGGTATCAGAGAGCATTGGATCCTCTAGAATTGGAGTTATAGTCAGTTATATGTTGTTGGATGGGTGAAAGGAACCAACCCTAGGTCGGCTGGAAGATCAGCCACTGCTCTTATCGGCTAAGCTGCCTCTCTATGGTGTGTCTGCTTTAAAAGTGCTCTCTTAAGGACATCAGTAAGATTAAATTAGGAGCTGCCCTGATGGCTTCATTTGATCTTAATTTCCTTCATAGCCTTCTCTGATCACAGTCACATTCCCAGGTTCCAGAAATTAGTGAAGTTTGGTGAGAGGCACAATTTTGGACACAATCAGGACATTAGGACGTATATGTATATCTTATCCACAAAACAGGGATCATAGAAGATCCTACTGAAAATGGTTGTAAGCATTCAACATATTGATTTAACACAAAGTAATTAGAATTATACCTTATATACAATGAGCCCTAACCAATATTCTGGAAATTTTAATATAGAATAGTTTTGAAGCTGTTTGATTTTGAGTGTACAGATACACTACTAATATACATCTCATTTCCAATGACGTCATTTAAATTAGATTATTAAGCCAACTAAATTTGTTTATATTTAAACAATTAGTTCAAATTTGTTAAATTAGGCCAATCCAAATGGACGAATATAATTTAAAACACACTGAACCCTCATACAGGGAACTTTGAGAACTAGAAACAGTATGCTCAAACTCAGTCATGGATAATGTCCCTGAAATGTATCATTAACTAAATATGACATCCTAGTTTTACTACTGCTTGTCATCCCATGGACTGTAATTTAAGACAATCTACCTTGATTAGCTGACTAGCACTGTAAATATTTTCTGGGCCTTGTAACCCAACGGATCAAGTATATATAATTCCAGTGTGTGTGATGATGTGTGAGTATGTGCATATGAGTGTTGGATCCCTCTGGATCTGGAGTTTCAGGCAGTTGTGAGCAGCATGATGTAGGTGCTAGGGTCAAACTTGCATCCTCTGCAAGATTTGTAATTTTTACCACTAATCCATCTCTCTAGTCCTTAAATTTCAGGATATATATATATATATATATATATATATATATATATTTCTTCATTTGATCACTGATTCAAGAAATGTTTGTTTTCATTTTATCCTGTATTGTGATAGGTGCTACTTCTGGTCTCAAAAATGTCGTATTTTAGGGGTGGAACTACTTGATTAGAGTATAAATTGAATGAAAGATGTATGAGCAAGGGACTCCAAGAAACTAATTTGATTTGAAGGAACACGAACCAATTCTCAGAGGATTTACATGAGAAAGTTAATAGTGGTATATGAGCAGAATTGACCAAGTAGCCAACAAGAAGGAAAACTTTAGTTGAGTCACAAAGTACATGCATAGGCTAAAGCGTATTAAAGAGCTTGGTAGAAATTTTCCCCACAATATCTTGGTACAGCTGAAACTTCTACTGTGTTGCAGATAGTTATGTTGATGAGGTTTAACATTTGTGTCTTGCAAGGCAGGCTTGACTTATATTCTGTAAACTGGCTAATAAATATGGGAGCATTAGTAACTGCAGTGCTTGTTCCTAGTGAGCCGGATTTGGGGTTAAAATCCTCCTCAGCACAGCCATTGAGACAACTGTTACCAGTCAATGGAAGTTGGCCTCTATCCTAGCTGCAGGCCATGACAATTATTATTGAATAAGATTAACAGAAAAA
Source organism: Dicrostonyx torquatus (assembly GCA_028555095.1). Classification (NCBI taxonomy): domain Eukaryota; kingdom Metazoa; phylum Chordata; class Mammalia; order Rodentia; family Cricetidae; genus Dicrostonyx; species Dicrostonyx torquatus. The sequence continues at coordinate 757,953 of JAQHUG010000400.1, read as the reverse complement.
AATTATCTTGCCTAAAACTATTCTTGGGATTCATAATCTAACACTGTATTTTTCTTTCAGTTTACTAGACATTCTTTTTTGCCTGAGTTTACAGGAGTTACATAAAAAATAGTAGATTAGACTTCACTGGTTCTTTAACATACCAACTATAGTTTCCCCCTCCCTCCTTTCCTCCTGTTTCCCTTCCCTGCCTCCCATGTTCCCCCTTCCCCATCCACTCCTCCTCTAGCTCCACTCACAAAGGTGCAGGAATCCCATGGTCTTGGCACATCATAGACTTCTCTGTTTCATATTTATTTGACTGCACTAGATCCTTGATATTCAATGAAATGTTCAAATTATAATATTATATGATGGACACTGGAATCATGGTCTAGAAAGTTTTACAACTTTATTTATTACAAAATGAATACATGATTGTTGTCAAGGAATAATGCATTGTTTTCCTCATAACTGCAAAGAGAAAGTCCTGGGCTTATCCTTTCTTGTAACAAAGCAAGCAAATATTGATTGTATTGATCAGAAGTACAGACTTTATCATCAGACCTATGAGTTAAATGCAGCATTCTGGATAATTTGACTTCCCATTCTTTATGCTGTTTTAATATCCCTGTTCTTATCCAGAGAGAAATAGGATCCTGTTAAGAAGGTAAATTAATTTTAAATGACCAAGAATCATGTACTGTTAAATTCTTGGAAGTTAAAATCTCATTTAAGTTAATGCCATGCACAAAATTGTACATAGATAAAACTTGACATATAAATCCTTTTCCTATTTGCTTGGTTTGATTATATTTAATATGTCTCAGATGCAGAAAAGGCTGCCAGTGATACCATCACTCAATTTCTGATTATGATAAGGGGATTTATCTATGTGAGAAGTTTCTTCAGGAATGTGTTTGGGAATAAACCCTTGGGGAAAAAATAAAACAATTCTTTAGAGTTGCCCTGAGATGAGATCAAGGGTCAGATTTTCAAACTACTGTATCAACTGGTAATTGATTGTGCCCTCAGGAAAATTGTGACAACTGTGCATTGGTGACTCTTGATGGAGAAGGATAATTCCAAGAATGGAAGCTCAGTTCTATGTAGCCAGTAAGCACTTGTCCCAACAACAGACGAATGACTGCTTCTAAAGAAGTTATGGGAGATCTGGGTCACTAATGACACGATATGTGCATATGCATCTACTCTGCGTCTTCTGAAAGAGTAGTGGGGAGGGAACATATAACAGATATTTAACTTAGGAATTGCCATGCTAGTTGTTTCCCACAAATTTTCTCTTTATTGGCTGCACACATAAACTGGATGTTTAGACATTTTCAACTAATCTGATGTTAGGCTTATTTCCGACCTTCTGGTTAAAGCCACTTGAAGAAAGACATCAATTTCTTTATGTAAACATAACATTGCATCTTTCACACATGTGAGACCCAATGCCCATTAGGTCTTGAGTGCTAAGGGAAAAGGGGTTATTAGGTTGTCTAAAAATAATTCATTGATTCAGGGGAATGAGTATAATGGATTCATTTGGCCATCTTATAACCAGTAACAAATTTATATTGGATTCAAGTCATTCTCTTCTTGCTATCCCTTGAAAATGAGCAGGAAAAGCTGTGCAGTTGGCTATGATTAGCCTCCTTCTGATCTCCTTAGAGAAATTACTATTTGCTGGAAAGGACCTAAGGTCAGATGTGTGTGTATTGGGCGTGGATGTCTTTAAACTTGAAGGGAACATTTGATTATATCAACTATTCATTAACTTGTCACATAGGAGACATAGGAGGAGAAAGCAAAGTTTTTTTTTTTTTGTTTGTTTGTTTTGTTTTTCGAGACAGGGTTTCTCTGTGGCTTTGGAGCCTGTCCTGGAACTAGCTCTTGTAGACCAGGCTGGTCTCAAACTCACAGAGATCTGCCTGCCTCTGCTTCCCGAGTGCTGGGATTAAAGGCATGCCCCACCACTGCCCGGCTGAAAGCAAAGTTTATAGAGCTCCACAAGTACCATGAATACAACTTTTGAGTATTTTCATTCTACAAATAACATATTGGTGTTACTATACCAAAATAAGCTGTATTTTCTTTGAGTGGTTGGTGTTTTAGCTCCAAAAGATAAGTGCATATTATGTGTGTGTATGTGTATATTCAATTATAAAGAGTAGCTTAGGAAAATTATACTTATGGTCAGTGTTTTAAGAATGCATTGCTTTCTAAGTTTGAAAACAGTACATCTGTTTTGAACCATGAAATAGAGGCATCATAAAACACAATTCTGATGTCATCTAACATGTCCTCTACATTTTCTTTATACTTTGTTTTGCTTTTACCTTCATTTTAACTTTGCACATGATCTACTAGTCCCTGCTAAATACAAAACTGCGTGCCACTGGAGGCAGGACCCCAAGTATCACTGAGATAATGACACTCCAGGAGAACTCATGTACATGGAATCTGAAGACAGGCTTGATGAATAACAATACCATCTGACAGAAAATAATCAGCGCAAGAAATTTGGGCCCCAACAGCTTGCTTGCTCTCTGCACTGTCATGGTTGATTGGTTCTTCTCATCACCCTTTGTTTAAAATCATTTCAGAATTAATTGGTGTTCATTAACGAAAGTCTTTGCAGTAGAATTGCAGAAACAGTCATTAATGTAGCTAATAAACATAAAAAAGAAAAAAGGTCCTATTACTGGGTCCCTACAGGCTGTTAACTAACATTTTGAATAAGAATACATAAACATAAATTAAACATTTCTCAAACTGCTAAGAATGTGGGAATTTCACATGGTGGTCTATAATAATGCTTTGAATGAATTTGTTCCTTTTTAAAAGCATGCTCTAGAGAAAGCTATTCTGATTAGAAATCATTATCGGGGGGTGGTCTATTTGAGAAGCCGGAGAAAATCCAGAAATCTGCCTCCCCACCAGCCAGCAGATTTTTTTTTTTTAACCAAAATAGAGACTTTGATGAAAGGCCTAAACTAAATCTCATGGTGTGGCATTGTGTGATCACTTACAAGGATCTTAACATAAGAACATTAATCAAAAATGCACACCCATTCTTCAAAACAAATCTCACTTTTTTCTATCAATAAGTAATGCTTTCTTAATCAATTGTCTCAGTTTTGACTTACTGATGCTACTGAATCTTTAACCACAATTCATAAGAACAAAGTCCAGGGGTATTTTCTAGTGACATTCTAACCTGCATCTCTCTTTACCTTCATATGTATACTTAGGTATCCCATTCAAGAACTCTTTTGCAACTGAGCCTTCTGAAAATCCATCGATACTTTTAAATCCCTTTTGTGATATTACTGGTCTTTTCTAGTGATTGTAAAGAAAGCTTTTAAAAACTAAAATTTAGATTTAAAATGCACTGCTATTCAAAGATCAATACTGTGTCATAGATCAGTATTGTGATTTTAAGAATAGGCAGAAAAGCCAGGTGGTGGTGGTACATGTCCTTAATCCTAGCACTCTGGAGACAGAGGCAGGCTGATCTTGAGGCCAGCTTGGTCTACAGAAGAAGTTCTGGAACAGCCAAGGCTACACAGAGAAACTCTGTCTCAAATAATCCAACAAACAAAAATAAATAAGACTAAGAAAATAGGTTGGAGAATCTTTCTTCTAACAATTTCAGAGTCAGAATTCTCTTCTCCTTACTTAATTGTAAATTTGTGTAAATAAACCCACATACTGAGAACACTTTGGTAAATCTATTGGTTGCTGCCCATGACATACACAGTGTTGGTAAGAGGCACCTTTGGGGGGACATTTGCTGCTTGTGTTTTCCTCAGTCAAAACACAAGTTGGCTAACAGGAATTAGCAGTCAGTCCTCTCAACTCTATTAATGGAAGTTGCACTTATAATTGTAAACATTTAGTATAATTCAGTACTAAATGAAAAATGAACTCTATAATAAGAAATTTCCTTCTTCTTTGAAACGAAGTGGAATATTTTTGCAAAAAACAGTTGTATTACTTTTTTATGGTATCTATAAAAAAATCACCTCCAATTTAGTGACTTAAAACAGCATTAATGTTTTCTCTTTCAGTTCTGCAAGGTTGTAACCACCACTAGTAATTTGTAAGTCCAAAAGCCATTGTTGTTTGCTTTACTTTTTGCTTTTTTCTCCTTGAGGGCTCACCACCCAGCTCCCAAATAAATTTCCTGTGGGAGACTTATTCTTACTTATTTATGCCAGGCCTTAGCTTGGCTTGTTTCTAGCCAGCTTTCTTAACTTAAATTAGCCCATCTACCTTTTGTCTCTGGGCTTTTCCCTTTCTCTTAATTCTGCTTATCCTACTTTTACTCTTACTCCATGGCTGGCTGTGTGGCTATGTAGCTGGATGCCTGGCCGCTGCTCTCCTTTTCTCTTGTTACCCCTTCTCTTCTCCTTCTTATACTATCTGCCTGCCAGCCTCAACTATCCTTTCTCCTACCTCGCTAATGGCCATTCAGCTCTTTATTTATTAGACCATCAGGTGGTCTAAGGCATCATAAAAACAAACGTTCTGTGACATTAACAATGTAACACACCTTAAAATAATATTCTACATTTCCTTCTTTTTGTCTAAATAAGAATTAAAGGTTTTAATTTTAAAACAGTAAGACTATGCACGACAAAACATTTATCAACTGAAAATTACATTTAAAATATTCTGTCTATTTTAATTAGCATATTCAGAGAAAATAATACATTATCTATCTTATCATAGTGAAGCCAAAGTTTTGTAACTAATATACTTTCTCTCATAACTAAGGAAAATTGCAACTATTACTATGTAATCTTTAACTCCAAAGACCCCAGAAGGATATAATATTACATGAGTAAACAGGAAGTACATTCTAATAACTTTCAAAGCTATGGAAAGACGGAGACAACTGACTGCCTGAACAGTCACCTAAAGTTCCTCTGCAATGTTGGGGCATCCATCTTTAGCCTACAGGCCTAGAGAATCTGGCAGACTTTTCAGTAAAGCAGAAAATTTGGAGAACTTCCCACCTTGTATTGACAAAGTTCATGAGTCACTTTCCTCTGTGTCTGGCAAAATATCTGGCAGACCCTTCTCTGAAGGAGGAATTTTGAAGAACCATCCTGCCTTGTTTTGGCAAAGTTTAACAGTCTTTTTCCTATGTTTTCTGCATGTCCAGTCTGCACAGCATATTGTCAGCAGTCAAAGACAAGAGTTTTTTTTCCTAGTCACTAACCTTGCCAGTATGAAAGTAAACTCCATAAAAAGTTTCTTCAATGCCTATTGTCTTTGAAGAAAATTGGTGCTGCCAGAAGCAGAGATTTCTCATTGTCCTGAAAAGTCTTTGGTTAAAAAAACATTTTAATATGCCATATTCCATAGGGCTTTAAAGTGTTGGAAAACAATCTATCTCAAATATATCTCTATATGATCTTGAAAGCATACCTAATGTATCTACAAATTTGATCATTATAGATGGCTAACTACTGACCTTTGTTTGATTATCCTAAATAGCTCACTGTAGCTTTCAAAATCTAGAAATTTACATTACATTTTAAAATGAACTGCATTGGTACAATAACTTAAGCAAGATTAGAAACAAATATACAACATATTATATCAAAAAGAAACTTAAAACAGAAAACATGGAAAAATGCTGCTTACAAGGTTGCTTGTAGGCCCCAAGCAGAAATCAACTTTTTGTTTGTATTCTTAATTATCCTGATGCCACACATGATGATATGCTTGTCTTCTGTTAGTTACATGACCATTAAGCTTATCCCAGAGTAGAATAGCTGGGGGTTGGTAGGACCAGACACCCTCTGAAAGTTCCAGGGGGAGAATACCTCCTTTTCTTTCTCAGCTTCTAGTGGTATTCTCTTTTAATATTATGAGTCCTGAGGTCAGAGAATATATTCACAACATACTTGAGCTTACAGAACCAACTTTTTGTCCTTTGTCAATAAGATTGAGTGAAGATCTGATGAATAAATAATGCCTGAAGGGATAAATAAATGAATGCACACACAGATACGTGAATGAATTCATGGGTGGATGAATGGATAGATGATTAGGTGGATGGATAAAAGGATAGATGAATGAATGAATGAATGAATAAATGAATAAATGGGAATGGTGGGTAAATGGATGCAAGAATGGATGAATGCATGGATGGTTGAATGTATAGATGGATCGGTGGTTGAATGAATGCATTCGTTCATAAATGGACAGATGGATGGAAGCTCCTGCCTTGAGTTACTGCCATGATGTCCCTCAATGATGGACCATGACCTGGAAATAAAATCCAAATAAAACCTTTCCTCCTCCAAAAAATAATCTTAAATTGGTATTAATATACAAAATTCTTTAAATAAGTGTAGAAACATGTATAGTATGCTGTAATAAAAATGATTTTAATTTGTATCAATACACAAAAGTTCATACCAATATAAAATATTTGAGAATGACAGTTGTGTTTTTATCTTATATTCCTACATTCCCCTAAAGTTAACAAACATCTATGACCCACCAAATAACCAAAGACCACCCACTCCCTCCAATTCATGGGATTGTGGATATCATTCTCTCCTTCCTTCTATGGACAAAGCATCCTTAAGGGTCCCTGAGAAAATCTGAGATAATTGCAAAGTCCTAGGAAGACCAGAAGTAACCTTGGTTGGTAGATATCACCTGTCAAATTTCAGGAGATCTCCCTTGAACAAACCAGATCCATAGTAATCTGGTATGAATGCACAACATCTTGTTTCCTCTGGAAACAAAAGCAAAAACACTTCTCCAAAACATTTTTTTTGTTTCATTCGACAAATACATTTTTTTAACTTCTTTAAAGTTAAGGCATTCTTAAAATATCTAGACTGGTTTATTTCATCAGTTCCTCTTTCAATCCCATTTCTCTTAGCAGCTGTTGTTTGTTTTTCAGCAATCAAAACAATTCAAAATCAACACAATAACATACAGTATCCAGACTCCCTTTGTATTTATCATCCTTACATGCCCTTTTCCATATTTATTACATTTAGTTTCTCTTTAAAGACTCTATTTTATTTTTTGAAACTATTTATTTCTTTTTATAACTGCCTATATCCATTTTCTTTCTTTCTTGAGCCTACTAAAAACACCCTGGAACCTGTTTAGAGGTTTTTTTCCCATTTGGACCTCTTTTACTGCATATCTTTTAGCCTTTTTTTTAAAACCACGCCAACAAACTTCAGACTTTTTAAAATTAATTTTGAAATGATCTTCTCTTATTTTACATACCTATCCCAATTCCCACTTCCTCCCCTCCTCCTTCTCCCCCCAACCATGCCTTCTTCCACCCCACCCCCATCTACTCAGAGATGGTAGGTTGTTTGGTCGGTAAGGCTTCCCATGGGGAATCAACAAAGACTGACACATCACTTTGAGGCAGAACCAAGGCCCTCCCCCATATATTTAGACTGAGCAAGGTATCCCCTCAAAAAGAATTGGCTCCAAAAGTCAGTTCAAGCACTAGGGATAAATCCTGGTCTCACTGCCAGTGGCTCCACAGATTGCCCATGCCACACAACTGTCACCCACATTCAGATTAATGGCTGCTTAATTGTCATCATAGAACCTTCATCCAGCTACTGATAGAAGCAGATGTAGAGATCCATAGCTAAGCACTGGGCTGACTTCTCAGAGAACAGGCTAGGAGAAAAAGGAGCAATAATATGAGCTAAGGGGTCAAGATCATGATGGGGAAGCCCACAGAAACAGCTGAACTAGTGGGAGTTCACTGACTCCACACTGATAGTGGAGGGACCTTCATAGGCCCAAATAGGCCCTCTGAACGTAGGGAACAACTTTTAGACTTTTAAGTACCTTAGGATCCTGCGCGTGCTCTAGCAGCTGGCTCTATCTTCTCAGGTCTGCTCGTGAAAGCTAAGCCTAAAGTTTGCAACCTGGTTGGAGGCAGGTGACAAAGAGCTGCATTAATCCTTCCTACAACTCTAGAAAGCTGGTTCTTGCACTGTGGCAGGCATTTCTACTTTGATTTTGGTTTCTACTTAACGTACTGGCTGCTCAAGGGCTCACAAACAGGCAGTATATGATTCTTTTTTGCAACTTTGTTAGGCCCTACATGGAAATACAGCCCCACATTGGATGCCAAAATTTAGTTGTTGGTTTTCCTTTACTCTAGCCATACATTAGAATGTCCAAATATTGTTGGTTGTTTTACTCATTTTTGGATATTTTGGCTTTTGGGGGGGCCACCCACCCAGCTCCCAAATAAATCACACATGGAGTCTTATTCTTATTTGTGAATTTACAGTCATAGCTTGGCTTATTTCTAGCCAGCTTTTCTTAAACTAACCCATCTATCTTTTGCCTCTGAACTTTTATCTTTCTCTATTTCTATATACCTTTCTTTACTTCTTTCTCCATGGCTTGCTGTGTAGCTGGCCCCTAGTATCTTCCTCTATTTCCTTTACTTGCTCTGCCCTCTTCTCATTTCTCCTATTTATACTCTCTGCCTGCCAGCCCCGCCTACCCCTTGCTTCGCTATTGGCCATTCAGCCCCTTATTAGACCATCAGGTGTTTTCAACAGGCAAAGTGACACAGCTTCACAGAGTTAAATGAAGTACAGAAGAATACAACACATCTTTGCATCATTAAAATAAATGTTCCACAGTATAAACAAAAGTAACATACCTTAAAATAATATTCTACAGCAAGTCAAGGTCTGAAGTATAGTGTTTCTTCTGCACTCAAAATTTATTTTCTTACCATTAAAGAACAATTTAATTCTCTGATTTTTAATTTCTTCCTCACCATCAAAACCAGCACAGAATTTCAAATTTTTCTCTGAACTTTTGCTTCTACTTTCACATATACTTCTGGTTCTACTGTTACATTGTCTTTTCTGCCACTGTTTCCCTTTACTGTCTATTCCATTCTAAAGGACCTTTGTCATTACATGAGGCTGGTGTGATTGAAGAAAATGCCTTTTTCTCAAGAAGCTTTCCTTAATCACATTTTTTCAGTATAAGGTAAGCTATCGGGAGGATCAGAGAATTAGGCTGTGAACATCCTTAGTGATGGTATCTTGCTTCTTTGAAGGCTTCTGGCATCTCCCTCAACTCTACCTTCTTTCTCCCTGTATCTCTGTTTCGATTTTCTCAACTATGTCCTGTCCTGCCATAGGCTAAAGCACCTTCTTTATTCATCAATGATAATAGAACCTTCACAGCATACAGAGAGACATAAAACATCATTTCCCCTTTCTTGTATAATCAAACAGGAAAGCTTAACCTTAACATAGTAAAATTACATATAACAAAACAGTTATCAAACAAGAATTACAGTTATAATATTTAGTCTATTTGTACTTGGAAAATTTAAAAAGGGAGATCCTATCTTTGTGACTTTAAAGTTTTATGTATAATTTATCTTTTATCATAGCTATGGAAAACTATAATTATAGCTATCTGGTCTTCAACTCCATGAAAGACCCCAGAAGAATATATTATCACCTGAGTAAACAGGAAGTACATTGCAAATAACTACCAAAACTCTAAAAATATCTGATACATCTGGCTGCCTGGAAAATCACTCAAAGTTATTCTGTAATATTGGGGCATCCATCTTCAGTCTATAGGCCTAGTGCATCTGAAATATTTCTCAGTGAAGCAAGAAATTTGAAACTGTCCTGCCTATATTGGCAAGTTTGTCAGTCAGTTCCATACATCATATGATAGCCCATTTAAATTAAGTCACTTGAGTCAATGAGCAAAACAATATTCAACTGAAAGAAATTTTCTTTTAGAGACTGTGCTCATTTCAGATTTAGAGTTACTGTTGCAGTTCCACAAAGTTGAACACTGCAGATCTTGTCTCTGTGTTCTGCTGGTCCATCTTCAGCACCACATACTCTGATACATTCATTGATATCCCAGGCTCCACAGGCACACGTCTTTTCGAAGTTATTGTTTATACCACCTTCTTTTATTTATCGTGTTCTCTTCTCCCCATATCAAGACCATTTTTATTTATTCACCAACAGCTTAGAAAACTCTCTTATTTTTAAAAAACAAATTTAGGTAAATCTACAGTTCTGACCTTTGAATCATATTCATATATGAATTGCAAGTAGTGTTTTATATATAAAACCAGAATCCAGTCCATAATCCAGAGTCTTTTGGCTACTTAAAACAATTTCAGTGTCTCTAGAAATAATGTGAACATGTCTCATTTACTGTGTGTCATATAGTTATCCAGGAAAATGTTTTGTTGATATATTTAAATACAAAATACTAGGACAGGAAATTTATAAGGGGATGTCAATATATTTTAATTAATGCCAGATTACTTCAGAAGATCAAATGCTGAATATTTTCAACAATGCATACTTTTATTATGGTGACAAGCATACCCATGAGTATCTAGACTACACATGTCATTGTTGGTGTCATAATTGAGTGGATTTAATATTAAACTCTTAGCTACTATGTAAGTCAGTCCTCATGTTATAAATAAAAATTGTGTTAACCTTTGATAATTACAATATGCAACCAAGAATACTAAAAATTGTTAGTCTGACTTTTGTTTATTGGCTAGAGCATCTAAATCGCTTTAGGCATCACAAAACAATAAAATGGTGGCTTCTTATTGGTCTTTGATCTATTTTAATTTACTTTTGAAGCTGTATGCAGTTTCTGAATGTCTTTTGTGGCTTGTAATAAAATAGCCGCAGTGCAATTTTGCATGTATGTCAAGTGACGCGTGACCTGCTATGCAAATTTAATACCAAGGTGCCAAAGCTGAATTCGTAATGTTTCCCAGCTACAGAGCTGTTTAAGGCAGTTTAGAAATCAATGAATATGCAATATGAATTTGATAAGACCTAAATAAAGCCCCTATTTATCTACTATGAAAAAGTATTTCTACACAGAACACTTAGCACAAGCAGAAAATGGACAGAGTTTCCAATGATATGGTTTGCATAAACAAATGTTAAACTGTGTGCACTGAATGGATAATAACATAGCCAGTCCTTCTGCATTGTGTTTGAAATTTTGAAAATGTTTACAGATGTATTGTTCCTTCTCAGGATATAAATAAAATTAAATATCCAGTTAAAGCTATTGCTCTCTTGAGTTCAGGTAATTTTTCTACGTTTTTCTTTAGCCTAGGTTCTGTGTTTACACTAGGGTTGAAAGTTTTTAATGCCAGTCCAAGCAGCGATGTACTTTATGAAGTCTTGCTCTTTATTTTTTCAGTAAGGGAGATCAACTGATAACAATGGAAGGAAGTGATACAATCTTGTGGGTAATATTAGCATGTGTCATGCAATGTAGATCTAGATACTGAAAAGCTTTCCATTCATATGGGCATAACACTTACTGCTGTTTCTCTTGGAGTAGCCACAGTAGCATTCTAGAAAGGATGTCAGGAGTTTGCTGACTGGATCTCATGTAGGTACTGGCTTCACTGAGAGCAGAGATGGATTAGATGGGGATATTGACTGATAGCAATCAATTCTAGTTTTTCATTATGTAAAGAATAAACCCTTATTTCTCTCCAGAGACATTTAGAAAGCACATGAATATGTTTGTGTATGTTCAGTGTATGTGTACACATATTTATGTGAGTGTGCATGTGTGAATGAGTAAAAGTGTACACACATATACGCACATACACTCTGCACCGTTTTATGACACTGCTGCCAGTCAGATTGCAGACACATTTATTTAGAGTAAGCTGCTACAATATGACTAATAGTGTATAGCACAGTTAAGGAGAATGTAGAGGCAGCATTTGGAAAAGGCAGCTATAGTGCCAGCTGGGTGGCAATGGTATTTGGAAGAGTTAAGAACAGACTTCTCTAGTGGCAAAGTACTATCATAAAAAAGTTAGAAAGAGGTAGAAATGATAGGGCAAGTCAAGTCTCTTGGTAGGTAATGATGAGCTTTCTTACTGGATCTGTGCTTAGGTCCTTCATAGAGGAAAACTGGCTTCTAGAAACCTAGCTCAGTTACAGCCACACTTTGTCCTTAGATGACCTGTCAGAATAGATCGTACAAATAGAAAGCCAGTGGTGCTCTGCCTTTGCATCTCCCTTGACATATGTTTGTTTCCCTTTGAGAGGAGAACACTGAGAGTACTTAAGTCTCAGAAAATAACTACAAAGAAGACCACGATAACTATAAACTATATCCGATCTAATATCACGATTTTCATAGTACACTGTATGCATGTTTAGCTTTGCCACTGTGTTTTCGGTTCAAGCTTAAGTACACAGTAATTGATGTCTTTCACCTGAAGGTTCTGTATTGCTTTCTCAATGGGATGTGATGTCAGGCACTGTTCATCTTATTTAACAAATAGGAACGCTGTCAGGGTAAGCGATGTGATCCTCAATAGACTGGTGACATATCTGGGTTATGGCGCTGGGTGAAATGGAGAGCTAGCAATTATCTGGATCATTTCTTCAACACAGACAGCCAAACTTCATGATTCAGACAAAAATAATCTACTTTGGCCACTTTCATTGAACAGATGAACTGAAAAATTGCCAGATCTCTATTTCCTGCTGCTCTGTTCAAACCAGTCTTCTTTACAACAGGGCCAGGTGAGCAGGCTATCTCCCAAGGCAGACTCTCTTTCCATTTAGCTCAATTAAATGTGTGAGGCACCCAATATGGTGCAGTTACTCAAGAAGATATTTGTACCCCACATTGATCCAAAGTGGCAAACTGTACCTGAAGTGGGGAGAGAACTCATTCTGCCAAGACCACAACCACGTTGCTAAAGGAGCATAGACTTTGACAGTGAAGTATTCCTAATCTTCCTAGACAACTCTCTGACTATTTGTTCACATTGATAAACCTATTGTGGCCATGCCCTTTTACTCATTCTTCCTGGAAACGAGGCTAACAAGTGGTGTTTGTGAATACAACTACAGAAAAAATATTTTGTCTTAAATCAACATCTAAAGTTTCAATTATTTTTCAAAACTCTAATTTACTGCTGTATAAACCATAGGAAAAATTGTAATCTACACTTAGCCCTACTCGGTGACTATACTCCCGGAGAATCAGTTGACTAGGAAATGACCCCTCAAATGTTTTCTGGGGATGGAGATCTTTCCACCTCTTAGAGATTATAAGGCTCAAAACTAATTAAAATTCACTAAATAAAATGTAAATTTGTCATTGAGATCCTTGTCTGTTGTACTCTGTGAGCACCTTCACTGTTTAGGCAACATGACAGGGAGTGAGAGAGCATGTGTGCCGGTGTGCATAGTACATGTCTATGTTTGTGTCTGTATCTGTGTGTTGTACTCATGTGAACTTCTGCCTATATCATTATGGTAAATTGCCTTGACAGATTCTACTAAATTGTAAAAACCTGTAATGTTGGTAATAGCTATTATGTTGTGTCCATAATAGTGAAATGGGCCTTATAGGTTTAAGAAAGTGACATAATGCAGAAAAAAATGTATTCTTACTGATGTGCTATGAACATTTTGATGAACATGAACTTATGTGTGGAAAACGTTAGATCCTTCTTTCAATGCCTGGTTGAAATGAGTCAGTTTTAGCATGTAACATGCTATTTCCTTCAACAGACTAAAAATATTATCTTTAATAGCTAGATAATAATATATATAATAATAGATAAATTATAGATAATAATAATAGGTAATAATAGGTCCCCTCATCTCATCTATTACTATCCTTCCAGAATTAGAAAAGAATGTTCATAATTTGGTAATTTTACATCAGTGACAAATGACAAAAGTTTAAAGAAATCCATGTGTTGCTTAAGTAAAGAGATAAACACAGAGACCCACATTTAAAATAGAAAGCATTATTTTCAACTAATGTCTCTAAGTTTATATTTTCATAAATAGCAATAAAATTTCAATTTTTGAGAACTGTACAGAATATTACTGTTCCGTAGTAAGCAATGAATTCTAGAGTCATGATTTTAATTTTAAGATGTAGTTTTCAGGGTATCTTCCTGGAAATGCCCTCTGGTATACCCATGCACTTATTTTCAACCTGGAAGTATAATTTACTTAGCAGTTGAAGTGATTATATTTGTGGTTGTGTATCTGTCCATTAGCTTGTGATTTACTGTGAAATTTGTCATCTTAGCCATGACCGACCCATGAAATTTATCATCTGTCTCTTTGATTTACATGATACTCCATTTATTATAATCAGGACCAATTCACAAGTCAGAAGTATTAGGCTGAAATCCTTTTCATAGATATATTTTGACACTGTATTTGCTGTGCAGTCGAAAGGTAAATTATGACGGTGAGTTATATACAGAAACTTTGACATTTATATTTTTAGATTTCATTTGATCTTAAGTGTGCTATCATTATGAATTCATTTGCTATTACTGGAAGAGTACTTAGGATAATGGATTCATTTGGTATCCATGTGCATATCACATGTTCTTTTATACATATTCTACTATAATCTTATTTCAATCTTACTTTAATTTAGAATTGTTTAAAGGGTTTTCCCATAACTAGAATTCATTTTTTTAATACTACACACCTCCTAGCTAAATTCTATCATACTTAACACTGTTGAGTTACATGGCTTAGAAAAATAAAACTTTGTGTGGTTCCTTTGAGAATGGTGCCTAGTATTAACTGGGTCAATGAAATGAAAGCAAACCAAGAAATAGTAATAAAATAACTTTGGGGAAATAAAGGGGGGCATTGTTTACATGGTAGTTGCCTCATAAGCGTTTGTGAGTGAGGCTGACTAGATTCAGGTTATTGTAGTAAATCATTGTGCAAGACCAGTATGAACCAGTCATGACCTCATAGGAAGGAAATATGATTCTTGGTTGCTGTTGCTGTTGATGGATTGTGATGAGCTAAACAGCAGACTTGTTACCCAGTACAGAATATTGTATCTTGTATAAAGACAATGATCCCTTCAGATAACCCTATAGTTTTAAGATTGCATTGTGAAAATGTCACTGAGGAATTGGTGCTACATTTAAAAAGGCCAAAATACAGATGACTGAGAGGAAAATTGAAACAACGACACTCAGGTATTACCATGTGAACCTAAGTTGGAGAACTAGAAAACTGTTTAGTTTCCATCATACTTTGAGTGGAGAAAAGGGATATTAATTTTGAAGTCCTATCCTGCGGCCAGCAAGTTAAGACTTTCCAGTCACAGTGTTTGAAGGCAAGAGAGTCCTTTGAATGGGGGAGTTCAGTAATAGTTCTGTTTGCTATGTTTGCATAACTCTGTGTGTGTCTTTCTCTGTATCTCTCTGTATCTCTCTCCCTGTCTTGCTATATCTCTATCTCTTACACATGTTAGGCAGAACACAAGCATCCTACCACTAAACTATATCTGATCCCTAGAGATGCCTTTTATTAAATTATACCTACTAATTGTAGACTAGAATCTGCATATTTTAATTACTAACATTAATTTGCACTAGTTCCCTATAACAATTCTATATGTCACTTTCATGTTTGGAAATTCTATGTATTATAATTAGTCATTTTATTTGCTCTTTGAGAAAATGATATACTATTGCAGGAATGGAAATAATGTGTCTTTTTAAGATTTATCTTTTGTAATGTGCTGAGTATTGAATTCAGGGCCTTGCAATCAAGCTTCTACTGGTGAGTCATACTTCCTGGCTCTCTTCATTGTTTTCATGTAGTGGGAGGAAGGTGATTTACATAACTCTTCTATGCCCAAACAATAGTACACTGTCTTATATACTTGATTTCATTTTTTATGTGTAATTTTTGGGGACACATGTTATCATCCCAGTTTTATTAATGCTGAATGTGAATCTAAGAAAGATTACAGAAACCATCCTGAGATAACAGTATAAAAGATTTGGTCTCAGACATACCCTGTTTCCAAATGCTATTCCTTTTGATACAGAGTATCCACTTAGTCAAGTTTGCTGTGCATGCATCTAGCTTTATTTTGGTGTTTTACTCCTGATCTGATGTCAACATTAAAATTTTGTTATACGTATTACTTTTTCTAAAAATACAATACAAAAATTGATCCCTTAAAATTGAATGTTAGTAACATCTGAGGGTAAAGATTTATATAATCTCAAATATAAAATAAGTATAAACATAAAATAAAAATATCAAACCATACTTTTGTAATTATTCTGAAGTTCCCTAAAATTTTTCAAACCATTTCAAATTTAACAATGACTCTTAGATTATCATTTTACCATTAAGTATTTCAGATTTTGTGCTTGTCTGTCTAATGATGGCCTAACCTTTTGTTCCCAAATAGTCTGCTAATTAGATCTTTAAAAAAAAGCTTTTGAGCAATTAAAAGTGATCTCATTTGTAAATTTACATAGACTAAATTTATACATGCATAAAGATATTTGGATCATTCTGCAAAGTTGTTCCTTGTAATAAAAAAGATAGAAACAGAATTTGCATTATATTCCTCCATTATAAGCAATAAATCACATTTTAATAGTGTGATTTATTAGTAGGTATAATTTAGCAGAATATTATTAGTAAGTGAAAGGTAATGGTTACCTTTACCTTTCATATCCTTCATCATCTAAAGTGACTTGAAATTCATAGGCAACAAGAAAAATACTCCAGCACATTAGTTCTTTGATTTTCTTTTTCCAACAGAAGTGAGAATCTTATAATTTCTTTGGTCTGAAAGTGAACACCAAGCATATGGTAATATGATGCAAATGGGCCATTTCAGACAAGATTTCATTTTTCAACTTACTTGTTTAAGTTTACAATAAGCAACTTTTATATTGAGTGACTATTTTTAGCCAAATGGGAGAGAAGCAACAATTTCCTTGCTTTGGGCCTGAAAGAAAAAATAAGATGAAAATTATTAAGTTTAAAAGAAGCCTTGTATATGCCCTTGGTGTTTGGCACTAAATAAATGCATATTGAAATCATGAATTCACTTCTTTACTGTGAACATTGCCCATGGGAAAATCCTTTAATATGTTATGTTATATTATGTTATGTATCACCTCTGTACAATAATTGTGTCAGCTTCCTGGTATCATGATATAAGGATAAAATTCCATAATTAAATATTATTAAATCATTTGAATACTGTCTAGCACATTTTCAATAATACAAATATTTATACTCAAGGAATTCCACTTTACAGTGCCTTTGTGTCTTTGTTAGTGAAACTGTGAAATATCACAAATACACACACACACGGTGTGTGGCATGGCAGAATAAGAAATCATTTTCCATTAATTCCACATTTTGCATATTCTATGACTTCAGAAATTGTCATTGTCTATCTTGCTTCACTTATCTTGCCTGTAAAGTAGGAATTATAGTGCCTAGACTTTGCAAAAACAGAGGTTTGTTGTTGTTTAAGAGTTGGATCAGCAGTTAACAGCACTCACTGCTATTGCAGGGACTCAGGTTCAATTCCTTGCACCCACATCGTGTCTCAGTGCCGTTTTCTGACTCCTGTGGAGACCAGAAACACACATGGTATACAGAATACATGCAGATAAAGCACCCACATATATAAAAATGAAGTTTATATATGTTTTTTAAAAATGTGACTGATCCTGAACAATTTATTTAGTTTGATTTTTATTTTCACATCTCCTAAAAGAAAGATTCTTTCATTTTTAATGATTCTGGGATCACTGTTCATCACCATAAATGCTGATATAAATAATTAGTAGGACGTAAAACTAATACTATACAATTTTTTAATTTATCATATTTTTATAATTTAATGAAACCCATTAAAAATCTTTAACGAATACTCCAGAGGAGTTTATATTTATTTTATTTTATGTGCAGGGGTGTTTTCCTGTATGTGTGTCTGTGTATCCCATGCATGCCTTTTGCCTATGTGACTCAGAAGACAGCATTGGCTCCCCTGGAACTCGAGTTATGATTGTTTTGAGCCACCATGGAGGCGTTTGGATTAAATCTGGATCTTCAGGAAGAGTAGCCAGTGCTGTTAACCACTGCCATCTATCCAGACCTCAGTTACAATTTGTTAAAGAAAGATTCCAATTAAAAATTATACTTTTGACTGGTGGTTAACTTGATCAAGTTATTTCTCATTTTATAATGAACTTGTAATAGAGTGATGGTACAATAGAACTGAAGAAAATAAGACATTTAAACATGTACAGCAATAAAATGAATCTTTTAAAATGAGTCTCTGTTACTTTTCCTTCCAGTCTTTCTTGATAGCTATTACCATCCATCATATAGGCAATACAGATCTGAGTACAATATTTATAACTTCAGGTTTGTGGTTCACCTTCCACCTTAGAGAAACAGAAGCATTTAAATTGAGGATTTTATAAGTAACATTAATGTTTTCTTGGATCAAAAATCCCACATCAAAATTACCATTTTAATTGCTTTTAGTGTACAATGCAATGACACAAAATATGTACAGTGTTTAAACCATCATTATTATTTCCAAAAGTTTTCTGTCACTTCAAACAGAACTCTCTAATCTTGTGTTTTAGAGAATAAAATCTATCTTGATATTTTTGAAAATTGTATTGCAGTAGTATTTTATCGCCTCATGGATCATTTGCACAGTGCATTTATTATTTCCTGCATAATTAAATCTAAACAACTACTTTATTTGTTCTAGGTTTATGTCATTTCCCTTGGAGACAATTCTCACATATTTGCATATGCAAAATCATAATAGTTCCACATGGTAGGATTGGGCCTTGGCTTCAGGTCAATTGACTGGATGGCCTGTAATAATGATCTTTCTTGAAAACAATGACTATGCTCATTTCAATACTCTACACATTGACTGTCATTTTATATGTTGTTTAATTATTTAGAAAGCTCTTGGTTCCATAATGAATTGTACCTCATGAAATTACAGCATTACAATGCATTTAAATGTGTCAAACATAGTCAAATATTATCATTGAGGTGCTTCATTTGCTGAGTACATGCAACATAGTCAAGTGAAATTGAGCAAACAAGAGATGAATATGTTTTCACTGTGGAGGATGGTTTGATTTTCTTGTATCAGTATAGCATAGATAATTTTTTAAGACAACACATTATTCAATACAATTGAACTCTGGAAATTATTTTGTGAAATAGATAAATACACTATCATTTTCCTTACACTGTGATTCATCGTGTATTTGAAAATTCAGATAAGAATTGTTACAACACTCTTTGGTAGCCTTATTTGAAAAGTTACATTATTATGGATGACATATCATGTCAAAATAATTGTGTGGAGGACTACATTGGGTTAAGGGAAATCATATTTGATGTTACTAATTTTCACATTATTTCACCCATAAAAATTCTTCTAGTAGCAAAAGTTTGACTGTACTGTATTTCAGAGTCTCTAATTTATTCATGGGATAAGTGTTTCATATAATGAATTTTCAAGTAAATGTTTTCTGAAAATCATGCCTATCCAGGGATGCTATAAAACTATAAAAATTTTGTGAAAATTGAGGCATTTTGCCCATTCTTTTTGGAAAGTATATTAAAAATCCTACAAGATTTTATGTTACTGAAGACAATACTGCTACACTTTCCCTTTTATCCAATATATCCCTTTTGTTGAGTTCAAGCTGTTATCCCAATTAATAACTTTAAATGGAAACACTCCATGAGACTGTGCTGAGGTACTACTACTACTACTTAAAGTGTAGCATGTACTAGGCCCCATTGATATCATTAAACACATGCCTCTTGATAAAGAAATGTGTTCTGTGTCACCTTCTGAGTAGCTTATAAAGCATTTGTTCAAGGACCTGCCGTTATTTAGTCAAGCATTTCTCTTTACACTCTCCTCCTTCAACATCATACATGCTTTATGATTTCAGTGGTAATCATGATATTGCGTTTGCACCCACCTGCACACTGAGCCACATTACCTTGGCATTAGTAAGAATCATCTACCTTCCTGCTGATATTACAATAAAATATGCAGATATGAAAAAATAATGGTTTCAGAAATTCAGTCACATCTGTCTCCATCCTAACATAAAAGAGAGACTTTAGCTTATTTTACTAAGGATTTTATTGTAATAGTAGTCAGATTTACTCTAAGATGCATTACTATGACTTGGAAATGCAGAATGCATATATATCAACAGGGGTGCTGATGATTTAGAGATATCATTTCATGCCAGACCCAGGTGATTATAGTTGAACATTAGCTTATTTCCAAACTCTGATTTCAAAACACATTTTATTCATATTTCTTTAAATTCTATACTCTACTATCCTTATGACACTGAAGATCACTTTTTGCCAAGGACAATGAAAGGACCTCAAAAGGACACATTATTCCTCTTCCTCTGTTTAGACAGTCCTTTTAGTTTAGAACCCTTCTCTGAAAGAAGAGCAGTGATCAGAATGGAAGAGACAATCCTCTCACCAATTAAAAATAAATATTAGTTACTAGGTATAGTTTTAAAAGATTCTAATTATAAACACACTATTGATTGAATTGCCCCACTTAATGAGTTTTATTTTCACTGCATGGTGCTGTTTTTTTTTCTTATTTGTACACAATAAGTATTCATAGTCTCTTTTGTAGGTATTAGGTTGCATTATTGAATAAAACATAAAATAAAACCTCTGTTTTCCACGACCATTGGTAAAATGTAATGATGTGTAGCAAAAAAAATTGTAAAATATAGACTACATATGGGAATGATTAGTGTTGTGAAATACAGTGATTATTTGAGTCATTGCATTAGGACTTATTTTATGTCTTCTTGCGGAGTTGTCAGTGAGACAATTTGATATAAGAGCTCAGTTTCTTGTAAGAGAATTCACACAGAAATCGCTTCCAAACAGCACCCTAAAGATGAAGAAGCAATCTAGGAACCATGTGGTAGGACAGTCTTCCAGCTAAGGACAGTAGTAAGTACAAGGCATTTCAAAAACATCAGATATTCCAGGAAGGCTGTAACGTAGAAGAGGGTAAATGACAGGAGATGAGACAGGAGAATGAATGTTGGTTTTGTTTGGGATAGAATGATCAGGAACACCATGTAGACCATTTGCAAGGACCGTGGATCTTATACTGTGTAATGTGAAAAATAATTGGAGGGATTTCAACAACATAGACAAGATACTATTGTGTGGGATTTCAGGGCATATGGAATTGGATCACAGTTATGTCATTTACCTTGATATAGCAATGTAAATAGCCATAGGATTTCATAGAATTTATATGTGAGACTAGCACCTTCAGTGTGGGAAATGCTTAGTCTGACCTTGAAATATATACATAACTAATAATAGATTTAATAAAATATCTTTCTGTTAAAGAATATCTGGTGCCTCCTATTTTATCCAACATACAAAGTTTCTGAAAATATATCATATTTCTAAACTACTTGCAGTCAGCCTGTTAGGTATTTAGGCATCCCCTCCTTCCATTGCCAAAGATACTTGAAATAGTTGCCAAGGTATTAGCTTTAGTTTACAAATCAATTTCAGATACTTACAATTAGAGGAGGTTGAAAAGAGAGTAGAGAGAGGACTGGCAAACTGTACACGTCAAAAATGTAAGAAAGGAGAATTTTCTGTCTTTTTTTTTTACTTTTTCATTTAAAAGTTTATTTCACATACCAACTGCAGTTCCCTCTCCCTCCCTTCCTCCCACTCCCCCACCTTGCTCCCACCCAACCCTCATCCACTCCTCAGAAAAGGTAAGGCCTCCCATGGAGAGTCAACAAAGTCTGGTATATCTAAAGGTGAGGCAGGTCTAAGTCCTTCCCCATATCAAGGCTGAGCAAAGTATCCCTCCATAGGAAATGGGCTCTAAAAGGTCAGTTCATGCATTGGGGATAAATCCTGGTCCCACTGCTCATGTCCTCATAGACTTCCCAAGCCACAGTACTGTCACCCACATTCAGAGGGCCTACACAGGTTTTCCAGCTTTCAGCCCAGAGTCTGAGCTCCCACTAACTTGGGTCATCTGTCTCTGTGGGTTTCCCCATGGAGATTTTGGTGCCTTTCCCCATATAATCCCTCCTCTCTCTTTATGACTGGACTCTGGGAGCTCAGCCCAGTGCTTAGCTGTGGATCTCTTCATCTGCTTCAATGAGTTACTGGATGAAGGTTCTATGACGACAATTAGGGTGGTCACCAATCTGATTACAGGGGAAGGCCAGTTTAGGCACCCTCTCCACTATTGCTAGGAGTCTTAGCTGGGGTCATCTTTTTTAGATTCCTGGCAGTTTTCCTATCATCAGGTTTCTCCCTAAACCCATAGCCATCCCATTCCTTCATGTTCTCCTCTCCCTCTTCTTCATTTCTGTCCCTACCATGCTCCCAATCTTAGGAGATCTTATCTATTTTCCTGTCCCAGGGGCATCCATGCATGTCTTTCTTAGCGTCCTCTTTGTTACCAAGCTTCTCAGGAGTTGGAGATTGTAGCCTGGTTATCCCTTGCTTTATTTCTAATATCCTCTTATGAGTGAGTACATACCATGTTTGTTTTTCTGGGTCTGGTTTACTTGACTCAGAATATTTTTTATAGTTCCATCCTTTTGCCTGCAATTTTCAAGATGTCATTGTTTTTTACCGCTGAGTAAATGTACCACATTTTCTTTATCCATTCTTTGGGTGAGGGACATCTTGGTTGTTTCCAGGGGAAGTTTTCTGTCCTAAGAGACATATTTTCCAGTATTATTCCTTGGAATTGACCCATTAAATTTAAATGTGTAAATCTTGGTCTGCTCAAGAATTTCTATAATATCTCTTGATTCCCAATTTTATGAGAAAGCACCATACTGATTTCCAAAGTGGCTGTAAAAGTTTGCACTTCCACCAACAGTGGAGGAGTGTTTACCTTACTCTGCATCCTCTCCACCATCAGCTGTCATCAGTGTTGTGGTCTTAGTCATTTTGACAGGTGTAAGATGGTATCTCAGAGTCATTTTGATTTAAACTTTCCTGATAACTAAGGTTGATGAACAATTCCTTAAATGTCTTTCGGCCATTTGAGGTTCTTCTGTTTAGATCTGTACCCCATTTTTTTATCGGATTGTTTGATATTTTGATGTCTAGTTTCTTGAGCTCCTTGTATATTTTGGAGATCAGTCTTCTGTGAGATGTGAGATTAGTGAAGATCTTTTCCCATTTTGTCTTATTGACAGTGTCCTTTGCCTTGCAGAAGCTTCTCAGTTTCTGGAGGTCCCATTTATTAATTGTTTTCAATGTCTGTGCTGCTGGTATTATATATAGGAAGCAGTCTCCTGTGCTAATGTGTTCAAGGCTACTTACTTCCCACTTCCTTGTCTATCAGGTTCAGTGTGTCTGGATTTATCTTGAAGTCTTTAGTCCATTTAGACTTGAGTTTGGTCCATGGGGATAGATATGGGTCTATTTTCATTCTTCTACATGTTGACATCCAGTTATGCCAGCACCACTTGTTGAAGATGCTTTCTTTTTTCATTGTACAATTTTGGCTTCTTTGTCAAAATTCTGTAGCCATGAAGCAGAGCTCACTATTCCTGTTTCATAAATGTGGGAATTAAGGTTCATCCAGATGGCAAGGAAGGGCTACCACAAAGGAGATAAGAAAATGATGGCCTCGCAAGGTTGCATACTGTCTCCTTGATTTTTGTTTAGTACTGTTACTATCAGAAGATTTCAGGAAAATGTTCTTCTGACAGATTCTTCTTCAGAAGGAAAAGCTTTTCTAGAAACAAAATTCCTAGGAACAACAACAAATACCAGGGTGAGATAGGGAGAAATTCTAGTAGAGAGTTGGCTCCAAAAGCAACTGCTTTGCACTGTGTTTGCTCAGGAGACCAAATATTTGACTGTAATCACATCTTCCCCAGTTTCCCCAAGAGAAATCATTATTTCATCAACCTGAATCTGGTTTGATTACATAAGAAACACAAGAAGACACTGTTCTTAAATGCAAAGACTTCATATAAGCCTCAGATTCCTTTCCTTCTTAAATCTGCCTGAAGTTTCTGTACTTTGTGATTTTTATAGGTAAAAACTGCTTTTATTCGATACCTTTCAGATAAGTATTTCTGTCTCTCTTTCATCTCTTTTCATTTGTGTGTGTACATTAGTAATGCAACCATAGGATACTGTTTTGCTTATGCTCATACTTACATAGTCCTGCATCTATATTAAGCTGCTGGAAGTAACTTTTTCAAGTAGCTATATGTTGTAGTATTCATGCTATAAGGCCTCTGAACAGTACTACACAGTACCTTGCAATTATAATATACCAATTCCCGAATCGTGCCCAAACCAGTGGGCAATAACATTTGCTTCCAGGTTTTGGATCCTGGTTACAGTGTTGCCATGGATGCATTTCAGTACTACTCCTACTTTCTCCAGAGAAGTCTGCAAAACAGCAACTTCTCTGGCTCTATCTCCATCCATCATGCGAAATTTCTATGGTGACGATTGAGATATTCAACAAAGTAACTATGGGGCAAGTTCAGTTCAGGCACCCACTCCTCTGCTGCCCAGGTACCTAGCTGGGAGATCCCTGTGAATACCTG
>JAQHUG010000400.1:694476-724982 GCA_028555095.1 Dicrostonyx torquatus | reverse complement strand
TAAGGGTTGGTTGGCCTAACTATAAGCCAGGCAGGTCTTTATTTAGCCAATCAAGGCACAGAAATACAGGTGGACCCTCCCACAATTCACAAAAGAACATTTTATTTACATCATCAAGTAAGAGGGCAAAAAATTGAATGAGACATATTATTTATTACTTGCTTTTCTTTCCAAGGCAAATCTTAAGAGCTTCATTTTTGACTGTATCTATTATCATTTTTTTAAATTTATGTTCCCAAATGTGATGAGAAAGAAAAAGGTATCTATTACCTATCTACTTACAATAAATTGTTCATTTCACTCTGCATTGTAGAATTCTTTCCTTGCTTCCAGAAGCTGATATGATTTCAACCCAATAGAGCATATGCATATGTCTGACCAACTACCTCTTAACATTGTAACTTAAAATATATGTATGTGAATTTCATCTGACCATTTAGAGGAAAATTTGCTTCTGGGAGTATATTTCTCAATGAGATCAACAAATTTTAGATTCTGAACCAAACTGTGCGAAAGAAATAACTTAAATCTGAACAAAATTGGACAACTATCAAGAAAAAATTGTGTAAACATGCTGTGGGACAATGATCTTTTATCCTGTCACTTGTATAATTTTAATAAAATGCTGATTAGCCAGAAGCCAGGCAGGAAATATAGGCAGGGTAACCAGGCAGGAACTAGAGGTAGGGCAATGAAAACAGGAGAATTCTGGGAAGAGGAAAGCTCAGTCTACAGTTGTCATCCAGATGCAGAAGAAGCAAGATGAGAATGCCTCACTGATAAAGGTACTAAGCCACGTGGCTAACACAGAAAAGAATTATGGGCTAATATAAATCATAAGAAGCCTGAGCTAATAGACCAACCAGTTTATAGTTAATGCAGAACTCTGTATATTTCTTTGGGACTGAAGAGCTGCAGGACCCAGTGGGACAGAAACCCCAGGCAAAATAAACAAATAGAATCTTGACCATAGCCATGAAGAGCACATGTTTTGGAATTGGAAACACTTTAATATTTTTTTTTGCATGTGGTATTAGGAAAAACACTTATCTGTGATTCAGTTTTCTTATCTGTAAAGTAGAGATAATACTAAGCACTGATTCGGTGTCATTTTTGAGACCTAAATAAAACAAATATATTTAAAAACATTTATGTGTTCAAAATAATAACTTCATACTGTTTAGTAGTAAACTACACTTTGATAATCAGCAGTAGTTATTAGTATTGTCCTATTAGACATAACCATCCATGTAGGGACACCAATTGAGGGTAGTAAAAGATTATGGGATAGTGTTTGATTTCTCACTTGTCAAGATTCATAATCTCAGACTTAAAGAAACAAATGAAGCTTCACAAAGGATGTAGGTTTGTTTTTAGGTCTTAATTTATGTTTTTAGGCTTAAAATATAAAAAAATAAGTTAATGAACAGCAAATTATCACATCATAGTTTTCAAGTTCTGAGCTCAAAAATTTGTGTGATGAAAGAGCCATAGTTCCTCTGATAGCCTTAGAAGAATGTTTTTCCTTCCTGCAGATTGTTGTAGCCCAACATCTTCCTTGGCTTGCAGTTAAGGCATGCCAGTCCCAATTTCCTTCATCACCTCTGCATACCTGGGTCCAGATTCTGCTCTTCTTAAACATATTGAACTCAGAGGCCGCCCTACCCCAATATGTCTTTCTCCCTATTTCTACTTATTAGTTAATTCTTGATACTACTAAAAGTCTTTATAAACTTATCATTACTTTTCATGACCATATTTCTACATAAGGTCATGTCTATAAGTACTATAGGTTAGAACATCATCATTCCCATAGAGGACAAAGTTTATCCTGGCACAAAAAATATATCTTTTAATGTCCTCCAGAAAGGGATATACTCATCTTGATCTAGAATTAATATGAAAAAGAGGAAACAGGTCTATAAAGGCAATAAGATCATGGGAATTGATATTTAGTAGGGAAAATAGTGTATGCAGTGAATAGGAAAATATTACTTAAAAGTGTTAGGTTGTCCTAATGAGCATGGTGGGAGAAGTTGCTGGAAATGTCGACTATGTAGTATGTATGCAGTCCTCCTGTTTGCTTCGTTTGCTTTGTTTTTTCCTTATTTTTCTACTAATACCCTGACTCTTTCTGCCATTCATCCTATTAAGAACCCGAGACTTTATAGGATCCTGACATCTCTTCACCTTCAAGATATCCTCTTTAGGGTGCCTGAACTGACTTTCCGCTGTAATCAGATATGTGAATACCCTAACATTCATCACAGAGCCTTCAGCCAATAATTGATGGAACCAGGTGCACAGATTGACAACCAAGCTGCAGGCTGAGATGTGGGAATCCAGTTGAAGAAAGGGATGAGGGAATATAAGAGCAAGGAAGATTAATATCATGAAGGAGAAATCTACAGAGACAGCTGAACCAAGCTCATGGGAAATCATGAACCCTAGACAGACAGCTATGGAGCCTCCATGGGACCCAGCTAGGCTTGATCTATCTGAGGGGCCCCTGGCAGTGGGACCAGGATCTATCCCTAGTGCATGAACAAGCTTGTTGGAGCCTATTCCCTATGGTGGGATGTTCAGCCTTTATCTGGGGAGGCTGGAGACTTGGTCCTACCTTAACTTGATATGCCATGCTTTGTTGACTCCCCATGGGAGGCCTTACCCTTTGGGAGGAGTGGATAGAGGAGGAGGCAAGGAGGAGCAGGAGAAGGTGTGGGAGAATAACTGTGGCTGGAATGTAAAATGAAATTTAAAAATGTAAGTACGTTTAAATTTAAAAAAAAAGAAAATAAGATCTCTTTATTTAACAACTGACTAGTTACTTTGATCAAATAAGTGAATTGTCAAACTGTAGTCTCCCTGAATGCTTGTTGTCTAGAACATGGCACAGATTCTAAGTGGTCTTTTTAATTCTCCATACTGCTACAAATCTGGACTTGGCAATCCTCTATCAATATTCATCAAAGAGTGTCTATTAGTGACAAAATAATATTTAAGATCCTTTGTGCTAGTGCAGAGGCCAATATAATCACACTTTTTGTGCTGTCTCAATTGGGAAGTCTTTCACTACAGGCTTGTGTCTGTACCATCTTGCATAACTATCATTTGTGGTACTTCAACCATCTTTTATTGTATTATATCTCAGTGATTTCACATGCCCTTGTTCTCAAATTAATATCACTTTCTCCTCTCAACTTTTCACCTTCTTATTGGCTACTTTTATAACTTCACCTCCTCCTTGAAGGCTTTCCTGTTGTACCTTCTTTCCTGATACAAAGACTCATCCTTTATTTATTCATGAGATTAAAGTATCAATTAATCATTTGCTCTGTTATGTATCATAGAAGAGCATTATCATCAATTAAATTGATTTTCTACTCATGACATCATGAACACTTGAGAAAGACAGTGGTTAGTGCCTGCCTCTACCTGTTATACTAAGTGCTGAGTCTGGTCCAGGATGAGAAACTAAGAAATGGTTCTGAGACCTCTCCCTGGCACTTAACTTGTTTTGGTCCTCTCTTCCCCTTGCTAGATTACCTGGCCCTGCCTCTATGTAAAGGGAGGATCTTGGGCCTGCCTCAACTTGATATGTCATGATTTGGCAATCCCATGGGAGGCCAGTCCCTTTCTGAGTGGATATGGAGTAGAAGTAGATAGGACATGGGTAAAGGGAAAGAGGAGGGGATGGGAAGAGAGGAGGGAGGAGAAACTGGTTGGTATGTAAAATAAATGGAAAATGCTTCTTAAATAAAAAAAGAAATGGTTCTAGGTTGAAAAGTAGAAGACATCTATGTGCACCAACCTCTTACCATAGATTTTCTTAAAGATGGAAGACTTTCATTATAATATTTTTTACAACTTTGAAGGTAAGAATATTTTCTCTACTTCCTAAAAACCCTTTAGCAAGGGAGGCATTTAGTCTAATTTGGGGATACAATGAGAATGTTTTTGATGGCACCACCGAAGTTGGTATCAACAGAGATCTACATAGTTCATATAAAATATTTGCTTTGAGTGTTTTAATTCATCATTTTCCAAAGTCTAATGAGTGAGAATACATTAAGTAGGATTGATATAATGTTCAGTATACAATCCACCTTGTAAACATCATGAATGGAAATGACTGTTAAACAGGCATGCTCAGTAACAACTGAAGCTCAGGCAAGCTTAGCCAAGCAAATCAATGCAAGTTCATCTTTCAGTGTCAGCTGGCTGAGTTTTGGACTAGTGATGAATGCCTTGACTAGAAAGATGAAATACTGGAATGCCAGCCAGTGCTCTGACAGCTCCAGATGGTGCCAATTACTGCCAGTGGAGCCTGTCCTGCTGTGAGCCCAAGATGTCTGATTTGTGACCACAGGAAAATGAAAAAGAGGCCTTCCAGCTGGGCTTGTCACCTGTCCTTTATTGTTCTTTAACCAAAATTGTAACGAAGTGTGAATGGCCCCTCCTTTTTTCTTTTTTTGATGACGGTAGCTAGGGACAATGAACATGAGAAAGAAGCAATGTTACTCATGTTAATTGCAGAGTCATGTTAATTGCCAAGCATATTCTAGAGAATTTGGAGTATGTAGCTAGCCAGTTATTTTTCTCACCCCACTTCTAGTGTACAAACTGGAATATGAATAAAGGATAATGAAAATATTGCAAGTTTGTGATTTTCGGTGAGCTGTGTACATACAAACATCATATAGTATATCATTTGAAGAAAGTATTTCTGTTAGAATTGTACTACTGTTATGTAAATGACTTTGGGTATTAGATCCTCCTGTGTTTATGCTCCAGAATCAGATAATCCCGGGACACATATTTGAAGGCTAATAGTGAAATAAATTTTATTCTTCTCTTCTTCTGTGTGTGTATGTTGCATTCATTCTTTTGAAACACCATCCCACAATAATACCTAGGTATAACCTGCATGCTCGTTTTAAGACTTACAAAGTAAAATTTTAATTTTTATTATTCTTACTTATATTTGTGTGTGCGTTCATATGTAAAAGGGGCACTATACCACAGTTCATGTGTGGGGATGAGAGGATAACTTTCAGGAGTTTTTCTTTTTCTACCATGTGACGCCTAGGGATCAAATTCAGGTCATCAGCCTTAGCATCAAATGCTTTTATACACTGAGCCATTTCTTTAGCCCAGAATCTAAAAGATGGTGGCCTTATCAATAATAACATTAGCCACAATATTTTGATAGCTTCTTTTCATGTTTTATGATTATTATGTACTAATAATACAAAATAGCATCATATCTCTTCATATATATATATACAATATACTTTAATCATATTTATTCCTCCTGCTACACTCTCTTAATTCCCCTTCTCCTGTTCCTCCTCTTGCCTCCTAATATTTCTTCTGCTTTTAGTTCTCAAAAAACCAGAATCCATATATGACTGGAGAGCTTATCTTCTCCTACGTAGCATGGTGATCTCCAGTCATGCTCATTTTGTGGGGGAAAAAGACAGAATTTCATTCTTTATGAATAAATAATACCATGTTGTGGATATATGGCAAATATATTTATTCATCTACTGAATGGCATATTTTTGGGAAAGTATTAGCTCAGGCAATTTACCTCTATTATTCTTAATATTGCAACAAAACATGTAGACAGATATTACTACTCCATGTTATCAATGAAAGGTGATGCAGAAACATGACATGCATTATTAAAGTCTACAAAATTGATTTGAATACAATTATCCACTCTTTAAGAATGAACATTAGCCGAGCGGTGGTGGCACACGCCTTTAATCCCAGCACTCGGGAGGCAGAGGCAGGCGGATATTTGTGAGTTCGAGACCAGCCTGGTCTACAAGAGCTACTTCCAGCACAGGCTCCAAAGCCACAGAGAAACCCTGTTTCAAAAAACAAAAACAAACAAACAAAAAAAGAATGAACATATCCAAGAATAGGACAAAAGTTTTTTCACTATGACAGCAAAACTTATTCAACCAATGGTGGAAACAGAAGAAAATTACAGATATTAGGCTGGAAGCTAAGTAGACTCACAATGGGAGGCGGAAAGGCAACAGCAGTGAATTGTTTAAATTTTTAATATTATTCATAGTAGCTGAGTCTTATAGGTAATAACCACTGTAAACTATAGACTTTCTGATTCGAGATAATTGTAAGTCACATGGAGACTGGTAGCCAGATGTCAGAAACTTGAATCAGGAACAATTATCTTTTCTATGACTGTTCAGTTTATGCGTGACAGTAGTCTCGTGCAAAGGACTCAAAAGAAGTCAAGCTGGCCATATCTACCAAAGAGTTCATCAGTATCTGGAAAATCCCTCAGATGCAGGGTAAGAAAGTGAGATGCAGTCCAAACTCCAATCTAAGAAGTCTGGGAGCAGTGTCAGATCACATGGCCTAGTCACTGCTGTGCACTGTTTACCCAAATGTTGGCCTTTGTTGATTTTCCTGGATGAAAAATGGGTACTGGGAGCCAACCTTATGGGCATACAAAAATGGAGTGCTTGTCCTAACAATACTTAACTCACTAATGGTTGGTGTATGAGCAAATTTTAACTTTTCTAACACAATATTCTTTAATGCATTTTCAGTACATTTATTCTTTTTCCCATTTTCTTCCTACATCTTTCTTGTTTGACACAACTCATATGTTGAACTTGCATCTTTGTATCTTTCTTCTGTCACATGTTTTCTCTTTATACATGGACTATAAGACAAATGCATGGAAGGGAGAATAGAGAAGAGGAAAGAGTAATGGCAAGACCAATGAGATGAAAATAGATTGATGTTTCAATCAAAATCTTTTATTCTTTATAAATTCATATGCCCAAGTAAAAACCATAAATACTTGTTTTAGGAAAGGAACTGGCTTACTTCTTAAGTTTCTGAATGAATCATTAAGTACTAGTGTAGGTTATTAATTTAGACATGGCCGAACCCTGGTCATGTGCTGTCATCATGAAAGAGAGAGCTTACAAAAGATGCATACTCTCCTAAACACACCCATGGTCTCTTTGAAAGCCCAGAGTTTCTAATGATTAGCACATTTCAAGAAGTATTGGTTGAATCTACAGTATGACTTTCTATTCAAAAGAGATATGGAAAGCACTCTACACTTTTTTCTTTCTTATTACAATGTTGACTTTCAAATACTTGGCCTATCCTTTGCTTCTGCATGGGAAAGGCTCCTAGCTAGTAATTTGCTAGTATTCCAAAAACAGGCCGAAGTTTTTAAGTCTGATGTTTCTGTAGTAGGTATTTCTCAAATTTTGGTGCAAAGGCCGTTCACAAGAGGTTTGTATATTTGGGGGAGGGGGAGTTGATGCTGCTGCTATTTTGGTAGATGGATACTTTAGAAGGATCACTGGACCAAGAAAAATGTTGTTAAACCATAAACTGTGAAAGACTTACCAACCACTATTCATAATTAAAGTACTTAATCACATGGCAATGGAAAACTAGTTTAGTTATTCTCCCAGGCTCATCAAGCTTTATTCTCCTGGGGGAGGCTTTCTCTTAGACTACTTAACAACTCTCTAGGTGTTAGTCTTCCCAGGGACTGACTTCTTATAAAAAGGTTCTCTGTTTTCTCCTGAACCCATTGTAATTTTCTGGCTATAAAACCCAAGAGATAAAACTATTGTAATCCATATGCCATAGGCCCCAAGTGGACAGTCTTCTTCAGGGATGGTAAGGACACTGAGCCAGCTTAGGCAACATTAAAACCAGGTGGGTGCTTCCCTATTTGCCTCTGCACAGTGTGTCTAGAATTTGGCACAAATTAGTGTGTTTGTCTTTCACTCCACTTGGCCACTAGCCAGAAGGGATAGCCTATTTTCATTTTGAAATTCACTTGGCAAATCCTTAAAAGTCACCAGAGAACTTTCCTGAGTAATAAAAAACTTTTATTGAAAACTAATTATTTTTTCAGATGACTATGCCAGCTGTTTGAAAATGCTCTAGTTCACATTAAAATATATTTTAGTAATGCACATACAAATGCAGACCCACAAGTAGCATGCTATTTTTGACAGTAGCTTATACGTAACATATTCTACAGTGCTTCTAAGTCTCCCTCCACACAGGTCTAGAAATGTGATAACTGGAAAAGACGTACACTGAATGAATAAATCACTTATTTGAAAATGAATGGACACTGTAAAATTCACTATATAAATTTCAGGAAGGTTGTTAAGAATGAATATAGAAAAAATAAGTCCATATTTGTTCACTCGACAGTTTTGGCATTCCAGGAGTAGATTAAATCTAAAGACTTCAGAGGCTTGAATTATTCTGCTCATGTTTGTTCCTCTCCATGTGCCTACATACGTGTCAGCTACATGTTTTCTGTTGTCTCAGCATCATACTAATTTTTGGAATATGCACGAAACATGGGGATGAATTAAACATTGTCTTGTCTTGCTAGAAATTGACAGCCTCATGGGATAGATCCAAAAAGGAATATATACAGAAAAGCAAGCAAGGTAGAATTACCTTCATGTGAAACAGAGCACTAAATGATATCTTGGGTTAGTGAAAATCATACTGTACATTCTGATTGAAACAACCAAGGTATCATCAAAAAGTTACAATTTGTGCTGGACTTTTGAGAAAGAATGAGCATGACAATAATTAGTGAAATATTGACAAAGGACATCTCTTGTTTAATAAACAATAGTAAATACACAAAAGAAAATATCACATAGTCTACATGTAGAATAACAAAAAGATAAAGCTAAATTGAACAAGTGATAGAAGATCTACATGTCACAATTAATAGGCTATTTTCTGTTCTAAGTTTGTGAAAAGTGGGCGGATTAAATTATATAAAATGCACTATATAGGCTTGTTAGAAAAGCAACAATATACTCAAATCCTGTAGTTCTGGTAAAAAGCAGAACATGAACTGAGGAGGCAAAAGAGATACAGATGGTATAATAATCTTGATTGTCAATTTGATAGGGCTTAGAATCATCATGATGACACACTTTTTGGCATGCTTTGGGGAGTATTTCCCAAGAGTTTTAACTGAAAAGGAAAATCCCATGCTGAAGGTGTACAGGACAATCACGTGTGCTAGATTACAAGACTACATGAAGTATAAGAACCTAGGTAGAACAAAATCAAGAAATTGAGTGAAGCACAAGTATCTACTACTATCTATATTTTTAAAAATATTTATTTATTTATTATGCATACAATATTCTGTCTGTGTGTATGTCTGCAGGCCAGAAGAGTGCGCCAGACCTCATTACAGATGGTTGTGAGCCACCATATGGTTGCTGGGAATTGAACTCAGGACCTTTGGAAGACCAGGCAATGCTCTTAACCGCTGAGCCATCTCTCCAGCTCCCTATCTATATTTTTTTATATTAGCTCAATGTGACCACCTACTTCATATTCAGGCCACCCACCACACCCAGAGCCACTCTCGCTGCCTTAATATAGTTGAGTGTATGCTTGCTTTGGGAGACAAAACTCCTCCTTTACTTGATCACAGCAACACAAAAATTCTAGAAAACTGGTATCAGGAGCCAGGATTCTACTCTGATAAGTCTGACCATGTAGTTCATTATTCTTTTGAAAATTGTTTGTGGGATAGATGTGAAATGGTTTAGATCTATGGGTTGCAAAGCCCAGGAATCGTGTAAGTGGAGAATAATGGGTGATTCTGGCAGGAGTTTAGAAGACTAGACTGCCAAGATGAGCAGAATCAGTGAAGCTCATGAGGCTTCAGAGGGATACGATAACTCTATTAGAAACTTGAATAAAGATTACTCACATTATAACCTGAAAAAGTTTTCTTGCTGCATTCTACTTATGGCCTGAAAAGTGGAGTATAGCTGAAATGAAAAGTAATTAAGCTAATTTTTGTCAGAAGTATATATCTTAAGATAGCAGCATAACATCCATGCTGTGGGATAGTTACTGGTCACTGTTTTTTAGCTTTGTAGAGAGAGAAAATAGTGGGGGCTGGAGAGATGTCTCAGAGGTTAAGAGCACTGACTGCTCTTCCAGAGGTCCTGAGTTCAATTCCCAGCAACCACATAGTGGCTTACAGTCATCTGTAATGAGATCTGGTGCCCTCCTCTGGCATGCAAGCATACATGGAAGGAATGTTGTATACATAATAAATAAATAAATAAAAGCACTGTCTTTAAAAAAAAAAGAAAAGAAAATAGTAAGACATGAAGAAAGATTCGTTGTTAAGTTTAAAGATGCAAAGAGGGTAGATGTAGAGAAAGTAGCTATAAACTTAAGGAGAAATCTTATGCTTGCCACTTTGTCCATTAGAGATGGCCTTGGGCAAATACCTCAGTCATTGAAAGGTACAACTTGTGAAAATATAAATTTGTGTGAAAGGAAAAAGCCTGAAATGAAACTTCACTGTAGGGGGTCAGTTTCCCTGTTCCCTAGGTCTAAAACAACTTATTGGGGAAGTATTTTCTCAGGTTGTGATGCCAAGCTGAAAAGAAACCACTGTAGATGCATTAGAAATAGTCTAGACGACATCTCATTCTGCCAGTGTAACATGAAAGCATTACCTGCATGGTGTTAGTTTTTCAGGCATGCAAAATGCAAGAGTGAGGAGGTCCTGGGGGCTTGTACTAAGGTTATAGAAAACCTCTGAGACCCAGCAACACGAAGCAGGTCGCCTTTCGTAGAAGAAGGTTCCAAGAGGCCACTATACAAAATCGTGAAGGTAAAGTCTAGTTGTAGTAAGAGTACCAGAACGTTGCTGATGCCAGGATAATGGAATAACTACCAAGGAAAGCTACAATCACAGAGGTTATCTGGGCCAAGACAGAGGTTTATACACTGTACAATGCAAAGCTAAAGGGAGAAATTCATCTCAGGCCACTGAACTCTTTTAAAGATCAAGATAATGAACACAGATCTCCGGGACTGAGTGTTTGCCCTGTTGTTTTTCAATCTTCCTTTGGACCAACCCTTCCTTATTATTCCATCTTTTCTCCCTTTTCATATGTGGATGTTTATTCTTTGCCACTATAATATGTTTTGCTGATTTTAGAAGGATTCACAATTAGGAGAATGCCTTGAGTCTTGGAAGAGACTGAACTTTTAAATGGTGTTTTGAATGTTAAATTCTCTGGTGGCCTTTAAGATTGAACTGAATTAATTCTTCATAATGAGATGGCCACTATCCTTTGAGAAACAAGAGTAGAGAGTTATAGTTTCAAATGATATATTTGGGTGTCAATTTGACAAGGGTTGGAATTGTTTGTTTGTTTTGATTGTTAATTTCATGAAATTTAGAATAATCTAGGGCACACAACTCTTATGATGGCTAGAAAGGTATTATCAGAACTTCTAATTAAAGTGGTAAGACTTAATATGAATATGAGTAGCTCTATTCCATGAGTTGGGCCTCATGCCTAAATTAGGAGGAGGAAGCTATCTGAAAACCAATATTCTCCTGTCTTCTTGACTGAGAACACAGTGTGATCACCTGCTACATGTTCTGTCCACGATCTCAAGTGTTTTCAATGCTGCACATTCTCCACCATACCTTCACACTGAGCTATACTCAGCTCCCTTAATAGGCTCTCCTAAGATATTTGTTACAACCACCAAAAAATAACTAAAACAGATGGGTTAGGGACTATTATAAGAGTTGAGGTGAGGGGTGGCATGTGCCTGAAAGGAGAATTAAAACAATTATCCAGGGAATCTAATCAATGCAGAAAGTGATCTTACTAATGCAAATGGGTACGAGGGAGGCACTTAACTCTGTTTTTATTGGCTTGGCCTGGCCAGATAATTGTTTCAGCTCTCCGCCTTGCTTTGCCTTTATCAGAGTCACTGGATGGCTTGCATACATTGCTTAATATCTATAGACTTTATTTTAACCAGCTTAAAAGAAGGGAACTAATTCTTGTCACCACTGATAATTGCCTCATAGGAATGCTTTATGCATTTGTGAAAGTGCTGGCATATTTTTGGCATGAAATAATCATTAATGAATTATCTAAAGTGTGTCAAGAACTTCTAGAAAGTCAACATGTTGAAATGTTAAATATTTTAGACACAATTATCACTCAAAATAATAAAATGGCAAGAATTTCCTGTGTCTTTCCCTTTGATACAAATCTTTTATTTTCCATTTTGAGTTTGTTCATAAAACTTAGTATAATAAAATAACTACAATCTCCAGAGTGATCTTAAGAAACTTGCTACAGTTTTTATGGTGGATAAGGAAATGTCTCCATCAACCCTGAACTTGTCCCACATAAGTAAAGACTTCCTATTGATCTTTAGGGGATGGTTGAAGATAAAGAATATATGTATTTAGCAGCATCATTTTCTTATACCTCAAGGGATTAATGGCAGAAATATGTTTAGTTTTTCAGAGTATTGAGGAAAACTCAAAAAAACAAATGTCTTTGGCAAGTGACCTGAGGTTTTCATAGAGAAAAATAGATGGACTGTATTCACAGAGGTTTAGATGATATTTCATTTGAGGAAGCCATTCTACACTTCCCTTTATCGCCATCAAATAAGGCAAAAGTGCACACTCATGATATTTTCTTGTACTGTGATATGTTAATATGGTCAGCAAAAAAGGCCAGTTAAACATCTGGTGCTAGTTGGCAACAATTAGCAGTGCCTAAAACAACAAAATGCCCAAAGCCAGAAGACATGCAAGTTCTACCATCAGCAAGTGAAGAAGTGAACCTATTTCTAGGATTCTAAATCAGTAATTCACTTAGAAATCCCTCATTGTAGAAAATGAGATGGTTGTGTAACCTCAGGAAGCCACGTGGCAGCAGATTGGAGCTACGCTTAGGCTACTAACAGCGTCAGTATTGAAAAATCCCTCGTTCTAGGAGGAGAGCTGCGTAGGGAGAGTCTACACATACACTGAGGCTCCAGACGTTTTCAGCTCAGAACAGTGCTTCTTAACTAATTATTTCAATAACACGATCAAGAGATATAGCAATTCCTTGAGTACGCTAATTGTTTTCTGATGCCACACGAGACCCACAAGGTAGTTGGTCAGATGGCTTAGGGATCAGCTGCAGAGAAGAACTCTGCCGTCACTGTGCACATGGCAGGCTCTAGCAGTACTTGCCAAGCTAGGGATACACTTTTTAGCTGACTGTGATAAAAATAAATCAACATAAAGACCTAAACTAAAGCTGGACCATGGAGGCACACACCCTTAATCCCAGCACTTGGGAGGCAGAAGCAGGCAGATATCTGTGAGTTCGAGGCCAGCCTGGTCTATAAGAGCTAGGTACAGGAAAGGCTCAATAGCTACAAAGGGGGGAAAAAAAAGACCTAAACCAAGGTATCATTACTTGATTTCAGATAAATGGGAAATTTTTGTAGGAATGTATTCATTCTTTGAAAAACATAAAGAGCTGATTATTTGCAACTTTCTCCTTGGGAAGATTAATATATTGCAAGCAGAGTACACACAGTTGTTTATGTTAATTACCTGTCAGTAGAGGCAGGAAGAATTCTTTAAATCTTCAGTCTACTATTCTGTCTAAGTAACACTCAGTGACATGTTTGTGGCTGTCTTTCCTTTTATATAAATAGAACTAGGTTCAAAACAACTTGATCTTTGGGCAAGAGTTTATCTCTGACTCTGATTTAGAGATGCAATTAGTTTCCCATCACTGACTGTGGTCATCCTGAAACAATTATGATAATTAGTAGTTTACCTGTGAAGTTTTGTCTGAAGGTAGGGTTCATTGATTTTTTTCTTATTAATGAACTGCTCAGAATATATTAATAAACAGTAGGTAATTTCAAGTACTCATGCAGCATATTGCCTCCCTGCTTTATATTATCTCTCAAAAGCATTTGGTTTTGGTTGAGTGAAATTGTCATTCATTTATTCATTAAAACATTTGTGATACAATGGCCATGTCTCCAGCACTGTCATCTTAGGATGCTATAGGGTTTTATCCCCTAAAATATTATTTCTCTTTAAGCCTGGTGTACTTTTATTTGTTTTATGCAACAACCCATCTCTCAATACATTAGTCTCTTTGATAAATACTAGAATCGACCCCTCATACATCACAAACATTGCAAGTGTTATAGAAGTGGAGCTTAGTAGGATTTTCTATGATCCTTGACATGAATCTTATAACATAACTTTAATGAAAAACACAGCGAAAAACCTGTTAACTAATAACATATTCCCATGTTAACAAAGTCAATTCTGTACATCCTGGAACTCCATGATCTGTGTTTGTATGTAGGATTTATTTGTTTTCTTTTGGAATACTGCCAGTTGGTTACCATGCCATTAGATACACAATTTATCAGGATGTATAATTAATGCATCGAAATTGTAGCTTTCAGAAAGTTTCAGTAACCATAGTTAAGCACCTTAATCCAACAATTGACTTGAATGAACGTTATTTTGATTGGGGAGATACAACTGGCCAGCTGTATAGTATATGACCTATAGTGTGACAGGAAGAACTAACATCTACCCAAGCTATTTACATTGGTGATCTGAATTCCAACGAAAGAACTTTTCTCAGAATAATTTCTGAATGACTTTGCATGGCATGCTATGGGACCAGAATCTTGGGGCAGAAAATGCACTATGGCCTCTGCTCCCCCTTTGGGAACCTCCTAGGCGAGTTTAGCTGGACATGGGAAGGTGGCAAGCTGTTTGTTTTGTGCTTCTTTTGCTTTCAATGTTATCTACCAAATCAATTCATGCGGCAGACACTGCTTTGGCTCTTGCACTAGAGTTGTTATATGATTGCAGCCTAACAGTTTGTCCATATTTTGGGTACTATAATAAAAAGGGCAGTATTAGTTATTAATAGAATAAGAAAGGAAACTTACTAGGCATTTATGTACACAGTAGTTGACACTTTCTTACAGCTTCATTTCACTTGAACTTCCAAAGAATTTCATGAAATAAGAGCTAGCATTTTTGTTCTAATGAAACAGTAATCAGTCTTGTTTCTAAAATCATGCAGTAATGCATGAAGAAAAGATTCCATGCCAAATACATGTTAATTCCACAGCCTTGTATCTTAGAAAAATTCTAACACACTAAAACCTATCCCAACTTGTAGTAGTACTTCCTCATTAGGACTGCCAGCCTGCAAATAATGACAGAAAGAATTGCTATTAATTATGAAAGCTCAGCATTATCTTAGGATTGTTCCTAACTATCTCTTATAACTTAAATTAATCCATATTTTAAATCTATGTTCTTTCATGTGGCTCATTATCTCATCTCAGTACTGCCCATCCTGCCTCCTCTCCATTTGGCTGGCCACCTTGTCTTTCTTCTTCCCAGAGTTCTTTCTCTGCCTAGAAGTCAAGCCTATACTCTCTTGCCTAGCTATTGGCTACTCAGCTATTTATTACACCTATCACAACAATATATCTTCACTCAGTGTAAAAATATCCCACAACATTTCTGCCCTTTGTCTAAATAAAAAGAAATGGTTTTAACTCTAACATAGTAAAACTATATACAATGAGAACAATTATCAGGTAAAAATTACATTCCATAGGTCTTTTGAATTTCTTTTTTATTGTTAAAAGAAAAATTTACATTTACTCCCCTTGTCCCAGGCCCTCCTGCTCCCTCAATACGCCACCTCCCTCCCCCTGCTTCCTTAAGATGGGGCAGGATCCCCTGCCCTGTGGGAAGCCCAAGTCCCTCCCCCCTCCATCTTGGCCTAAGAAGGTGTGCATCCTTATAGAATAGGTTCCCAAAAAGCCAATACATGCAGAAAAGATAGGTCCCTGTGCTATTGGCTTCTTAGTTAGTCCCCATTGGTAGCCACATTCAGAGATTCCAGTTTGGTCATATGCTCCTTCAAGTCCTGGTCCAGCTGGATTTGATGAGCTCCCAATAAATCAGGCACACTGTCTCAGTTGATGGACCAGTCCCTTGAGGTCCTGACTTGCTTCCTCATCTTCTCCTCCCTTCTGCTCTTCGACTGGACCTTGGGAGCTCAATCCTTTGCTCTGATGGGAATGTGGGTCTCTGGCTCTATCTCCATCCATCTTGCGAAATTTCTATGGTGATGATCAAGATATTCATCAATGTAACTATGGGACAAGCTCACTTCAGGCACCCTCTCCTCTGCTGCCCAAGTACCTAGCTGGGGTCTTTTGAATTTCTGTCTTTGTATGCTTTCAGTTAGCTTGAAGGTATACAGATAAATAGATAGGAAATTGGAGAACTCTGAAAGATTATCTAACATGCTTGAAAGATGAGTAAGTTTAAGTCAATGAAGAAGGCGATTATTCTTTGCAAAGTCATGTAGCAAACAAGTGTAAAAGCTAGAACTGAAGTACAAGGAAAATGCTGCATGGCTGTAACTGTAAATAAGTTTCATATTGCTCATTAGACCATAGTTCAGATAAGAATAATCTCTTGAGTTTTCCAGAGGCTTAACAGATATGTGCACATTGGTTCCATAGGTATTATATACATAATAGACATTAAGCAAGAAATGGCATGCTGTATTTGAGGTCAGGAAGACTGAAGATTTAGAAAAGATTTTTTATCAAAGAATTGCTTTAGAAATATTATATCAGAACCTCTGCTGCACAATTTTGTCTGAATGTCTATATATTTTTATATACATATTTCTTTCCTTAGTTATGTAATATATCAAACATTTAGCTTTTCAGAATTTAAACATCATCTGCATGTTTACTTCCTTTGGTTTGTTTTTTATTAGGACACATTAAGGTTATGTTGAGGATTAAAAACTTGGACCAAACAGTTATTTGACTCTATAATCTATCATTTTTGAGCAGGTCAAAGGATTAAAGAATCTGAAAGTGTTCAAATTTGTGTTTTTTCCAGAAACTAGACATTTTATACTTAAATAACAAATTCAATTAAATTCATTGTAGATATTTTATTGTAGAAATAAGTGACTAATGCAAGGAAATAATACCTACTATCAATTTATATTAATTCAACATGCTAACTCCATACATTTTAAGGCATTAAAGTTATGAATTCTATGGTCAACATTTATATATTTCAGAAGAAATGAGCACTTGACAATGCTTACTCAAATATTTCCCATAAGAAAACTGCTTCTTTTTTTCTGGCTGAAAATTATATTTGATAGTCAATATCCTCCATCTTCTTATACTTATATTATTAAAAGAGGAAGGAAAAAGCAAACTTTTTAGTTCAATTATTACATTTTGTATCTGTTTGTAGGAGGTATTATAAATAATGTTTGGAGTGTAACAGAAAGCTCTAAAATTAAAGCAAGCTTTTCCTTCATAGTTTACTGGGGGCTATGGCATACTACAATGGAGCAATCAGTACGGTGTTGTCAGAGTTCTCTAGACTGCATTTGGAGAGGTTATGAAATAAATATGAAGCTGTGAAACAAAAAGAAAATTGAGAGTTACTTCCCACTAGAATGGGATCACTGGTTAGTAAACCACCAACAGGTCACTTTGTTTGTTTGTAGAGTCCTCATTTCCTTCAGGAACTTCTATCTTTTTATTTTTCTTCAATCTGTCAAAAAGTCTGCTTGTGTATTCTCAAACCATTTCTCTTAGATTTTTAAATATTTTGATTTTGTTCGATGGCGAACTTTACTTATTCCAAACCTCGTCTTTCTTGTAGCCTCGATTTCCACTTCTTTTATAATTTCTTCCAATTTAGTGATTCTTGGCAGAGATTAGCCATGATTGTCTGTTTATAGTTCTTTTTAGTGACGTAGTTTTGCCTCCAAATTTGAATTCACTTGTTTTTTCTAACTCTCGTGTTACCACTAATATTTGCTTTTCATCTTATACTTGAGTTTCCCCATAAAACTTTTGTAATCCTACGGACCTGAGTCAATTGTGGTGTGAATGAGATGTTTCTAAAAGAATAATGGTGTTTATTAAGCAGGAGTTATTCCATTTTAAATTATGGGCAGCAACTGCTGCCCCTTAACTGTGACAATCAATAAAAGTGAAAGTCTAAATGTTTTGTTATATAAATACTTAGAATAGCAGTAGTTGCACAGGTTTAAATGTAGTAAAGAAATTCATGGCACAAATGTCCCCAGACATACACACATACCCCACACATACCACCTTTTCTTAAATATGTACAGAAGTTTTGTTCTCCATGTCTTGTTCAACAATGAAAACAAACTTACAGCAACTCTTTGAAAGTTATTGGGTAACTAGAAGGTATATTTGTGAATGTATCATGCTGTACTAGAATCAACATGATCAGTTTCCTATTTTCTTCCTCCTTGTGCTTCTTGAATTTTATGGGAAGTTTCTGGCTTTTTTCTCCCAACTCAACAAATATAATAGATGAAATACAAATATGGAAAAGATGATACTTGAATAATATCTATAAAATGGATTTTTTGCAGATTAGAATAGCATATGCTATTTATTTCATTTAAAATAAAGTCATAAGTAGTGTCCATGTTAAACACATTCACCACTCCTTACATGCTGAAGTCCTTCTGTTAATGAATGAATTATAACTGCTGATTTGAGATTGAATTTATTTGAAAGACACTTTAAAAGAGGGACAGAAGCAAAATTAAATGTGTTCAAAATATGTAGAACACATACACTTGCATATATTCTTAAGCTTCATGATGCTGAGTTTTCAGTGTAGAAACAGCCTAAGAAATCATAGCCACAAAGTTTTACCAATCAAAAATGTTGTTAAGAACACCAGATTGCCTTCATCTGTTTTCATTTGCTTTTCTCTACATAGTCTCGTTCAATGCATACAATAGCCTAGTAAGATACAAACTCTCCCTTTTTTATAGTTTTTATTTATTCTTTGGGAATTTCACAGCATACATCCCAAGACTGCCCATCTCCTAGTCTCTCTGTATCTGCCCTTCTTCTTTGTTCTGTCCCCAAAGAAAACTTAAGAAGAAATAATAAAAAATAAAAAAGAATACTAATTAAAACAAAAACAAATACAAAAAATCAAAACAACAACAAAAAGCAAAAAGAACACTTTGCTTCTCCATCTTTTCCACCTCCCCCTTGCCTCTTCCTTTGTCTCAGTGTCTTTGGAAGCTGCTGTGTGTCATGCTGTATACTCTTTTGACCAAACAGCTTTACTTTCAAATGTTCATTGTATCATGTGCTGTTGATCAGATTCAAGGCCTCAGTCTTCTGGTACACCAAC
The DNA here is from genome assembly GCA_028555095.1 of Dicrostonyx torquatus. Lineage (NCBI taxonomy): Eukaryota > Metazoa > Chordata > Mammalia > Rodentia > Cricetidae > Dicrostonyx > Dicrostonyx torquatus. The sequence goes on along the minus strand of JAQHUG010000400.1, from coordinate 705,838 downwards.
AATACGGAGCCTTCATGGAATCTCCTCTCAGATATGCTACTCTTGCCCCAATACGTGGAGATTCTTTGACTATGGTTCTGCAAGGCTAGTTTCCCCGACCCCTGGCTTGCACTCTAGCAGGTCATAGATGAGGTATATGGTGGGAGTGCGAACTCAAAGCCTTGGATGTATGTCTGTGTGGCAACTGAGTTGGCCAGATGGGACTGCTAGGACCATCCTCCTCAGGTGAGGAGCAGAGCCAGGGGTAAAGCCCTTTTTAAAGATATAGATCATAGGTTTCAACAAGCTTAAATAGCAATATTTCTGCTTTTGTCATACAAACAGCGGTCGGTGGGACACAAAATCAAATTTTATTCTTATATGATAGTTTTCTTAAAAACGTGTAAACAAACCAAGGAGAAAGTAAAGTGAAAAAAATTGTCATTCACAAATAAGTACTATCCACTTTTGGTTTACCTCCAAATGCACGATGTGTAGGTAGAATATAAAAAATGAGATAATTATTACAGTCATATCTTACCTTTTGTTTTACTCCTAAACCATAGCCATTTTCTCATATTATAATGTAGTTTTCAGAATAACAATTTTAAAATATTGGTACCTTTATTTCCAGATAATGCTGTCCTCTGTTAAGGTGTTCATCTATCATAGGTGATTGTCCAAATGAAAAAATTTACACACGTGGGCCCTCTAAGAGCCTTTTATAATGCAATTATATTGTCATGTAGGAGTCCCAAAGTAGAGGTTTGCTTTGATTTTGTTTTTCTGTATTGTTTTGTACCAGATCCCAAGGGGGAAAATATTGAAAAAGAGGTTTCTATCTGTATTAGGTTTTCAGCCGACTTTGCTTCTGCTGCTAACTCTAGACTTGTCCTGATCTTGTCCCTTATAATTTCTTACTGTTTTATGTGTATGAGTGTTTTGTCTACACATACGTCTCTGTACCACCCGAATGCAGAATGCTCACAGAAGCCAGAAGAGAACATTGGATCTTTTGAGACTGGAGTTACAGACAGTTGTAAATCATGTCAGTTTGGGGAATCCAATCCAGAGTACTCTGGAAAATCAGTCAATGCTCTTAACCACTTAGCCATCTCTCTAGCTCTGCTATAGTATGATTTATTTCTGTAAAGTTGAAATGCTACTCACTAAGGAACGATATTAGGAAGGGTCAAATTCACATAATAACTGATGGAAGCAGATGCAGATTTCCACAGAAAAGCACTGGACCGAACTCTCGGAGACCAGTCATAGAGAGGGAAGAGTGATATTGTGAGCAAAGCGGCCAAGACCATGATGGGAATACCCACAGAAACAGTTGACTCAACTTAGTGGGAAGTCACTAACCCTGAACTTATGGCTGGGGAACCAGCATAAGACCTAACCAGGCCCTCTGAATGTAGGTGACAGTTGTGTGGCATAGACAGTTTGTGGGGCCAGTAGCAGTGGAATCAGTATTATCCATAGTGCATCAACTGGCTCTTTGGAGTCCATTCCCTATGGAGGGATACCCTGCTCAGCCAAGATTTGGTGGTGGTGGTGGGGACCTTGGTCATGCCTTAAGTAATGTGACAGACTTTGGTGACACCCGATAGGAGGCCTCACCTTTTCTGAGGAGTGAATGGGGATGGCGTGAGGAGAAGGTGGGAGGAATAGAAGAGCTGGAGGGAGAGGGAACTGGAATTGGTATGTAAACATAAGATTGTTTTAAAAATAAATAAAAAATCAGATAACACCTAGTGCTTTGCCTGAAGATGCAAAGAACAAGCTAGCACTTCCCAGGATATTTCTACAATAGTTTAGGGAGTGATGACTTTTGTACCTGGCTCTCTGTTTTCTTTCGGTGGAGTCATTGGTGGTTTACTGCTCTGGTAAATATTCTCTTACATAGATCCTTTGGTAAATCAAGGGGTAGTTCAGTACTTAAAGGTTTTCATCTTGCTTTGGTTCAATTGTTATGTAATAACTATGAGCCAGTCGTTTCCTCTCTTGCTTTATCTCTAAAATGAAGATGTTATTATAGCTGGCCATATTAGTCACTGTTTTATTGCTGCGAAGAGACTAATGTAATGCTTATAAAATAATTTAAATTGGGACTTGCTTAAAGTTTCAGAAGCTTATGACATTATCATCATGGCAAGCAACTTGGTGGCACACAAGCAATCATGCTGTTGAAAAATTAGCTAAGAGCTACATTCTGATAAACGGTATTAAGGAAGTAGCTGAGGAGTGGAGGGAGGGAGGGAAATGAAGAGAGAGAGGGGGAAGAAAGGAGGGAGAGAGGGAGGGAGGGAGGGAGAGAGAGAGACTGACTAGGGGTCATGTTGTGGAGTTCTGAAACCTTAAAGCCCGCCCCAGTGCTAGACCTCCTCCAACTAGGACATACCTACTCCAAAAGGGCCACTGCTCCTAGTCATTTTACAGCTCATCAACTGGTGACCAAGCTTGAAAATATATGAGCCTCTGCAGACATTCTCATGTCATTTCATGACATGAAAGTAGCAGCCAAATTAATCCTTCCTTCCCAAAGTTGATTTTAATCATGGTGTTAACCATAGCAACAGAAAGCAAACTAGAACACCCATGTACCCCAACTCAGAAATTATTTCAGAAACCAGTTGTTACTTGAAATCTTACAAACATTATTATTTTGATGAGGCAGTTTTAAATGGATTAGCAACATATGGGCTCTTTATTACTTGAAATATCCATTTATTTAAAAATGAAGCAAATGTTTTGACATATTTTTAAAAGTATCTTGAAACTTAAGCCAGACTTCCTGTGCTTGTGCTCTTTATATGAATGCAATAATTATTGATTTCATGTCTTTAAAACCTGAGGGCTGACACACTAATTAATATTACATTTGCACTAAAGACTGATAATCATATTGTATAACTAAAAGAGAAAAATAAAGATAAGCAAGCCATTATAGCCTGTCAATATTTTAAAAGGTAACCAAAGCTAAAGGAAAACATCAGTAGAACTTCTTCATATTACTTTTTACATAACGGGTATTAAAAATTAGGTTTGCCTGTCTTTCATAACTGTACTTCAAATCACAACATACTACAAGTTTGAAGAAACATTTTTGAATTATCAAAATAGTATATATTCCAGACACTGAAGTGCCATATGAGATGTAGATACAGTCTTGAACATATATCTATTTTAAAAAAAGAAATTATTTTAGTTTGAGGAGCAGGTGGACCTAACACAATCCACACATTTATAACAAGACATTTAACTATCAAGTACCAAGTCAGCAGCTTTTGACTTTCTGTCTGCCTTTTAAAAGCCATGGTCATTTCTCAGGTTTCTTGTTTACAAGCATTTAGGGTTTTGTTTTATTTTACTTTTTTTTCCCTTTCTGTTATTTTCATTAATAACAAATACTTTAATATGATGCTGCAGTGAGCTGTATTAGATCAGCTAGAATCTTTTAGGCTCTCCAAGTATGGGCATTCCATAATCCATATTACATATTCCAAACAGGACCTAATGGTTCAGAGCTTCATATTCTACTATAATTATATGGTTCAATGCAAGTGATTATATCTCTTCTTCAGTAACGGGCTGAAAAGTTTTGGTTTGCTGGTTCTCTCACAATTTACTGCCTAGGTATAATAGGCCAGTCTTGCGGAAAAAAAGATGATAAATGATGCTGGCTAGGATTCATAGATTTATTAAATTTCTATCAAACAGTGCAACAAAAAAATCTGCTTAAGTTAGAAATGGGCTCAAATTTTTTAATCAAAATTCATGAGTCCTGATGCTTGGTTCAGTAGGTCCAAGGAAGGGTTGAATTGAAGACTGATTAAAGAAAATAAAAGGCTTATTTGAAGTAATTTTTCAATGACGGCTTTTAATTGGATGTTAAATCAAATTCTTATCTGCCTTTCTGCAGATAGCACATTATATAAAATACCGTTAGCGGCACCACCACTGTAACGGATACACTGAATAACAAGTGACTTCTCATTTTACACTAAGAGAGAAGCAGGCTTGTTGTCAGCCTGTCAGAAATTAAGTATGTAAATTAATGCTTAAGTATATGAATATGATTTACAAGAAGCTTGGAGTGTTATTGGGGAAAAATACAAAGTTTTATAAAAATTCTCCCGTCAAGGTTAACAAGTGCTCGGTGACCTTTACAACTTAGGTGAAGATGTGAGTGTGTTAGTGTGTGATCTACGTGTACATTTTGCCACTGAGCTTGGCTAGAAGCTTAAATATTCTGAAGAGCAAATATTGCAGTCATTCTCTAATGTCCCTCTCTGCCACCCATGAATGTCAGCCTATAAAAGCAATTTCATTAGCATCTCCTCATTTTCCAATATAAGCAATGAGTGTGGTACTAATAATCATGGGCATTTATCTATCCTTTGCAGATCATGGGTGCCATGCCTTGCTTCAGGCAGGACCTATCTTGATTTTGAAGGTCACAGAAATCACTCCAGCGAGGAAATAAAAAGATCGTTGGAAACAACAGTATTCATTCCTGGAAAAGTGCTTACTCTTTGCAGGCCACCACAGGGAGTGGGTGGAATCAATTCATCTTTCACAGCTGAGATGACGATGGTTTGCAAGAGTTAATGGAACTTTTGTTAAATGCTGAGTTAACTCCCAGGATAGTGTTTACTGGTTGAGGAATGGAGTTTGCATAGACTGGTTTTCTCATATATATTTTTAATGGTAGATCTCAAGTAGACAGCTCATTAATTTCAAGATTCTTTGTTGCCAAGAATAATAACCTTTAGGCTTGGGAAAATTTTCTCCCATTTTTGTTCTACCTGTCAGAGGAACTATAAAATCTGTACTTGACAGAGTTTTAAGAAGAGAAACCCTCTTACACAGCAGAGATTCCAATATATCTTGATCTCTATTTTCCTAAGTAGAAGTGCTATTGTTTTGGCTTTCCACTTCTGAACTTACTCAAAATATAGTCGTTACAGTGACTGAGCTTTACTCAAACTGATGAAACCTATCTTGGCTTTCCAGCTTACCTTCTAAAAGCCATTTTTATTTATTCCTTGGCAATTTCATATATGTGTGTAATATATTTTGATCATATTCACCAACATATTCTTCTCTGTTATCTTTTTCTCACTGCCATTAAACACCTGCTCAAAAAGTTTTTCTTCTCCTCATAGATTTTTACTACATAATTTTTGAACCCTTTGTAGAGTATAACTTAATCCACAAATTCAAATTTTATTAGTACCAATACATCCATCATAAAGAAAATAATTATAATTATTAAGGCCAAGATGACTATTTATACTATTGGTAATCCGACTGTGAGGTGAGTGCTGGAACAACAGGTGTGGTAGCAGAAGTCCTCATGTTTCGAAGTGGTCAAACAGGTATTGCAGTCTCCACTGGATTGACAGGAGGTGCTCTAATAAAGTATGATGATTCTTCCAGACTCCTCAAAGGGCATGTAAAAGAGTTAGCATTGCAATGAGGGCAGTAAGGCTCAAGGATACCAGCTAAATAGTGGTAAAGCAATGAAGGCATCATGTGGAATTTGAGCAAGGGTCTTTTGTCTTTCTACCTTCACCAATGATGCTTCTTCTCTCTACATTTCCAGTGTGTTACTCCACTATCACATTAAATAGCTACATCTTAACATTGAACCATGGGTCTCCTAAGCAATGGTTCTCTGTCAGACCTCATCTTTCTTGATTTCCTTTCCAGGAGATAGCATGTGGCACTATTCATTTAGAAGATCTTTCCATGGCACTGAATTCGTACAGCACACATTCTTCCCCTTGATCTATGCTGTGCTGTGTATTTCTTTTCTTTCCATATCCTAAGGGATCAGTTTTTCAGTGTTTCAACCTTTGTCCTTGTTAGCAGTCAGATTTATTCATTGTCAAAGCTATAGTCACTTAAGCAGGTATTTCAACTTTTGTCATTTTTCTAGAATCCCTTTTTGTACATATAGCTGTCCTTTGTGCCAGATTTGGATTGAAAACTGAATTCTAGAAGATATTTGCTACGTAAATTCAGTAAAGCCAATGAACATTTGTAAGTCCCTGTTTCCTTATTTGTAATCTGGAAAGAATTATAGTTCCTTATAGGGTGGTTGTAAGAGCTTAAAATGAGACAGTAAAGGTCTGAGCACAGAATCTGGTATGCAGTAAACACTAAGCAAGAGTGGTTAGTCTTATTAACACTTACTGTTATGTCACATGTCACACAATATCTTGCATTGTCATTTGTAATGGCCATATCATGTCTTCATCAGAGTCCCCATGAGCAGCTAGAAATTCTGTATATCATTCAGGCTGCCACAATAAGAAAGGCATGCCATCAACTTTTCATTTGACGGCAAATGAAGGAGTTTGCTTTCATTATATGAGCTGAACATAACATTTTGTTTATTTCCAAATACTTCAACTTATAAAAAGTACTTTTAAAAGCTCTTAAAGAAACCAGTGTTTACAGTACAGCATAATTCCTTGTGTATATTATGTAACATTTCAAGGAAGGAGCCAGTATCTCTAGGGAAGTGTTAGTCATGCCAACCCTGAGGTGAGGTTACTGACCTGATTTAATCACTTTTCTGGCTAGTTCATGATGCTGGGTTTGGGTTGCTATGGGCAGAGAACACAGAATTTAAAATTATCAAGTTCAATAGCTTTATTCTGGTATGTGTGTGTGCGTGAGTGTATACTCAAATGTACATATGCATATACTATCCATAATTCTAGGCCAATTTAGAGCAGATTGGGATTAGCAGGTCATATAAATTAATTCTGAAAAATTTTATGACATCTTGTTGGTCATGACAAAGAACGTGAGGCTAGGATGGCATTCCCAGAGTCAAAAGTGCATTAAGCATAAGATATACTTTTAACAATCTCTATGATAGAGATTGTGTTTTGGGGAAAACTACCTTGAGTATTATCTCTGTACTGGTAGGTTTGGGAATATTTTGCTTATAGGACCCATCTTATCCTGGGTAACCAAATATCAGGTGCTTTAAAAAGTTACTACAGGCTGGATGGTGGTGGTACATGCCTTTAGTCTCAGCACTCACAGAGGCCAGGCCAGCGTTGTCTACAGAGGTAATTCCAGGACTATCTTACATAAAGAAAAACAACTCTTGTCTCAAAAAAACGAAAACAAAGCAGATTTTTAAAAAGGTAGCACTACGCTGGCAAAATGGCTCAAGTAATTGTAGATACTTCCCACCCAGTTTGACAACTTGATTTTGATTTCAGAAATCTGCATGGTGAAAAGAAGGACCAGCCCTGTGAGCTGTACTCCAATCTGCATGTGTATGCACACACACACACACACACACACACACACACACCAATAAATGTAATTTAATTTTTTAGTGGGGTTAAAGAAATACCTCATATTTCCTTAACTAGGTCTTTTGGGTGCTTCCTACATAATCTAGTTGTGTGCTTCTACTGGCACAGGCTCTTCAATATCTATGCAAATTAGCTTAGCATAGTTCAGCTACTACAACAACATATCCTAAAAGGTCATTTATAGCAGTTCCAGCAGGTCAGGAGACTGGAACGTCCAATGTGTAGTGTGTGGAGACTTGATCTGTGGTAAGTGCGACCTCCCTTACTCAAAGTTGTACTCATTACTTGCGTAACAGAAGAGACAAGGCAGCTTTCTAGGGTTTTTCTATCATTAAGAGGCCCATCCACAGAGTCTCTGTTCTCATGAAATAATGATCACCTTCTAGTAGCCCCACTTCCTGTCAACATCACCTCTGATATCAGGATTTCTCACATATAAATCTGTACATGCAAAGGTTTCAACCGTAGCACATGTGCTGTTTCCACTGTCAGAAATATTATACTCCTCCTTTTCTAATTATTTGTCATAACTCCTTCTGACAACAGAGCAAACCAATTATCTGTGATTGTTAATTCTTGCTTTTGAGTTTCCATTTACTCTCTCAATGCTTATGGCAAGAATAGAAGAGAGAGAATAAAGATGGGATGGAAAAGGAGCATGTTAGCCAATTCACTGGGGAACCAAACAACATGTTAACAGTCCAACTACGTATTTTGCACATCTATTTGTATTCTTACATAGCATCCCAATTTTAAAAACTGGATTTCAAGTAAAAGAATGTCATGGTTGTATTAATATTGAATCAGTCACAGCACATCCCTCGTTTAATTATTCTAGGTGATAATCTAAATAGTGATGTAAGAACAACTCTTTTTTGAGGCATTGGCTTTTTTTTTAATTTAGCCGTTGTGGAAGATAATACCATATCTTCAGTATGGTAATGTTATCTGGTCAATATCCTAATGAATGCTGGCAGAAATTCATGATTTCTTTGAACTGCATTGAAAATTATATATTACTTGCAAGGATATGTTTCTAATTATAACTTTTACATTATACTGTTTTAATTGTCTTCTTAAGTACACTATTTGACATTCTTCCAGGAACTTCACAATGATTCCTTTATTGACTAGAAGCAGTTTTAGACATCAATCACATTCCTTAAAATGCCATCTTAACAATATTAAATCCCTCACAATGTCCTATTACTGCTTATCCTCCCCCATTCCTGAGACACACCATCCCCCGGTGCATGGATGCTGAGGTCAAGGTAGAGGGGATGTGAGCAGTTATTTGTAGAGTTTACTGCTTTGTAAGCTCTATATAAGATCGTTGCAGGATGTGATGATGTTGCTGTTTGGCTATGGGAAAGAAAATAGGACTAAATGAAATAAAGTCATATCAGAATCACTTGACCCCACATTTTTATAGTATGCATATTTTGTTGAAGTTTTTTATTATATAAAATCCATGAAAGATTTTCTTTACTTCTTGTTTCACAAAAGTAGCTACCTCTGGGTCTTTGAGTTTCAATTCTCCTGAAGTATCTGTGCTTGTAACTGCTTTGATATTTCTGAGGCTGTTTTTTTTTTAAGTTTGTGGTTTTAGTGAGAAAATTATATACTATGCAGTAAATTTTCAAGGTGTATATATACAGATACATATATACATACATATATACATACATACATACATATATCACTGGAGGAATCCTTAGAAGCAATAACCCAAATGGACTACTGTGGAACAGATAATATGGCCCAGTTGATTTTTAAAAATATGAATCTTGTCTTATATGCTTTGGTGCATCTTCATTTATCTCATTAAGCTTATTCTGACACATTTTTCATGTCGTAGTTCCTAATTTTGTGGGGGAGTGGCAAAACACCCATATAACATCTTTTGAGAGGAGATTATGTTGCCATTGTCTTGATTTCCTACAGTGTTTATGAATAGTCTGCACTTTACTGAATAGCACAGGGCAATATTCATCACTGACTCTGACAAGGTAAGTTGATGTTGAGATGTCAGCAAATGTCCTTAACTGAGAAGTTTACCATAAATCCTAACAGATGACATGACATGATCATGATGTCTAATTTCATTCATTTATATCCACATTCAGTAGAAGTCATGCTACCTGGTCTGTCATTTAGCCTCCTAACAGCTTTTCAATTCCATCTGCCTAAATGATGGTCTCCCAATCTTATGACATATGTCTAGATAAGACTTTCAAAATTCAGACTGCAATCTCCTTATATTTATGTAATCTTCTTTTGTATATAATGGCACAATGAGATATGTGGAAGTCGATTGCCTTGGATCAAGGTTTTATCATGTAGTAAGTTCTGAAAATTATTAAGAATAAAGCAGAAAAGGAGAATGCACAAGTACAAGTTTCCAAAATCAACAAAACTGATAATGCTATGTTCTCAATCCTTTTATGAGAAAAATAAAGTCTGGTACACATCAGTTATATACTATACCCTTTTAAGTTGTATATAATAATAATACACAAAAGTAGCCATGCTAAATAACAGTTTTTCTCTTCTTAATTGTCACCAATTAAACATTTAACTATCTATATTTTGGTTGGCTTGTTACAATCCTAAGGAACTACAAAGCATTGATTTACACTTCCACATATCTATAAGCATTTTTCTCGGATACATGAATTGATAGTTATTTTTTAGTTATTTCTATATAACAAAAACCATCAAAATTGTGCCTTGGGATTTCGAATTGCACAAATATATGTAATCATATATTCAACAATCTACCTACCTGGATACCTTTACTTGGTGCCGTAAGTTCAGAGAAACTTAATGTTCTTTCTTTTCTGAGTTTTGTATCTCGCAGTCTAAAATAAATTCTTCAAAAGACAGAATTTAGAATATTACTGAAGACCAGAAATCCCCAAATGGCAAGCGACAGTGGTAGTGAAAGAAGGTACAAAAAAGGAGGAAGATTTATTTATTAGATCTACAGGCCCAACTGCTGTTTATGGATTCAAATATTTGACCTTTGATACAACTAGTGGAGGGAATTATATCTTTGGAGTTTTTTTTTTCTTCTTGTAGTGTTACATGTTATCTCTCCCAATACTACCAGGATAAATCTCTGCATAGAATCTATTCACTGCTTGGGTAATGATTATATGTATAGTAGATGAACAATTAATCAATGTTGGATAGAGTTGTATAAAATGCTGAAAAATATATCTTCTTATGGTTTATAGCCTTCTATTTCCAGTTGATTGACTATTCAATTCAATTTTAATGTTAGAGACCTTAAGATAAATACTACCATGGTTTCTGCACTCCAGAAGTCCAACATCTATAAGGATATTTTTTTATATTATTGAGCTTTACATTTTTCTCTGCTTCCCTTCCTACATCTCCCCACCGTGCTTCACCCCTCCCCAAAGATCTCCATGCTCCAAATCTACTCAGGACATCTTGTCTTTTTCTACTTCCCATGTAGATTAGGTCTATGTAAGTCTCTCTTAGTGTCCTCATTGTTGTCTAAGTTCTCTTGGATTGTGGTTTGTAGGCTGATTTACATTGCTTTATGTTTAAAAACAACCTAAATGCCCCTAGACCAAAGAATTGATAAGGAAAATGTGGTGTATTTATACAATGGAGTACTACATAGCAGAAAACAATAATGACATCTTGAATTTTGAAGGAAAGTGAATGGAGCTGAAACGTTGCTGTGAACAACTTCAGAAAATTACTTCACTCAACTGCTGACTGAGATGTACCTGCCACATAGGTTATACCGTGAAAGACCTAAATAACATCACCCCCATTCAGCAGGAAGAAGTTTGGAGAGAGATAACTTCGTTCATATTCCCAAATATTGTTTATATGCTTTTTTTACATTTAAAGGGGGAGATGATATGGACATGAATATTTTGCATTGATATGGATTTTGCTTTGTTGATGTAAGTTTACGGTTAATTTTGCTGTATATATGTATATATGTTTCTGATCTTGATTAAGGTATTGTGATTGTGTAGTTCATTTAA